>JAEMBT020000007.1:3489128-3959128 GCA_018873245.2 Archegozetes longisetosus
AAAATCATTAGTTGAAGTAATTGTCTTGAAACATTAAACAGCAGAAACATTTAATTACACACTCTTAAATTGAAGCGAAATCTTTAAATATATATCATTAAGTTTTAAAGCATTTATCTTCTAAAACGCTATCAAAATAAAAAGTTCTGGGTTGATTCCTAGAATTTCGAAATGAGGGTGTTCCAATGTTTCTATCCCTATATGTAGCATATTGTTGGACTTGGCTCAATGAACTGAGTTCACCGATACCATAGTTGACCCGGTCATTTGTCCGTGTCTGCCCACCCCTACATTTTTTGTTTGTAAGGTCATGAGGAGTAGATCAACCTTGTCTATGGGTACTACCCGCTGTCTCGTACTGGAAAGTCGCTATAGGGCAAAACTGTATCCACTCACATTAAAAATAACAGTGATAAATCTGTTAATCTACACTAAATCGATCGTGCTGAATTTAAATATATATTATAGTTTCGATAATTGAAAGAATGTGGCATAGTTCCGGTGAGAGGATTGAATACCTCACCATAAAAGACAAAGCAGAGGCCAAACCTTGTACTGAGCAGGGATATGTAAGGTGGTCAGCAGATTACTCAGAGGTTAACCATACCTCATGGCTTTTATACATGTTAACGTATTTAGGAATGTGGGTTTTAAACTTTGACAATGGGGGAAAGGGAGGAAAATTGTTGGTATAACAACCTAGTGCGCTCTTCCTTCAGCTATTTATGCAATGTCAGAAGGTATGTTTAACTCTAAGGAGTCTGCTGACTGCCTTACCTGGACCCTTCTCAATTCAGAATAAGTATAGGCAGTCAATTTACGTAAAACGGACTTGTCCCTAGGGGTCTAGCCATGCAGTCTCCCCTAGAGATTCCTGGTTAACCATCATTCACCAAAGGCCATTATAATCCTTGCTCAATCAAGGGTCTGGCCTCCGTTTTGTCCTTTAACCCTCCGTCACAACTGTGGGGTAAAATGTTCCCAAGTTTAACTTTAAAAATCTCGCTAAAATCAACAGAATGTCCTCATTTCTTGAAAATTTAGCTATTCCTCAGTCATATATCTGACTATAAATCACAAAAATCCTGATTAATTTGGAATTATAACTTTATTTTAAAAAATTATTTTCTGGGAACATGTCTTTGTAAGGACAAAATTCCCCCCTAACATCGCAGTGCTTTGTGTTTACTATATGTGTCGCAGCGCTGTAATGTCGCTACTGGCAATTGAACCGCTGATGACACTGTAGCAGATAATAACTAGAAATTAATTAATTAATTAATGAAAACATTGAAAATAAGGACTAACTTTGATTCTGAAAACATTCGGACTAACCTGGAACAGATATAAAGCGTGGAAGACGTGGGGTAACATTTTACCCCACAGTTAATTTTACGTTTTCAGAAGTTAAGTTGTGACGAAGGGTTAATGGTGAGGTATTCAATCCACCGACCAGAACTATGCCACATTCATTATCAAAATAATGATAGGTATTTAAATTCAGAACGATTGATTTAGTATAGATTGAAAGTTATACCACTGTTATTTGTTTATGTCAGTGGATACAGTTCTTACCATATAACAACTTTCCATTGCGAGACAGCGAGTTGTGCCCATAGACAAAGTTGATCTAGTCCTCAAGACCCTTCAAGCGATATACTATATGTGGAGGTGGGGCGGATGTGGACAAGTATAAAGGATCAAAGATCACGTGACTGGATCAAGTATGGTATCGATGAACTCAGTTGATAGAGCTGAGTCCAACAATATAATATATATATATATATATATATATGGGTAGAACCATTGGAACACCTTCATTCCGAAATCATAGGAATCGACCAAGTTCTGAACAGAGAATTTTTTACTGAAGCCCAAAGTTTAAAGAATGTTACGTTTGAGTCAACTATTGAACTGGTATACATAATATATATATCTCTCTAGCTAGCTATTCTTCACTAAGCCTTATTTACCTTGCTCTAACTCACCTATTTAAGTATTACTATAAAGAATTTTCGTCTTAAGGGTTTAGTTATGATTTACAATTAATTGAAAACAAATTGCCTTCAAATTACTCGATGAAAGCATTGACTGAAAAGCAAACATTAAGCAGAAATGAAAATCATAAGAAGATTTTGGCTAAACTTTTAAAATGAGACCCTGAAAGCAAGCTGAATGCACTAATTTAGGCTATGTGAATAACGTAGCATGCAAACTCGTAAAAATGAAAAAGTAAATAATGGGTTCACTTGATTGAAATTTTTCTTTCATACTAAGTATATTTATTGACTAGAGATTTCTATTTCACAATCACAAATCCTCTACTTGTAATACATTCTTATGAATAAGAGTCTACCCCGCCCGACCGCCTCGAAAAACTCACTCTGTAAGTTGAGTTCGAATGCGTCTCCCGAAAAGGAGGGAAATGCACGAAAATAAATAAATAAAGGATTAGTTTATGAAAAGGTAAGTTCAGTAACTGTCAAAACTTAAAGGCTAAATATAGCAATATTAATTTTTTAAATAGATTCCTCTTTAGGATGGAGCGATAGCCACCTGCAGCGTCACTATATGGTACACAATTTTCCTATTTTATCAAACTATGAACTTTTGCCGATTAAACTAAGCAATGCATTAATATGAGCAATTTTATATCAACTTACAAATCATCCAATTTCTTAGACATAGTACTATTAAATCGCGAACTGTAGCTTATGAAGTAAGGTTTCATTCCGAGGCCTTTTTCTGATATATGATAATCAGATCCTTCTTTCCATCGGCGTCCTCTGAATTCTAAATAAGTTACCTTAGAATAATGAGCCATGAAATTGTCCATCATTACCACTTCCTCTCCAGTGTACATCTTAGGATACTGATCGAAATTCATTTTATTCTTGAGTATAAATTCGTACGGATCCACAAATTTTGTTCTACCCTTGAAATCCTCAGCCATTTCTGATTTATCGTTTGTAATAAAGTCGGCGCTTTCCACTATATCAAAGGCTCGAATAATTTTTGTCTTCCATTGCGGCTTTTTGTGTAAGTCTTCCAACGAATTAATTTTATCAATTGGTTGACTTCGAATCAAGAGGTCCCAGAAATGTCCCGAAAATGCAGCCAATAATATGTTACAGATCAAAAGCCAAATTATAGCGAATGATCGCTCGTAATTTCCAACTGCATTGATTGAGAAATAATCAGAGAGAATTACTGAAGAATATTGCCAAAAAATTTCGAAGAATGGTTTGAAATTTCTTCTTTTTAGGCATATCATAATTGAGATCACAATAATAGACAATATGATCATGTAATAGATTTCAACATCGAAGCATGTGAAATAATCGAATAGCGGCCATTCATCTGAAGAGAATAAATGAAATTTTAAATTTCTTTATTATTTTATGGAAAATTATTAATTTATTGTTATTAAAACATTGTTGGTGCATTGCCTTCGGACATACAAAAATGCTTCTAAAATATCTTTTGGTTTTTATCATAAAAGAAATTTACACAACTCAAATTTCTAGTCGAATAATTAATTTTCAAATTTAATAACACTATGATATTTTGAGAATGTTTAATAAATATTATTTCGTTTATGAAAAATTTGAACCTCACAGAAAATCATTAAATAGATTCAAAAACTTCGTGAATTTTCATTTAATTCACATTATCTAAGATTTATTATAGCTAAGTATTAGTATTATATTGTAAGTATCTGTTAAAAAATATCCTCGTAGATATGAGATTAAAATTCTATAGGTTTCCATTTCATCACAGTAGCATAAGCATTGAAAGTATTTCTCTCATATTTTAAAATTAATAACATTTAGAATAGAGTTAGCTAGGTTAGGATTTTGAATCCATAGTATGCTGTATCTAAAAGGGCACTGATCGTGTTATCCTATTTAATTAGCTTACTAGTTTAAATTCTGGAAAAAATATTTAGGTTAGACTAGACTTTACGTGGCCAGAGATTTTCAACATAAGCTTTGTATATAAATCATCTATAACTCAAACTGAGTTCAAATATATAAGTTTTATTCGCCGCAAATGACCAGAACATCGTTAAAAAAATTCCCAAAAAATCGACTAGACTTTACGTGGCCAGGGATTTTCGACATAAACTTTGCATACAAATAATCTATAACTCATGCAGAGATCATATACATAGATTTTATTCGCCGCAAATGACCAGAACATCGGTAAAAAAATTCCTGAAAAATCGACTAGACTACGTGGCCAGAGAATCCATAGATGAATTTCATATACAAATAATCTATGACTCATACAGAGTTCAACTATGTAAATTTTATTCACCGCAAATGACCAGAACATCAATAAAAAAATTCCTGAAAAATCGACTAGACTACGTGGCCAGAGATTTTCGATATAAGCTTTCTATATAAGGAAACTACAACTCAAGCTGAGTTCAAATATACAAATTTCATTTGTCGCAAATAATCAGAACATTGGTAAAAAAAATTCCGAATAATCAAGTATATAGAAAATTACCGTAAAATAAATTTATGGAATCACGTTTCAACTCAAACCGATTGAAATCAGCAGAATTTCACTGTTCTGATAATATATTTTGATGAAACTTCAAAAAATTAAAAAATATTGAAAAATGAGAGAACCAAGATACTACGGGACCTTGGTTTAAAATATTACTTCGTTAAACATATATATTTTGAATAAGGTCTTAATAATGACGAAAAAATTATGAAATGACTTAAAGTGCAAAACTAGATCTGTATAGTTTCACGATCACAAGATCCGGGAACCGTTTTCTAGTGGTAATGGCGGAATATGGCTTATAAATATAAATTAAGTTGAAGATCTTGGCTAATAAATGTACCTCAGGCCTAAATGTGTCACTGGAAGCGCAATAGGGGATGAACTGAGCACCGCTCAGACAATGCTCAGTTGGTTCAATAAGACAAGCGGTTTGGCTTAGCGTGTTAAAAGCTGATTGAAAATTCTCCGTGTCGGGTCAAAGTAACACAGCTAAAATAAGCCAGCAAAAATAACGTCTCAATAATAACAACTATTATAGTGCTTTTAAAAGTTTATTAATGATTTATTACTTATAATATCAGTATTAATCTATATTAAGTGAAGAATTTCACATATAGCTACATTATTTCATAATTTTTTCATCCTTGTCAAGACCTTATTCAAAATATATATGTTTAACGAAGTAATATTTTAAACCAAGGTCCCGTAGTATCTTGGTTCTCTCATTTTTCAATATTTTTTTATTTTTTGAAGTTTCATCAAAATATATTATCAGAACAGTGAAATTCTGCTGATTTCAATCGGTTTGAGTTGAAACGTGATTCCATAAATTTATTTTACGGTAATTTTCTATATACTTGATTATTCGGAATTTTTTTTACCAATGTTCTGATTATTTGCGACAAATGAAATTTGTATATTTGAACTCAGCTTGAGTTGTAGTTTCCTTATATAGAAAGCTTATATCGAAAATCTCTGGCCACGTAGTCTAGTCGATTTTTCAGGAATTTTTTTACCGATGTTCTGGTCATTTGCGGTGAATAAAATTTACATAGTTGAACTCTGTATGAGTTATAGATTATTTGTATATGAAATTCATCTATGGATTCTCTGGCCACGTAAAGTCTAGTCGATTTTTCGGGAACTTTTTTACCGATGTTCTGGTCATTTGCGGCGAATAAAACTTATATATCTGAAATCAGCTTAAGCTATATTTTATTTATATACAAAGTTTATGTCGAAAATCTCTGGCCACGTAATGTCTAGTTCAACCAATATTTGATTGAATTTGACCCATTAAACCGTTTAAATTCACTGATCTTTAGTAATTTTCAACTTTTGAGTTGAATTTTTCTGATTTGAGAGTATATTGTAATAATGTCAAAGTTTCTTATTTGAACCTTTATTACTTCTAAACTTTAATTTTCATAATCACATCTATGTCCAAATTTATTGTTAATGTAAAGATTACTTTTGTTCGCACCAAAGGATCCTTTAAATTGTTTGTCTAAACCCTACAAATTATGAAGACAACTGATAATAATCATATCTAAACTCTTAAAACTGACATCAGTATGCTCCAGTTATATAATCTCCTAATAATAGTTAAATGGGTCATTAACATTATAAAATTTAACCTATTATTGTAAAGTATCTTTCTATTCAGCCTTGTTAATACTCCTTTAAAATGATTTTCCTGAATTTTATGCCCTTCCGTGTTAAATTCCTGTGAAACCTTTTTAAGTTTGTATTGAGATTTTTATGGTTAGACTTATCGTGCTTCGCCCATGTGGGAGGTCCTAGGGAGGAACCGCATATATAAATCAACTCGTCTTGGCAACCTGAGTTCATTGATAACCCACTTGGGACCCTAGGACCAAAGGGTATAATGTTGGGCCTAAGACCTAAGGGACTAAATTTAGAACTGTGTATAGAGTATTAATATGGTAGATAAGCTCGGTGTAGTTCACATATCCGATATGATAGTCCTAGGACCCGGTCTTGAAGATCTAGTCCATCTTCATGTTCAAATTTCACTATAAAATGTTTAAGTGTTAATCTAAGTGAAAATTGAGTCAGGTCTCGTAGCTATGGTCGCGAAGCGTCCTGAGCTAAGCGATCTGACGCTATCTACAGCTTAGGTTCAGCTTAGTTCGTGGTGGTAAGGTTAGTCGTCAATAGGTGCAATTAAGTACCTAAGGCCTGGTCCTAGGACCACCATATCAAATATGTAATCTTCACTGAGCCTATCTGTCATGTTGATATCCTACAGATAGTCCTAGACCTGGCCCTACGGATTTAGCCCCAACATTATCCCCCTTTGATCCTCATGTCCCAAGTTAGGTATCAATGAACTCGGGTTGTCAAGACGAGTTGATATATATAGGTGGTTCATCCCTAGGACGTCCCACACGGGCGGAACACGATAAGTAAAGCCTAACAGACTGCAATATTACTAATTAATAAATAGTAATTTTCAGGACAGTTCTAATTTTATAATAGTATGTATAACAAAATACAACGAGTCAATAGGTTAATAATAAATATTTATATTTTGAACTCTATTGAAATCTTCTATTAAAATACTACAGTTGTGCTCATTTTTAACTTCAAATTAACCCTCTTCTTTCATAATTAATTCATAATGAATTTATGAATTTTATTGTGTAGTGATTGAATTTTATGTCTAAACTTTGATGACACCTTTGTTTATATTTTAACCTGTTTCAAGATTTTTATTTGCAAACTATATATTTGAGTCATGCTGGACTATAGTTCTAGCAATTTTAATTTTAAAATTTTCATTTCTTCTGAATCCGCTTGTAATTAAAAGAACACTGACACGTTGTTCGTTACATTAACTATAATAATATTTTACAGTAATGAGTGTAGATGTAGTGGATATACTATATTAGTTCATTATGTAATTGTAAGCCTTTCTAGTTACTCAAAAAGACTTCATTAATGGTAGTCCAATCCATATATGAATTAGTTATTATATAAAACATTAACAATTGATAAACTAGCGAAACTGAATCAAAAATTAATAGTAGAACACTTATTTGGTGATCCATTTGAATCACTTAAACTATTTTAATTACGAAATAATACTTTCTTAACCTTTCACTAAATTTGCTTCTCGAAAATATAGAATTAATTTTCAGGTAAAACTTTCCTTGTTCTAATAGTGCGTTATGAAAGATAGAACATGCGGTGTAAGCAAATTTTGGGCCTTTCGTTTCACAGCATGATAGCCATGGTTTGTAAAATTAATGTTTCGATCAGTCTTGATTAGCATTATTTAATAAATACTTAACTCTATTATGTGAAAAAAATTTACTCAGAAATGAATTGGACGTAGAACCCATAAAAGTATACTTTTATAAATGAGTAGTGTCGTCTTTATGAAAGTGGTATATATCGATCTTTCTCGAGGATTACTATCTGTTTCATCGCTCTCAAAATTTCTACAATTTTCTTCTTGCTCAAAAAGTGAAGAAGTATTCAAAAGTAGGCTTAGAAAACGAAGACTCGGATATTGTTTAAGAACATTATTATAGTTTTAACCATCTCGTTAAGTAATATCAAACATGTTCCTTCTCTAGCTTTACTTAACCTAATCTATTTTGAACTGGGGTAGGACGGGAAATAAGAAGTCAGACTTATTTGATCAGAATTTTTCGGCCCAAAGTAGAGGTTACGAATTAGTCAATTTATCACGTGATCAATCTAATAATATACTATAAAGATAGGCTTCTCTTGTTAAGAAATCAGTCTTAAATCGCCGTTTTTTAGAAAAATTTCTACTCACTCTTTATTGTTCTTGAAATGATGCACGATTTTTCAACGTAACCAACATGTCGTGATTTTCTTCCCCCCATATTAGCAACGATGCCTTTAATCTCTGCAGGATCAAACGGAAATAGAGCAATGTGTGGATGTTCCCTGCCGTTCTCAACATAGTCTTCGTAAAGAGTCATTAGATCTCTCACATTTGGATAAAATCTAAGACTGAAATATACAGAATTTAAAAAGGAATGAATAAAAATAGTTCGAGTTAATGTTTTAAATTAAAAGTAAGGAGAATTACTAACTTAGCTTTTATTCGCTTAGCGAACTCTAACATAATGAAAATAAGAGGCCCACACCACTGATAATTGAGAACTGTACTGTTTCCAATGAATTCTTCATCGTACTGAACGATCGGTGGCCAAATATTAGGTAAAATTTCAATCGGCAAATCATTAGGATTTTGAGTAAAATTAACAAATTGATTATCTGATGTTAGATTAACACAACTGTTTTTATTGAAATTTAGCATTTCAGTCGAATAGTCAAACCACACGACTGTTCAAAACACGTTCACTGAGTATACTGTGCGACTTCAGACTTCTGAAATACACTTTGTATTGTATGGTAATTCTTACTGATATCTCGGTTTGTTTCGGTTTCTAAATTTTGTCATAGAAATAAATGAACTTTAGTTTAAAAATTCATAGAATATTTCAAAATAACACCTAATGATTTAGAGTAGTGACTGTATCTAAATCATTAGCAAATATGACAAATTCGATCAATACAAATGTGATTAAGTAAAAGTTCATATCTTGTACCTGCTTAACACAATTTTCTTATACATTTCAGTCAAAATTTATATTAAGGCTTAATTAGCATTAATTCATTTGCAGGTAGCTATGAAATCTAAAGTTACTAATAGGTATCATCAAACTATAGTAACTGTTAATTTTATTTAGTGTTTTCATCGATTCGAATTCGTGTAGTATTAATCACTTTCTCTCAAATGGAGTAATACTATTCTCTC
Source organism: Archegozetes longisetosus (assembly GCA_018873245.2). Taxonomy (NCBI): domain Eukaryota; kingdom Metazoa; phylum Arthropoda; class Arachnida; order Sarcoptiformes; family Trhypochthoniidae; genus Archegozetes; species Archegozetes longisetosus. The sequence continues at coordinate 3,498,472 of JAEMBT020000007.1, forward strand.
TGATTTTACAGTCTAATACTGCTATAGAAAACATATCACTTAGTATGCTATGTGGCTTAAATCTTATGAAAGCTGAAGTGATTGTTCACATGCGGGGCTTTATAAAATCGGAACTAAATGTATCGGTAATTACGAATTATCAAATCAGCAATAAAGCTCATCTATTTGAGAGTTTCCTGAACTTTTATAAACAGACTCTTTATTGAAGCTGATTCTCATAATGTAACCAAGGAAATAAACTATCTGCTTAAATGCTTCTATTTTTTAAAATGAAATTGATTTACAACCATTTTTCAGATAAAACTGCAAGATTTTGTAGAATCTATAGCTAGCTTAGAACTTAGCAGAAAAATTACAAGTTAGTCAATAATAGTGTTTGAATGTTGAAATCTAGCAAGTTTTTAGTGTAAAATTTAATATTTTAGTTATGTATGTGCCAAATGTCTTATAAGAATCTCTTAAAGACCTGGTGTTAGGAACAAGTAGGAATGTCTGAATTTCAACAGCGATGATTATATGCGGTAAACTTCATATATTTTTCAAGATACGCTTTGAGTTGTGTGGAAATTCTTGCTGATATCTCGGTTTGTTTTGGTTTCAAAATTTTGTCATAGAAATTAATGTACTTGGCTTAAAAATTCATAGAATATTTCAAAATAACACATAATGTATGAGAATAGTGACTGCTATCCAAATCATTAGTAAATATGACAAATTCGATCGATACAAATATGATTAAGTAGAGGTTTATGTCTTGTATCTGCTTAACATAATTTTCTTATACATTTCATTTAAAATTTATGTTAAGGCTTAATTAGCATTAATTCATTTGCAGGTGCCTACGGAACCTGAAGTTACTAATAGGCATCATCAAACTATTGTAACTGTTAATTTTATTCAGTGTTTTCATTGATTTAAATTCGTGTAATATTAATACTTCCTATTAAATAGAGTAATACTATTCTCTCTTATTTTACGGTCTAATACTGCTATCGAAAAATATCAGTAATTATACTGTGCGGCTTAAATCTTATGAAAGCTGAAGTGATTGTTCGCATGCAGGGCTCTACAAAATCGGAACTAAAATACATCAGTAATTACGAATTATCAAATCAGCAATAAAAGCTCATTGATTAAGAGTTCATAAATTTTTATGAACAAACTCTTTATTGAATTTAATTCTCATAATATAATCAAGGAAAGAAACTATCAGTTTAAATACTTCACTTTTTTAAATGAAATTTGATTTATAGCCATTTTTCAGATAAAGCCACAAAATTTTGTAGAAAGAAGCTTAGAACTTAGAAAAATTACACGTTAGCCAATAATAGTGTTTGAATGTTAAAATCTGACAAATCTTTAGTTTAAAGCTTAATATTTGAGTTATGCATGTGTCAATCATCTTATAAAAACCTCTTAAAGATCTCGTGTTAGAAATAAATAGGAATGTCTTAATTTCAGCAGCGCTGATTATATGCAGTAAACTTCATATATTTTCCAAAATACACTTTGCAATGTGTGGTAGTTCTTGCTGACATCTCAGTTTGTTTTGACTACAAAATTTCGTCATAGAAATTAATGTGCATTTGTTTAAAAATTCATCGAATATTTCAAAATAACACCTAATGTATGAGAATAGTGACTACAATCTAAATCATTTGTAAATATGGCAAAATTGATCGATACAAATGTGATTAAGTAGAGGTTAATCTCTTGGGTCTGCTCCGCAGTATTCTTATACATTTCATTTAAAGTTTATATTAAGGTTTATTTTAATTGGCATTAATCTATCTGCTAATGGATGCATAACCTAAAGTATTAATTGGCATCACCAAATTATAAAATCTGTCAATTTTTGTCTAAGCGTTTTTATTGATTTGAATGGAACTGGCTAAGGTCTCGCATTAATGTTAGTTATAAGATATTTAAGTATTATGTGGCGTCTAAGCTTTACAGTAAATGAGCTTATTACAGATTTTTAAATTGATCAATTTATTATTCATATTTAAATAATCATTTCAAATATTTTTGTTAATATCAATAAATTGAATGCAAAAAATCAAATTATTGCAATTACATGCATTTTTAGAACGTGTGATAATGTCATGTAGACTGTAAACTAAAATTTTTATTTGAATCAAAAGTTTATCAAACACTTTCCGCAGCATTTTATTACAACTTTTTACTAATTAAGTATTTTCAGGTTTTAATCAATTGAAATTAATTTTAGTTTAATGAACGAGATAAGGGTATTCGAATTAGAGAAAATAAATTGAAAACTATATTTTTATTCAATGGCTCGCCAGAAACTGATGCGAAACAGGATTGTCGCAATTTCAGAGTCTTTCACGAAAATTCTCCAGAAACTGTAAATTATATATAAAGAACAACTCAGCTTAAGCAATTGCGCGTGGGCAAAGACCTTTGATCTCGTAATTCTATGGCAAATGTAGAGACACATCTTAGTCTAGAATATTAAAATTTTTGACGCATACAGTTCAGTAGAAACAATTCTAAAATTATTTAACATTGCGTTTATAAGAGAAAAATGATTACAAAAATTCATTTAACCTCCGCCCTATCAGTTTTCTTTTAAGGTTTCGCCCAAAAATCACTAAAAATAGGGGATGATTTTGGATCTGCCTCAAACTATGGGTCCCGAACGTTTCACCAACAATTATCTCACCTATAATCATCATGCCTACAATGAATACCGATGAGTGGTTGTATAACGAGTTCGAAACACTCGTTATCATATAGTAAATTGATTTTTAAAGAGTGGTATTCAAATTTTCAAAAGTGAATAGCTCTTGAAGCGTTCATCTGATATGCTTAAGACTTATATTTCTGGGAACTGTGTGCAAAAATCTTTGAAATGGTGTGCATGTTATCATCTGTTCCAATAGGTCCACACATGGACATCGGTGATATGCACATCATTTCAAAGATTTTTTCACACAGTTTCCAGAAATATAAGTCTTAAGCATATCAAATGAACGCTTCAAGAGTTATTCACTTCTGACATTTTGAATACCACTCTCTAAAAGTCAATTAACTATATGACAACGAGTTTACTAAACTTAAAGTTTTCGAAAAGATCTAAAAACTCTGTAATTAGTTGAAATATACACAAGTTTTCACAAAGATATAAAGCTCTATATATTCACTCATTAATGAAATTAGGACTATTTACTAAGGATACAAAATTCAAATAAGTTAAAAGAGAGTGGAAGGAGTTAGTCAAATTTCGCCTAATCGCCCATCATTTCTATTCTTCATAAGCTTTAATTTGATGCCCATATTGGCTTGGTAGGCGATTTGGCGGAGTGCATATATACTTCTAACTCCTTTCTTATCGAAAGTTACATTAATCCAAGCCATAGAGAGTCTACGGGTCAGTCTTGAACTTAAACACGTCTGTCTTTGGCGCTCAAGTCATCAAAAATTTTATTTCTTTATTCATAGTAGCGTTTGCCAAAAAGTGCATGTATTGCGAATAAGCCTAAATTTAAACATTCGAGACTTGTATTTCAACTATAATTTAGAATTTCTTTCGATGTTCAAAATTTGTTCTCACTTTTCTGTTGATATTATTCATTAAATTTTACAAAAAGTCATTTCATCCTTTTTCATTACTTAGCAGTGTTCGAGCTTGTTTAAGTCAATTTTAGACTTGCTGCCCAAATAGCTCTTTACCGCCTAAATAGCACTAGCTGAATCTGATCATTATTCGGATATGCTTATAGAGCTATCTCTTTTATTATCTTATCTTTTCTCATACACAACAATATGATAATGAAAACCTGGGCTATGACACTGTATTTCTTGCATAATATTTAATGTATTTATTAGGTATGAATCCGAAGCAAAAATTACAGCATTCATACCAATTGGTTCTATATTCTTAAGGTGTATTTTTGTTTGTTGAGTACCTAATGAAAAAGATATGCATGCGAAGCGCCAAGATTTATGACCGGTTCTCCAGTGTAGAACACTGCCGTAGTCAGAATTTTTAGTCTGGGAGAGGACTAAAAATCGTGAAATTTCTGTTTAGATAAAGCCTTATTAGATTGAAATTCAATGCAATATAATCTTGTATTACAATGATTTTTAACAAACTCAATAACAAAATTATCTAAATTTGAAGATGAAGCGGTTCTCTTTCAATTGGCATGAGGGCTAAACCGTTTAATCTTTCATTTGATATAGAATTTCTTAAATGAGTTTTAACTCTTTATAATGTTGAAAACTCCTTTCACACGAGACATTAACATATCCTATAGTTAGTGATATCTTATATTTAATTAAATCTGGCATTCAATTTGGATAGTCAGTTAATTTTTCATAAACATTAATAATATTATATGTTCACATTCATTGAATAATAATCGTACGGTTTCAGATTTTGATCTTAAATTTGCTGGATTCAAAGTAAGGGTAGCAAAAGGTTTTATTATCTCAAAGCTCATAAAATGCTTGGATTTCGGATGACAAACTTTACAGTATTGCTTCTCTAATATATTTAAAAACTTTTTTACTCTTAAATACAGTTTCAAACGTATTGTAAGGAGTTTTTCTCAGTATAGACATACACTTTAGTTTTAAAAATTCTTTGGAGGCTATTCTTTAGGCTCCTAGCTCCCCCGCTGACTATGGCTGTTGTGTAGAAATATTGTCTTTTTAGATAAACTGTGACTTTTTCATTTTTATCGATATTTTTTTATTGTTGCTTACTCAAAGTATTGGTCAATTTTTACTTTGTTCATGACGAGAAAATTATTTACTGAACAAATAAAATAACCAAATCAAATCTATCTAAAGATAATTCAACATTTGCTTCATTTTGAATAGATTGTCAACAAGATATTAAATTCTTGTTACAAAACTATTGAACTTTTGGTTTAGAAAATAAAATTTTAAACTCAATAAAAACATTATTTTGAATTTTATAATAATCTTAATAAGGACTCAATAATAATTTAAATGAACAGAAAATAGGAATCACTGATCGATTAGTAAACTTTGATAACTTTAAATTAAACATATGCATCACACGTCGGTATCTGCGGATGTTTGTGGATGTCCGCATGATTTGGCGGATGCGGCGAGTGCGGCTGTAACTTTTTATTCAATGGGATACCCCGCATTAAAATTTTACAATAAGATTCAATGCAATTCAATATTGAAATGATTGTTTGCCATACTTGCGACCAATTTGTCGAGTGAACGCAAATTATACTGGATTTAGCATAAGCTGATAGAAGATCGCGTATAACTCCAGAGAGTCGATAAATTTTCATTAAATTCAGTTTCGATATTGTAAAAGTAATTTAGATATTATTTTGAATACTAATTAATTTGAATTTTGTAATGCCTCAATTCAGGTTTAGTAAGGATTTTGAAATGCGAATACTTGCAAGAATTTCAGAAAGATGCACATGTCTACTTTAAACTATGCCCATTGACAACAAGTCTGAAGTCAAGACTAAATAATAACTGAATAGAGTTTAGAAGTATTTAACAAATAAAGTGACTATTTTTTATTGTGGCCTAAAGTATGACAAATTTTGTGCTTAATTAAATCACGCCTTAATTCAAAAAAATTATTAGCTTTACATTTGAAACGCTTTTCTTTATGAAAACGTTAAATAGAACTAACAATTCTTTATTACTTGTTCTATAAGTACAACTATTTGTACACTTCAACTCAGTTCAATTATGTCTTCTTGAATGTCAAACAAACTGAGTTAACAATGAACGAAACGACGTCTCAATGGCTTTCAAAAGGCATGAGGCAATCGGTGTACGAATAATGAATCGACAAATCATTTTTCTTACTAAATTTCTTATCACAATCCTTAAACTAGCAACAAAAGTGTTCTGCTTCGCCACTTATATGATCAATAATGTGATTTCTTATCAAAGATTTATTGTCAGTTCTATAACTACAATCAGTTGAAAGACATATATATTGGACCAAACCTTCAACTATTGATTCTTCGCAGTGATCGAATCGATGTCTCTCTAACATTGGTTTACACTTGAATCTATTGCCGCATCCCTTCCATCCACAAAAATAAGGGTAAAAATTAATTGGATTGTGACGTTTTACGTGTTTTACAATCAATTTGAGATCATCCGAGAATATGTGACAATCAGACCACTTGCAAAAATACTTCGTTTTATTATCGACCATTTTCTCTTCTATAAAATTTTTGACATCACTTTTTCTCTGGTTGATGCTAACAAAATTCCAACTTTTATTAACTACAGATTCGATACTGTTATTAGCCAAGCAATTATTGCTTGAGTTAAGACTCTGTTGACTAGCAGTAAAAGTTTTTTCTTTAATTTGCCTATCAATTCTCTTCTCCTTATTCTTATTCAATAGCTTGAAATAATCGGCACTAATTTTTGTGACTTTTATATTATTATCGTAAGTATTAGTAATTGTGTCATTAGTTGAAGGATTCTTATGAGCACTCGAGAACCGATTCATCTGTATCTCAAGACTTGTTTTCATAGCTTTAAAGTTAACTTCATTTGAGCGGATAGTCATCTTCTCTAACTTTCTCTTGTTGTCCACATTGTTTTCCTTAAGATATTCAGTGAAGAGTTTTAATTGTCCACAATTTGCCTCAGATTCATCAACATTTTTACCACAATCTTCAAGTTTGTCTTCGTTTGATTGACTCTTATTGAAATCAATTTTGGCTTTAAGCGAAAAACCTTCAAAATTATTACTTAATATATCACTATTGAAGTAATCAATTCTTTTGATATCACTTATAACAGCATTTTCTTCATTATTGATTGAGTCGGTCATATCATTAGAGCTTTGATCATTGTCTTCATCTTTAACTTGAGTCATATGTTGATTTACGTCACTTTTAGTCACTTCAAGTGAAGCACAACCAAAAGAGCAGTCCTTGTATTGACAAGTGATTTCGCAGCTCTTTTCACGTTTTGAGATAAGGCTTTTGACTAACTCTGATGTAATTTCAGCCATAACTAGCTAATTATAGTTTTAGTTAGATCTCACTTCAATTTAAATGCTATTCAATTGAATGCAAAAATTTTTGGTTTTTTAAACATTGCGTCTAATTCGAGGGACTTTTTATAGATTACGTACACTTATATAAAGCTATAATGAGTCAATTCTTAATAGTTTTGATATAGTATTTTTGCATGATTTTAGTTTGAGCTAAAATTTTTTAATCTTGTTAATTTAATTACTTTTTATTTTTGTTAATAATCCGTTTTAATACATCAATTAGTTTTGTACAAAGAAATACATCAAATAAATCAATTAAACAAATTTATCTGAATAAAGGTTAATAAATAAAATATGAATTTTTATGCATTAATTCATAGATTAACATAGATTTGTAAATAAATTTCTGAAGAAAATAACAATTTAATTATTTTATAAGTCAATAGTTTTCAGACAGAATAAAAACCAAATATAGAGGTATTTATAATTGCCTTATAATTTTTGAAAATATTTACAATTCTTTTTAGATTAGATAAATGTCAACATAAGTTTAGTTACAAATCAAGTTTGAAGTGGTCCTCATTTAGTAATCATTAATAAATGCTAACTCATTCCCATAGTTAATTGAAAATTTGTACCAAAAATTTAAGAAACATATTAGACATCAGTTTTTGGATCTATTTTCACTTCATATCACTTTTTTAGATTAAAAAACTTATTGGCAGTAATTTAAAGAACAAAAACTTCATAACTATGTTCTTGGCTGATTCGAAATTATAGATTAAGCTCTTGATCAAATTAAACTTTTGAGTTATTCGTTAAATAAAACTTAATTCAGTGAAAATGTTTCATTAGTTTGTTATTTATTATCAATCATTATTCAAATTAAATGTTTTATACTCTTATTTGGAGATCAAAATGGTTTGTATAGAGTATAAAAGATCTCATATCATTATTAATAAATTAATTACTGATCAATTAAATTAGTAAATATATAATATTGACTAAAATTACAACTTTTAGCACTTGAATGGTTTGGAATCTTTTTCACGGAAAAACGCTTCACAAAGATTTATTTAAATTGCAACTTATGTACTGTTAGTTCATGTCTTCTCAATTTATCCCTAACAATAAAACATTTTCCACAATTATCGAAAGTACACTTAAAGGGTCGGTCATTATTATGTCTTCTTATATGGATAGTTAGCTTATTTCTATATTTTGAAGCATACGAACAGTTGGGAAACGGACACTTATGTAGTCGAGCACCCGAATGAGTCTTCGAGTGTCTCAAGAGCTCAACTCCAACTCCGAACTGTGCCTCACATTGATTCCAATCGCATTTGAACGGTGTATCTCCCGAGTGTTTACTCAAATGAATCATCAGAGCCTCAGGAGAAACCGCAGTGTAATAGCAGTTGGGATACTGACATCTGAGAGGTTTTTCTCCCGTATGTGTCATCATGTGGAGAGTTAAGTTCTGTTTCTTATTAAACTTTTCGCTGCAATTACTCCAATTGCATTTGTATGGCTTTTCACCCGTATGCTTATAGACATGCTGAACAATATAACTGCTCTTTATATGACCGAAATCACATCCATTCCACTTGCATTTATACCAATTTAAACCGTTTTTCAATCCTTTCTCAACATATTGCTCAACGTTTTTAATCGAAAGTATTCCTTGATTCGGATCTTCAGTTAGTAGGTTGCCTTCAGGCTCGTTAAAAGTCACCATCTCTTCGCTTTCATCAATTATCACTTGAGGTACAAATAAATCGATTTGTTCGTCATCTTCAATATCTAAAGATTCTTCTTTTGCATCATTGGTCAGTACCTGTTCATCACATTCATCATGATTAAGTTTTTGATTTGCATTAACATTAATTTCTATACAGTTAACTAAAGAAAACTTTGATTTCTCTAAACTCTTCTTGGCGTGAATGGACTTATGATCCTTAAGTTTCCAGGAATCGGTAAACTTCTTGTCACAATTAGGATAATCGCACTCATAAGGTCTTTCTCCGGTATGAACTCCTCTGACATGTCTCACCAAATGATTACTTTTATTACTACCATAATTACAGTCTTTCCATTTGCAGTAATAAAACGTAATTCCATTCACTTTTCTGCGTTCAACATATTGTTCAACATTCTTGATGGACATGACAACATCAGCAGTAGTTGTACTTTTACTAGTCAACTTCTCATCACAACAACTGGTCAGTAGAGGCGTTGAAACAATACCAGGCTTTGAAACAGGATTTTCCACTAATTCGCACTTGAAATTCTGGTCAACATTGGATTGTTCTTCAACTGCATTTATACCTAAACTAACATTAGTTACAGTACTATTTGTAACTTGTCTTGTAGGTTTATTCATATGATACACCTTATGATCTCTTAACTTCCACGAATCGGTAAACTTTTTGCCACAACCTACAAAATCGCAAACAAAATTTCTCTCATTCTTATGAGTTCTGATATGACGGACTAAATGATTGCTCTTATTTGATGCATATGTACATGAGGGCCATTTGCAGAAATATCTTGTGATTCCATCAACTTTTCTGCGCTCAACTAATTCCTCGACATTTTTAATAGACATCTTAGGATTCGATGGTTCAGAGGATTGTTTTTCGCTTACATTAAACGTCATACTATTCACAATCTTATTATTTATACCGTTGATACCATTAAGTCTTTGCAATGAAGGCCTATTTATGTTTGTCGAGTCATCAACACTTTTATCAACTTTTTTGTTATTCAAATCAAAAATTAAATTCATTGAAGTCTTATTATTATTGCCAACAGTTGTTATTAATTTTCGATAATGTGTTAACTGATGTTCTCTTAATTTATAAGAATCAGTGAATCTTTTTCTACACTCAGGCCATTCGCAAACAAATGGTCTTAAATTGGTATGAGATCTGATGTGTCGAACAAGATATTGGCTTTTATTACTCCCAAAATTACATCCATCCCATTTGCATCCATACCAAACCTCGTCATTCTTGACTGTCTTCTCAATAAATTCTTCAACACTTTTATATAAGAGATCTTGAGATCCACTTTCAATCGACATACTATTATCAGTACTTAAAGTGTTATCACTAGAGCTAACATCGACTTCACTAACAATAACTTCTGGTATAAACATATTTAGGTTAGAATTAGCCGATTCATTTCTGTTCAAATGTTCTGATTCTTCATCGAACTCTTGATTCATATCAATATCATTATTAATAGTTTCGCAAACATTACCACTGGTTTCAATGCCACTATTATCGTTACAACTGTCAAACATTTCCATAAATAGTTTAAAATTATTACCATTATTAGAATTATTTCCCGAATCAACAACAGTCTGATTGCTGGTCATCAACTTTCGGTTATGACTCAAAATGTGATCTTTTCGTTTCCAGGAATCGGTAAACTTTTTGCCACAATTAGGCCAATCACAAACGTATGGTTTTTCACCCGTATGAGTGCGTACATGACGTACCAAATGGTTGCTCTTATTTGATCCATAATCACAACCGGACCATCGACAGTAATACCACGTTATGCCATTGATTTTACGTCTTTCGACATACTGCTCAACATTTTTGATGCCATCGTTCGCGGTATTAACTGATGAAGAAATCAAAGGATTATTACTTGAACTAATAATAAGACTATTTTCAGGAGTCGATTCCCGGTTACAATTGATTATCTCTTGTTTTGCACAATTATTATCTTTAAAATTATTTCTTTTCTCATCACTAATAATAATTTGAAGTCTGTTTTGCTGTAATTCTTCGTGTCTTTCAGTCATCTGTTCCTTATCCTCAACACTATTGTTGTTAATATTATTACTATTTTCTAATTTTATTTCCCAATCAATATTTCGACGCTTAATATCATACAATTCTGTCAACAAACTCAAATTGTTTTCCATTTTTCTTAATTTAATCCAATTGAATTTGATTTGACACAGATTTTGAACATGACATCAATAATAACTTGGCTCAAAATCACTCATCATTTTAAAGGCGTTACACTTTTTACTACTTAAGGGAATGTTTAAACATTAGATACGCTCAAATTTACATTCATTTTTGGATTTTTTATTCAAATCAATTGCGATTTTCACAACTTTTCAGCGACAATGTGAAACATTTCCCATTTTCTATTATGTATTTCTTACTAGATATCCGTTACCAGTTTTGAACTTAATTTGAAATTTTCTGTAAGTCTAAAAATTTTTAGTTTGAGTCAAATTTGATTGTTCACGAAAGTTTGTCTAAAACTCATTTTATTATTCTTGTCATGAGAAATAAGATTCTGATTAACAAATGAGAAAATCAACAAATAAGATGAAAATATTTATTCAAAACCAATAAAATTTTAAAATTGACATCACTTATATATAGTCAATAGAACTAACGTTACATAAAATATATTCCAAGCAATCATTTTGATCGATTAATTTTGACTTATAAAGTTATTATTTTTTCAAACTCTTTATACATTTCAATTTAAAGACTAATTGATTTATTATAAAAGAAGTTAATTATAAACAATGGCACAAAAACTTTAATAAAACTCTTCCAAAAAAAAATTCGTCATTAAGTTAAATCAAGTTTTCAATTCAATGTCGATCAACAATATTTTCGGCTTTTAATATTGCTATTATTGTTTTGTAGTTATACTTAGCTCGACATAACTTTGTTTAAAACATAATTTAAAAATTGCCGAAAGTTAAGTTATATCTAATTTATAATTACTTGGTATAAAGTAGATAAAAGTTTGCGAACAAACTAGTTACTTAACAGTTAATGAAAATATTTCAAAAAAAAATATTGACGCTTGCTTCCGTATCGACAAAAATATTAATATATTTTGAAATTCATTCACATGATAGTCTAACAAGTATTGAGCATAAATTTCGATAGTGAAGTGAAAAATTATTATCTGTATTGTATTGTATGCTGGATCTGCTAGAAAAGTAGTCTTTTAGACTAAAGTGGTCACCAGTTTAAAGTGCATTCATTCATTCATTCATTCAAAATAGAATAAAACGGGTTGAGATCATAAATGCAAATCGACTTTAGAATATTCTCAAATTAAGACAATTGAATCACTTCAGCGAGAATTGGTGGTTGAATGAACTCTGGAATGTCTAATAAGGCTAACTTTGACAGAGAATTTAGCCCTGCAGTTTTTAACATTACAAACAAATCTTTTGACACCGGTGTGTCTAACCTTATGTATTTTTAGAGCGCCAGCTCTAACAGTAGAGAACATACAATTAGGGAAATTGCATTTGTAGGGTTTCTCTCCCTTATGTATCAACAGATGTGTCATCAACTGAAATTTCTGAATAAAGCTCGCGTCACAATGAGGCCAATTGCACTTGTATGGTCTGAAATTCATATGTTTCTTAATATGAAATATAAGAGCACTTCTCCGATACGATTGATACCTGCATTGATTCCAACCGCACTTATACCACAACCTTTTGTTGTACTTCTTCTTAATTATAAACTTCGCAATACCTTCTTCGATATCTTCTTCAGCACAAACTTCTTCTTCTTCTTCTTCTTCTTCATTATCCATCCTATCTTCAAATGTTTCAACATCTTCTTCTTCCTCTTGTCCCTCTCCTTCATCCTCATTTTCAATAAGTCCATCATTTTTAGGACTACTTTTTGATCTATGCCTCATACCAAGTCTTCCACTATTGAAATCAATTCTTCGATTGTTAGCAGTAAGAGCTTGTGTCGCATAAGGATTATCACCAACACATCCATTGATAAAACTCGGCTTAAAAATTCTCAACTTTGAACTAGCCATCGATCCATCGCTTCTATGACTATCATTTTTAACATCATTGCTATTTCGCTGGTAATCATCGACCTTTTCAGACTTTTCCTTTTCTTCCTCTTCCTCCTCCCCCTCTTTATTGACTTCTATATTGCTATGACTTCTTCTACGCCTGCTATTACGCGAAAAAATCTTCGCCTTCAGTCCGTGATGTACTCGTAAATGATTCTTAAGATTACAGGATATTGTAAACATTTTATTGCAAATCTTACATATGAACGGTTTGATTCCTAAATGACTTCTGCAGTGGTTAACCATAGCTCCCGACCATTTGGATCCATAACCACATCCTTTCCATAGGCACTGATGCCATACTTTACCATATTTTCTTGTCGTAAAGACATATTCTCTGACACTTTCGATACCATTATCTACTTCTTGTATTTCAACAATACTTTTTTGACTTCTTTTACCATCAACTGTCTCATTACTGTTCAAACTCTTATTATCGAAACTTTTGTCTTCAATAACTTCTTGGTCGTTATCGCTCAAATATTGACAATCTTCAGAGTCGTCATCGATCTCAATGACACTATTTTCTTCAACTGATTGTTGATATTGATTAATATTTTTATTATCACAGTTTTGTTCGCAAGTTTCATCACGATCACCATTGATTTGGTAATTAAAACTATTATTGTTCAAATTTAAAGTGACTTCCCCATTTACTCGACATATAATTGTTTTATAATTCAAGTATTTGGCCATTCATTCAAACTAAAACTGAATCAAAATAAAACAAAAACGTCTAAGTGGAGAAAACAGAAAACGTTATTCTGTTTGAATACGTTTCAAATGCCTGTCTATTGATACGACTGTAACACAAGTTCAGGTGTTGCAGTTTATACATATTCAGATAAAGTAAGTTTACACTGTTTTGCAATAAATAAAGCATATTTAGTATTCAAGTCTAGTAGCGATTCGTTGCTAACCAATCATATTTCCATAGAAACTACTCACAAGTTTTCATTTGCCTACTTGTTGGTCAAAGTTTTACAGCTTTCAATAGTTCTTATTGCTTCGAAAAGTTTCATTTAGTTCCGTGACTACTTTTACTTTATTGACCTATTTTCAGTTTTATTTATATGATTGTTCTGTTTTTTAATATTTTCTCCATCAATTTAATTAAGTTTTCTCTTACGCTTCCTTTAAGTCATTTGATCCCATAGTTGTATTGAAAGCGTGTTATTCAATATAGTGAAAACAATTTCATAGTATGTGGGTTTTTTTATAGGATTTAAGCCTTGACCTCAAGCTCAATTTGATAAAAATGATTAGATTTTATACTTTAGTATTTTTTATAACCATTTTAGCCATCAAACTCTGGTGATCGAAGTTATCATTTCATGAATTTTATCACTTGTATACAGTTTATCGAAAAGCCAGAGTTCAAAACTGTCTAGTCTTCAATTGTTTAAAACTTAAAAATAATCGATACTTAGTTTACATCAATTAAGATAACTGTTGTTTTGAAAGAACAAAAACTTATAAAAGTTAAGGCATTAAAATAATAGGAAGCTTGAAAACTAACACAGTTGACTCTGTGTCATAACTGTGAATGGTAGATCATTTTTCTTCTATATTTTGAATTGAAAAATGTGCAAAATATAGGTCATTAACGTGAGCACATTTCAAGTCTCTGTTGCTAAAGATACTAATGATGGTAAAGGTAATAATCATTAATAACTTACATCATGTTAAAGTCGATTAAAATTCATATATCAGTAATATCGCAGATGTTCTTTATTTCTATTGATTTTCTTATGAAAAATGTTTTGGTATAGGATAAAAGTTAATAAAATTTGATGTCATTCCAAATTGCTTTATTTTATTCTTTATATGAAAACATACAGAAAATTAAATAAAAATCAAGTTCTACTTTAATCAAATGAGTAATAGATATATAACTTATTAGATAATTCACATATTTTAGCCAAACATCAAATCATATCAAATTGAACTTAAAGTCAATGAGTTTTGAATCTCAAGTCATTCATATCTGAAATGAAATATAGTTAAAAAGGGGAAACAAATTATAATGAAAGACTAGACAAGTTACAAAACCAATAAGTGCTTCATCAAATTGACTAATGCTTGGATTGTTTATATTAAGAATAATACCTTTAGTGAATGGCTTGAACTAACAATAGAAATAACATCAAGGATTAGAACGATTAATATCAACAAATATAATGTTCAACGTTTGATAACAATTAAATTATGATAATCTCCGACTTAAGGACTTATGGCTTATTAGACACTTCTTTTTCCTTTGATATGAACTTTCTTATGATTCTTCAAATTAGTTAGTATAACGAATGTTTTACCACAATTAGGATAACGACACTTAAAAGGCCTATCGTTGAGATGAACTCTAATGTGATAAACCATAGATGCGGCTGAGTTCGCACCATAAGCACAATTCGGGAACAAACACGAGCGCCATATCTTCCCATTCTTCGTAGTGATTTTCATGTATTGATTAATACTTTTAATACCGGTAGTCGAGTTATTTTCATCTGATGGTTGACTTGAATCCAAGGCCACTTCTTGACTATCTGTTAGGCCGTTTTGGGGACTAGGAATCAATTCATTCATTGATGATATTTGCCTTTGCTGTGACCTAATAGTTGAAATCGTCTTTCTTGCATTGCTATACATTCGGTACTTCTTTGGCGCTATCGGATCGCAATTAGCTTTACTATCATTTGACATTGATAGACTCGAATAACTACTGATATATTCATTATTCTTATCATTACCGGTATTTAAATTCTCACAACTATAGCTATTATCGTTATAATTAAAAACAAGAAAACTTTTCTTCTCTTCAAGTCTAGAGTTTTTCTTCTGTGCACTGCTTTTACCACTTTTACGATAATTACGTTTAGCTTGATTCCAGATGCTCAGACCACTACCTCTTCCAGTATGAACTTTCTTATGATTATTCAAATTACAAGCAATGGCAAAACTTTTACCACAATTGGGAAAATTACATTTAAATGGTTTTTCACCCGTATGACTTCGGATATGATTGATGATAGCATTTGACCAGTTGGTCTCGTAACTGCACTTTTCGTACCGACAAGAGTACAAAGGCTTACCGTTTCTTTTAGAGGCGAACAAATACTTCTTATAATTATGACTTTCGCCTGCAACATTTGCGTCATGTATCAAATGCTTAGACTCGCAGTCACTTTGATTGTAATCGCAAACTAAATTGTGATCAAATTTCTCATCGTATTCCTTCTTTTCAATTAGTTCTTCGATCGTTGGTTTCATATCTTCTGATTTGACTTCGTGCTGATATTCACTATCATTATAGATGCTGTCATTAATAAAACCCATATTTTTATCGATTATTTTCCTGTCTTTGAAATCACTATTGTTTTGATGACTTAAGAAATCGTTGTCTAGTCTTAAAATTGTTTCCCCTTTTACTTTACAGATAACTGTTATATACTTTGCCATCTTTTCAGTTAATTTTCAAGTTTTTTCCTACTGATTCAATTTACAATTAATTTCGGGTTTTTATTAAGCATTATTAAATGACTTACTCTCGCATTACGTGAACTTAACCTAAATTTCAAATAAACACAAATCAAAGTGAATAGACTTTCACACGATGCTTATATAGACAGTGATTGTGTCGCCTCTCATGGAAAAACTACTAAATAAAAAATTTAAATTTAAATTCACTTTCTTATGGATAAGTTTAAAACTAAACAATAACTTAATCATAGTCTTTTGGACTTAAATCATTTGCTAAAACTAAAATTTATTTATTTTTACTCTGAAAAAGTTAGAAAAATGTCGAGTTCTTCTTAAAAAGTCACTAAAAAGTTGTTATTTTTCAAGAGATGTCTCTCAGAAATTGACTATAAGTTCTCGTTTTCTTCTATATGACAGTTGACGTAAAGCTTTTCCTTCAATTCCGAGAATTGAACTCAACTTTGTATTGCATGCAACTTTGCTGCTAGATATCGATAAGAGAACATTTCTATCAGAATTATCACAACTATTGCAGTAATAGATAACAGTAAAGAGCTCTTTACCCTATAATTCCTTTCTAATAGAAAAAAGTTCTTAACTACTAAAAGTTTCTTCAATTTTATTTATCTATTTTCCTAAATTATGGCCAACTGGTGCACAATTTTAGCTTAATTTGTCCTTAGCTTATATTTGAAATAAATTATTTCTTAATGATTATATGATTATTTCAATTTGATTAATTAATTAATCAATTAGCTGTGTTTTAACCGGTAAAAATACATGGACAGATAAAAATTCAAATCAAACACATTAGCACAAATCTGATTAAAAGTTTGAAACTCATAATTGCTACAATTTTTAATAAATGTGCACTCGAATCACTATTTACAGATCAATCAAAAAAGGTAATTAAGAACAAATCATTAAATTTAATTAAACACATCAAAACTTTGACATTGACTTGAGTAAAGTTTGAATAAGTTTAGCAAAAGAGCAAGGAAAAATTGATTGCTCTAGAAAATCAGTAACAGTACTAGTGGTGGACTCTATGGACGACGTGTCAAATTAAATTAAGTGCAATTATTTCACACATGATTTTATGAAACAAACAAACTTTTCCAGAGCCCAGCACTTAATTACTGATCAGTTTATTCTTAATTGCAACCAAAATAAGTTAAATAAATAAATAATAAGTGAGTAAAATACATATTTAATTCATAGATAACTATTTGATCAGTAGTTGATTAAATTCAAACATAATATTAATTAATTATAAATTCATTTTCAGATAAACCAAATAAAGAGTACTTTTTTAAAGACTAGATATAAAACATCTGAAATCTAAGACATGTCTTCGTCTTTATTTTACTTAACATTCGGGTCGAAAACTCGACTAATAAGCAACCGACTGTCACAATTGACGTCATGCATCGGTGTTCGATGCCTGGCCAGTGCGACTCCGGTAATGCCGGGTGGACCCAGAATTTACAAGAGAGAAAAGCCACATATGAATATAGGGACTATTGGTCACGTTGATCACGGAAAAACAACTCTGACCTCTGCTATCACCAAAGTATTGGCTCAGAAAAAGTTGGCCAAAGTTAAGGAATACGAAGAAATAGACAACGCGCCTGAAGAGAAGAAGAGAGGCATCACTATCAATACAGGTTTGTATTTATCATAATAGAAATTGAAAAGGTTTTGATTAACTTGTGTTTCACTAGTATTAATATTGGTTTACGATCAGTACTACAGATGAAAATGTTTTTAACCTATTTTTGTGAACGTTTTAGCGTTTTTTGTGTTTAATCATTATCAAAATAAGGCTACATTCGATTGACTAGAGATGGAAAATGTTTTGATTGGGTCTTTGACCAATTATTAAATTATTTGTATTGATTCACTATTAATGCAGGTTTACTATCAGTAATAGAAACATTAAAGTGCATTTTTTGAATCTATTATTCAACTTTTCATGTTTCTCAATCTTAGCACACGTTGAATATTCTACCGAAAACCGGCATTACGCGCATATGGACTGTCCTGGACACGCCGACTATATCAAGAACATGATAACCGGTGCCAATCAGATGGAGGCCGCGATTCTGGTCGTGGCCGCGACCGATGGAGCGATGCCTCAAACCAGAGAACATCTGACTTTAGCCAAACAGATTGGTATTGAAGATATAGTTGTCTACATCAATAAAATCGATGCGGCCGATAAAGAAATGGTCGAGTTGGTCGAAATGGAGTTAAGAGAGTTGTTGAGCGAAATCGGTTACGATGGAGAACAAACTCCGTTTATTTGCGGGTCCGCTTTGGCTGCTATGGAGGGGAAACTACCCGAAATCGGTTACGAATCTGTTGTTAAGTTATTAGAAACTGTGGACAGACATTTTAAGCTACCAGTTCGTGATGTGGATAAGCCATTTTTGATGCCCATAGAACACGTGTATAGCATCCAGGGTCGTGGAACTGTTGTCACCGGACGTCTTGAGCGTGGAGTTATTAAGAAGAATAATGAATGTGAAGTTCTTGGCTATGGAAGAGCTCATAAGACTGTTATAACTGGTATTGAAATGTTTAAGAAGACTTTAGAAGAAGCACAGGCTGGAGATAATTTGGGCGCTCTTTTGAGAGGTCTTAAGAGAGATCAGGTTAGGAGAGGAATGGCTATCGGCAAACCAGGAACTTTTAAAACCGCAGATCATGTCGAAACACAGATTTATATGTTGAAGAAAGAAGAGGGCGGACGAAAACAACCGTTCTTGAGTACATTGAGAGCTCAGATGTATTCGAGAACTTGGGATTGTATCACAGAGCTTGAAATTGTTGGAAAAGATATGATGCTTCCTGGAGAAGATTCTACGGTTAAACTTAAAGTTTGTATCTATTATGATTAATTGCGCTTTATTCTTTCTTGTCTTAGTTCTTCTTTTGAGCAATCTTTGTTTCAATCAGTTCTCACAAACTAACTCATATTCTGCGCAAAACATTTATATTGAATAACATTTTTGTATCTTAATTGTTGTTACCTAATCATTCTTTTAATTAATCTACTTTCTTAAAGCATTTTTAATTTTTTCAAAATTTTCTCTTTACTAAATAATTTGACTTTTATCTATTTTTTAAGATCTTAAGGCCGATGATTATAGAGCAGGGCAGCCGATTCACACTAAGAGACGCTAAGAATACGATAGCAACTGGTGTTGTCACTAAAGTTTTACCAGAGTTAACACCTGAGGAAAGAGCCAAATTAGAAAAAGGAAAGACTAGAAAAGAAAAAGACGAGATAGAGAAGAGATTAGCTGAAATCGAAGAAGCGTTTGCCGAAAAAGCATAGATTTATTTGTCATTAAAATTAATTTCTTATAAAAAAATTATGTCAAACCTTTCATTATTAAATTCAGGTAGTAATTAATAAGTCACTTCAATTTATAATTAGTTGAAACGTTGATTACTGTAATTGGTAATAATTGAAATAAATTCTTACCTCATCTAATGGTTAGAATAAACTTTGATATAATTATCACCAAAAAAAGTTGCAAAATTTAATGTAAATTTTAGTCAAAAATGCATTAAAAGTTTAGGATATAATCAGATTAATAGTTATCAAACTCTCATTCGTTAATGAATTATTGTTCTTAAGAGATCGATTGATTAAATATGATATTAAGACAAACTAAGTCGAGAATAAGAGTGTTTTAAGAATTTTTGTTTAGATTCTTATTCTTTATTTAAATATGAAATATAAAAAAAATAATTTATACTAATAACTTGATTGCTATGATTTATTACTAAAACTATTATAATCGTCATTCCAAAGTTTGATTTGATTCAATTGTTCGATATAGCGCCAGATAATCAGATTCGCAGACTGTATTACCTTCGAGATTAAAATCATTTCTCTTTCTATCCTTTTCATACACTTGTCTGCCTTAACAATAATTTGTTTGATGAATGAGTCTCGAATTTGAAAACAATTACTTAAGTTAACTAATATTTTGTTAACTAAACTGTCTCTCCTAATGATATTCCAGTAATACATGAGCATTACGTTAACTGATGCTAACAAATTTCGATGAAATTCCAATTGCCCAATAATTATATTGACCACAATGTATGAATTAAGGACTGATGGAGGGTCTGCGAATACATCGGATATGAACCGTTGGGCTAGTCGATACCTTGTCTCTTTTAGTATTGCTTTAAGGAATATTGAGGCGTCGTATATGTTAACTAGTATTAATTGATCCATTTTTTGATTGAAACTAATTTTATCAAATCTTTATCGACTGCTTTTGAATTTGCTCGTAATAACTAAATCTTATGTTATTTAAGTGTTTTGCAACTACTTGTGATTTTGAATTTATTAATCATAATAATAATATTGCAACTATGTTCACGTGAAATGTTTGGGCAATTATTAAATTCATGTTGTCTTAAATTGTTAATTCAGGGAAGATTCAGATTCAGGAATCTCAACAAATTTTGATTCATCAGTGAGTTATCTTTGATGATCTTTGTATTCTTAAGTCTAGAATCTTATATTTTAATCTTTAAATTTTTAAATAAAAATACTTTGGATGAAAAATGGATTTAGCGCTTTGAAATCCTACTATAATTCGAAAATTTCATCTGAACACCTAACTTAACTGATTTAAATATCAAAATTTCAGACATTAATAAATGCGATATTTTATCTAAAGTAGACAGAATTCGCCAATTACCTGAGATTTGCATATAACTTTCGGTAAAGAAGGAAAAGAGGTTTTATTTTTTACCAAATATGATGTCTTCTCTTTTGGAGACAATCCTAGCGAATGTCTGGGTTTGAGACCTAATACAATCAAAGAGTCCATGAAAGTGTGGAGAATGACCGGTTGATATCTGTTATGTTAAAGATTTTTGCATAAAATTAACTGAAGCAGAAACTTGTTATTCACCGAGTTATAATGATTTCAGAGGGGGTTTAAGTCAAAGGTTTCAAACTAAGAAATTATTAATAGATTGAAAGATCGATTTATAATAGCTATCAGTTGTGGGAGTTGATCATACTCTTGCCTCAAAGCCATCAGTGACTTTTTAAGGTTTTGGTTATAATGATTTCACTCAAATCGATTTTAATAATAGTGAAAACCAATTAACGCTTGTTTTGATCACTAGTTTTAATGATTTAATAGCTGTTGTGTTTTTTACGATTTTACCATTCGATGGCTTAAACAAAATCTAAACTTGTCTTCAATTAGAGTTACAATGAATTTAATCAGTTAGGTATAGGTAATAATTCGCGTCAGAATATTTCTCAATTGATTAAAGTGAATGGGGTTATAGTCAAGAAAACATTTTTTGATCAAAACGCTCTTCATTGCTATCTGAAAATCAAGAAATCTATTCTTTCGGACAACTTGGGACCGGGAATAATAAGTACTAGAATATTCTAATCAGAATCAGTATTTAGCCGAAATTCAAAGATGTCATTGCTTTCAAACATATTTACAGTGTATTTATTGCGGAGTCAACTGATGATTTGTAACATGTTTCGGGTAAGCATCTAATCAATGAATTCACAGAAGGAAACAGGTTTGGAATCAATTCATGATGTGGTCATTGGATACTATAAGAACAAGAAAACTCCAAAACTATTCTATTTAAGAGAACTCCTGATTAGGATCCAAAGAGTTCACAATCATTACTTGATAATCAATCGAAGAGCAATTCCAAGTTCGAAATTGGTGAAAAATAGACTTATGCTCAGAAGTTTATGATTGAAAATTTTTGAGAACACTTTCCAACTTGAGGTGATTGTAAACAAAAAGTATTGAATGAAGTAGGAATTAAATAATTTCTTTTAAAGTTTATAAGACTTTAATTAATTATATTTATAAAGATTGTATGGTTATTGAACCTAAAGATCTTATCGATTTGTTGGTTTGGCAAACTCTTATTTTGAACAACTCAAATAATGTGTCAAAACAAAGGGCAAACAATATCTTCATTGAAACCTTCTTCCTATATATTTTGTTTCAATAAGTTATTCAATAAAATTTCTGGAAGAAGATTACATCAATTTCAATTGCAAAAACTTTTTCATGTTATCAAAACCGACGCTTGCGAACTATGCAAGAAATGAGTCATTAATCTACGGAAGACTTCTTAACTTCAATTTTGTTGTCTTAAGATTTGATTCAAAACAGAATCATTGATTAAGAGATTTGAATGTAAACTTGAGTTACTTTATAGCTCTAATCTGCCTTAGTTGTAATTAATATGGATCTTATTTTTAAAATATCTACTGTATAATTCGAACATTGGATTTACTATCGTAAAGTTTTCTTAAATCTTGTTAATTCAACTCATTATTTGACATACGAATAAAACTTTTGAAGAACTGTCTTAACACTCCTCACCTCAGACTTTGTATAAAGTTTAAGAAATTGAATGTGTGATGGTTTGAAAGAAATGAAAAATCTATTTTAAACCCTCCAGTTATAGGAGACAAGAAATTATCAATTTTTGCATGACTAATAATCTATGATAAAATTTCTTTCTCCTTGAAACATCTCTTAATAGAAGACATTTATTTATCAGTTCATTACAATTTTGTGCATAAAAACTTTATTGATAAAGAAATTTTATAAAAATTTGCATAAAATATTAATCGGTTATCTTCTCGGCTCTATACTTTCGTTCGAGTGAGAATTATGTCCACTTCCTCCTATTTTATTAGTATTAAGACTTTTCTTTTATAAACTTCTTTTGATTGAATTCATTTCAAGCATTTATTTAATAAAATTTGAATAAATAAGAAACAAGTAAACAGTACCTTTGGTTTTGTTCAAAATGAGTAAAAATTTGGTGTCATTCAATAAAGTTTATTATTCTCATCTCAATTTAAAGATTTATTTTAATAAAGAAATTCAAACTGATCATTTATTAAGTTCAATTATTTTTACATTAAACGCATTAGGTCGAACCAAAAGTGTTTGCCAACTTTATTTTTCAAATACTTCAAAAACAGTAAAAGATACTTAAGATTGGTTTTTATCATCAGATGAACATGTTATCCACCTATAATTAAGATCGTTTACCAGGTGTCAGGCAACAAGATAATACCAAAAAATTGTTGATTCTTGTTAATCACCCCGAATTGTAGCATATGAGTTTCCTTCAAAAGTCCTTAAAAAAGTGCTTTTTTAGACTTTTATGCAATCTATTGCATCCAAGGTTGATTTGCGATTTTACTTGGCGTATCTCCCGATAACATATAATGCCCTTATTTTTCACTTTTAATCTTGCCATGTTACACTTTCAGGAAGTTTTGTCAAAAACATTCCCCAATATTAAAATTAAAATAATAATGATAACTATGTGAAACTTCAATATTACGTAGTAAATACATAAGTTAATATTATTCAATAAGAATCTCGAGAAACATTCTTATAAACAAGGAATAAAAAGGGTTGGCAGGAACTTTTGGTTCGACCTAATATTTTCAATTCGTAGTTTTAAGCCCTATTTACTAAGATAGTTCTTCAGAAGTTTTATTCGTGCTCTATATTCATTGTAATTCAGTGCAAATATTGATTTGAAACAATAAAATGTATCTGTTTTGAATGATCATCATTTTGAAATTGCTGTCTCCAGTATGAATTAAGGGTCTTTGTAAGAAAAACTGTAATTTATTGTGATTGGAGAGATCTTAGATTGAAAAATACTCTTAATTGACGAATCCATATTGATTAGCATGCACCGAATATTATATGAACTATATGCAAAAAATGCGCATGCTATTGAACATGTTATTAATTTGCTACTCATTAGCGTTTTAGCTTTTTTTGTCCTCAATAAAACTATGCATTCGTCAAGTCAATTAGATTTAATTAAATTACACTTAATCGTAATTTACTACTGTAGACTAGTAGTGTTTCGAGAAACAAGGCTCAACACCACAGGACTCATATTGTCATCAAAAAAAGCAATTTTATTAGACAATCAGTCAACTTTCAATAACATAGAAAAATAATGAATTCTTGAATAAATTCAATGATACTAGCATGCTCAGTTCGAAAATCGTTATTTTAAAAAATTAATAAGACTTTCAATAATATGAGAATTTCAAAAGCAATTTCATTATTTAAATATTTAATGTTTTCGAGAGTGTAATGAAATGGTTGACCATTGGAGGGGAGAATAGACAGAGATCCCAAAACTATATAATCATGCAAGTTAATCAACTAAATGCAATGATGATATAAAGCAATCAAAATGAGAGTACTCTTAATTAGACAACTAGTTCTAATGAAACGCTAAAATGATATCTTTGTATTGAATATACCTATTTAATAAAAGAATAATGTTAATTGAACGACATGCGTGTCATTGCGACAAAACCCTTGCTAATTAAAAACATTTTAATAAATTAAGCAAAAAAACATCTAATTATACTTGAATACCAGATTATACAGACACCTATCTTAATAAGTATTTTCTGAGTAATCCTGAATCATTTATGACTTTATAGCATTAGATCGAATCTGTTCTAGATGTAAGTGCATGTTAAAGAATATTTTATTAGTAATTAGCAATCAAGTGATCTAACTGGTAGGATTGTTCGTTCATTCAAACTAAAGTGCGAGATTACTTACTTAAGCTTATTTTGAATAACTTTGAAACCGTATGGCTCTTAACTTTGAAGAATTGGGTGTTTTAACAATTCGTAATTCAGTAAAATTATTATGTATTCTGGTGCTTATCTATCAAATAACTGATGTCACAATTGATTACTTATCGTTTTCTATTGATATAAAAGTAGTTATCAATCACGATGAACATTTATCATTGCCTTCAGTCACTATTTGTACTCCAAAAGGCATGATCTGGACTAAGACCAGAATAAGAGAATTGAATCCTAATATGACTAATGGATTACAAGCTCTGCAACAGAAATATGATACTTGCTATAAAAGTGATTTTTGTCGATTACATACTCAAAACATCAGGTATTTTCATTATGAAATTAATACACTTTATAACAAATACGCAAATACTAATCAGTCAAGTCTGAAAAGTGCTTCGCTTTCTTCGAATCCTTTTATCAACTGTTTTGCAACCATTCATACTAAAGAAGACAAACTTCTAGAGAACATTGATTGTGAACAAATGATTGGAAAAGTTGTTGAGAAAATAGATGGCAATAACTTTGGCAAATGTTTCACATATTTCAATGACATTAAAAGGCATAAAAATATACCGCAATTAGTTATTAGAAAAGATGACTGGATTAGTTTTAAAATCAATACTACTATTTATGATGAATTGATTGAACTCGAGGACGACATTCAAATTGAATTTAAGTATATTTTTATTGGTATTCATTCAGCGAACGTATCCTTTGATAGGTTTGTTATGCAAAACATAGATTTTGAGCAAAAGGGAATGTCTTTTCTAAAATTTGAGAAATATGACATAACTATCGGTAAATCAGTTGTCAATTCGCTTCCGTGGCCTTTTGTAACTGATTGTTATGACTACGACAATAGTTACGAGTTTAGTTCATATGAAAATTGTATAGATTTGTGTATTTTCTATACCCATAAATGCATTCCTTTTCATTGAAACACTTCGATTATGAACTAAAGCAACCAAAGTCTAATGAAAAGTGGAGTATTTGCAACATAACAACAAAATTGGACTCAAAAATATTGCATAAATGTTCGACTAGTTGTAAGAAAAGTTGTGTTTCTCAACGATATACAACTTTAGTTTCGGATACAAAAGAGAATTTTATGAAGAAACTGATAAAGCTTCTGATCACATTGAAATAACTGTCAGGTCTAAGAATACTCAATCGTTTGCATATGAAGCAGTTGAAAAGTTTCCTTTTGTGAGCTTTGCTTCAAGCATAGGAGGCTTAATGTCTATTTGGATTGGGATAGCATTTATAGACTCGCATAAACTAATAGATTTCGGGCTCAGTTTGATTGAGGACATGCTGAAAAAGGTTGATAACTTCTTAACAGATACAAAATTCATGAGACTTTCTCAAGATTCAATGTTCATAGCAATCAAAATCAAATTGATGATATCCAGAATTAAATCAATTAAGTTCGTTACTACAAAGAATATACTTATGTGGCTATTCACCTTTATTTTCACATATCAAGCAGTCATTTTATCTTCAATTTATTTTTCATTCTCGACATCGCTTACTGTAAAGACAGAAAATTATGTTAAACCGAATGGTACCATCAATTTGAATGAATTACCGGCCGTTTCATTTTGCTTCAATGATATAAAACTAGTAAACGATAGTCATTATCAGGAGATTCATAACAAACAACATTTAACTAGCCATCTCAGTTCAATAAACGTTACGTTTGATTGCTTTCTACCAGTACTTCATAAAAATTGTAATGATCTTAAAGGCACGATAATAAGCATATCGAATGAAATGCAATGTGCCATCGTATTAAGCAATCTCGATACAAGCACAAAATATTTGCCATTTCAATATTCCATATCCAATAATCTCCTAGAATTATCTATTGTTCGAAAGTTGACCTCGTTATACATTCACGACCCAAATCAATTACCTTCGTATACATTTAGCGAAAGATTATTTATTTCTGGGAGAACTGAAAGTGATTTACTGTTTTTCAAAATAAGCTTCCAAAGACTCGAACCTCCCTATGATACTCGTTGCTATGATTATGAAAAAGATAAGTCTATTGCTAGTAGAGGACAATGTATCAACAATTGTTTAATTGACAGTTATATGAAGAGATTAAACTGCGTTCCAAGACACAATTCTTCAGTTACTCTATTGGTGCTAAAGAACTTAACATTTAATGTGAAATTTTGCGTACAAGAAAGTGTTGTTTTACTTGACTCTGAGTTGAGTAAAAAATGTCAAAAAGAATGTCTTGTTGCTTGCAAAGAAAATTTCTACATTGTCTTCAAAGTAGATTCTGACACCACCAAATATAGTTCTGGTGGCACTGACAGAAGATTAGCAGGAGAATTGTTTGTTAATACAAAGAGTAAAACATACCATATTTATGCTTATGAGCCATCAATGACTCTATCGCAATATCTAATTTCATTGAGTGGTTTGATTGGGCTATGGTTTGGGACTTCACTCATTCAATTATATAATAATATGACTGAAATTGCTGAAAAAGTCATCTTTAAGTTGCTGGAACTGACTGTTCGTTGGAAACCAGACATGAAAGAAATTGGCCTCACACTAAAGCACTCGATAATAAAAGCGAAATCGCCGTTTCGAGTAATTGAATCTATTTTGAAACTTGTTTGGTAACTTGTTTATAAAGCTTTATTAATCTAATTTCAGGTCATAGTATTCTCGATTTGTGCACTATTCTTAATATATCACATGTTTTCGCAAACCTATCAATTTCTTGAATACAAATCTGTATACAAGATAAGAATCGATGACTACAACTTGGATGAGACAAATCCTGCTATCACTATATGTGCTAAATTCATGGATGTTATTTTTAATACAGTCTTAATTCAAAAACTAGAACAACTAAATATAAGTATCAATTCTCAGGAATTCAATGAAGTTAGAGAACAAATCTTTTCTGATTATGAAACTTATGAACTAAATAAGACTGAACTGATGGAAAGATTTACTATTGATGTATTAGACGAATTCTTAACCTGTAGTTTGCATTTTGATTGCGATCAAAACTGCACCGAAGATACTTTCAGATGTGATAGATTTTCAAAATTGATCAAAAGTTACAAATACTATCACATCGATTATGATATGCAGTGCTTTACACATATGATCCAAACAGAAAACGTATCAAAATCTATGACTTTTTTCAGTCAGATAGAAATAATTAGTTTATTGTTCAATAGAACAAAGTTTCTTAATCATAGATATGGAGGAGATTTTGGGTCAAACATGTTTCAATTTTACTTCAATACTAAGCATTTGTTGCTTTCATTTTTCGAAGATAACGAACAGAATTTTGCAAAAAGTTATACGATCTATATTTTCAAAAAGTCTAACCAATACCTGCAAAGCCCTTATAAATCTCAGTGCAATCACTATGAGAACTCACCATCACCTTTTGGATCCATATCGCAACAAGACTGTCTCAGACAATGTCAGAGAAAGTATTGCGAAGATAGGCTTAACTGTTCGGTATATATTATGGATTATATAATTACTGATTTGGATCAAGTATTTAATGATAATTTACCGAAATGTAGTAGAGAACAAATCAAATCGTGCGATCACATGAAAGCCAAAGTTAAGCATTGTCTTAATATGTGTCCAATTGATTGCATTGAAGATAACTTGATTTCCAGTAGAACTAATGCTTATAACTTGTACCGGGATTTTAATTATAGCACCATTCGTATTATATTGGATAGACAGCAAGTATTCATCTCATATGTTGAGACACCAGTTGTTACTTTTATTGAATATATGTGTGAAATGGCTGCGATTTGTGGCATGTGGTTCGGGATCTCTATTATTCAAGTGTATTACTTGATCGAGCATTTGATTCTTCTGATTAAGAGTAAAACCAGAAACAATACGAACAGAATATGATATAGAGTTATCACCTTGATACTTTATATGAATTAAACGCATTTCTTAAGCAATTAAGCATTTTATTCTTCTAAACCTATCGAATATGAGTAGAAATCCTGAAACTACTTGTTGTTCCTTTTGATCACATTTCAGGTGTTAGCAAGTTTTAAATCTCATTTCTAACCATTTATTTGAGTTTAAAATGTGTCCAATAATTGAATTACTTTCAGTAGAGAACAACTTATACGAATGGAGAATAAACGATTTACATAAGCAACTAATTATAAGTTTGAGTAACTTTGAGCGTATGCAGAGTAATAATATTAACAGTTGAACAATGGACTTTTAGATCAATAACATACATATATTAGTCTAGTTTTTCAATGATTATTCTTACGCACGAAATAACGCATATTGTAGTCTAGCGTTTAGTCAAACAAGTACTAGTCAATTTTCCTTCAAATTAAAAAATTCTTGTTATAAAATGATTGCACTTATGTTACGAAGCTCTCACAGTTTTCATTCTAAATAACTTGATAATCATTTTAGTATTGCTCGACCAAATTAATTGGAAAATTGAATGAGATGCACTGATCAATAAATGATTATTTAATAAATTAATTGATACTCCGTTTAAGGTTTGTTTATTTGTAAGTTTGTTGTGTACTTTAGACTTAATTATCAGAAATATAGATGTAATTATCTTAAATCCTATAAGTTTATTTCTCAGTTTTAATTGTTAATTCTGAGAAATTATTCGTATGCTGACTAAACTACACTGTCTTGCTCATCGCCAACTTATAACTCACTAAATATCAAATTTTAAACTTATTTTTTAGCTTATGCTTTGAACTTAGGATTTATTAATTGTAGGTTTAAAGGTATAAGACATGGATAATAAAAATATGACATAACAGATGTTTGATGTCTAAGATCTAAATAAATTATCAGTATTTGTCACAGCTACATCATGGTTTTGGACAGTTACTAATATTTTCCATTGAAAAGAACAAAATTATCTAAAAGATAATTTTCAATAGATTACCAGAAACCTGACTCATAAAACCTGGCGTATATAAAGCCCGTTACTGCAACCTCAAAAAAATAGTTATTCGAATCAGTTTTGAATAGATAACAAGAATGAAGTTTTCATTGTTATTCGTATTAGCATTGATTGCATTGACTGCCGAGGCAGAACTCACTAAAGATCAGAAGAGGCGTTGCGAACAATACACCAGTATTTTCGAGAATGACACGATTGAACTTCAATACGCTTACGTCGAAAATATTCACGACGGCAGAGGTTATACTGCAGGAAGAGCTGGATTCACAACTGGAACTGCTGATGCCCTGGAAGTCATCAAGAAATATACAGCCAAACACCCGGGCAATGCTTTGGCTAAGTTTATTCCAGAACTCGAGAGGTTAGCTCAACATCCGAGCGGTGATGTCAGTCATTTGAATGGATATCCGGCCGCCTGGAAAGAGTGCGCCAAAGATCCAGTTTTCCGTCAAGTTCAGGATGAAGTGAGCGATGAGATGTATTACAGGTATTGACAAATTAATTTCTCATTCTTTTATTAAAATATTTTATATACAACTTTTCAATCATTAGTAATTGAAGCTTTTAGCAACTGAATGTTTATTTAATTGTTTACTTTGGCGGTTCGTTAGCTAAAGTTATGCACTTGAAGCAATTTAAACGAAATTAGATTATTGATTAAATATTTGACTGCTTGAAATAGACCGTTTTCCAATCAGATCTAATATTAATAGAATTGAAAAACTAGTTTTACTAACAGTCTTGAAATATTATTTACGAAACACTCAGTTTTTGTCTATCAATAACAATCGAAAAAATCACAGTAAGTCAATTGGAGTAAAAATATTTCATATTGAAAATTTTTCAATCCAAGTCCTGCCATGAAGTTAGCAGAGAAGGCCAATGTTAAGAGTGCTTTAGGTCAATGTGCTTTTTATGACTGCATTATCCAACACGGATCAGGTGACGATCCCGATTCTATCGAAGCTATCATCAAAAGAACTGAACAAACAGAAGGTGGACCCGTTAATACTGATGAGAAGAAGTGGATCAGAGAATTCTTGAAGACAAGACGCGCCGATTTGACTCATCCACACGATAAAGAAACTGAAAATGAATGGAAACAATCAGTGGACAGAGTTGATGCTATGGTCAAACTTCTGGATGAGGGAAATATGGACTTGCATGGACCTATTCACGTGAAGACACCTAACCATTCAGCCACTATTCCATAGACTTAAAAATCTAAGATCCTGACAAATAATAAATGTATTTCTTAGCATATAATAACATTTAACTATTAGTGGCTAAAGTGTTTGCTTTTTTAGTCTGTTTGAATCAATGTTTAAAACTCTTCGAGAAACATAAAATTGCACAAAAAGTGAATTAAAGTGATTTTACTTAGAAAGATCTTATATTTAGACCTAAATTTTAATTCTCGATTCTCACATTCGTCCATCTATGACATGTTTTCAATCTTGAAATTCAAAATTTAATATTTAATAAAATGCTGACAAAACTTTCCCGTAGAAAATGAAATTTAAATTACTAATCCTGAAATATTCATTGTGTACTAGACCTGCAATGCAAGCGGCAGAGAAGGCTAATGTGAAGAGTGCTTTAGGCCAGTGTGCTTTTTATGACTGCATTATCCAACATGGAGGAGGTGATGATCCCGACTCTCTAAATGCTATCGTCAAAAAAACTGAACAAACAGAAGGCGGACCCGTTAAGACTGATGAGAAGACGTGGATCAGAGAGTTGTTGAAGACAAGACGCAACGTCTTGACTCATCCACACGACAAGTCAACTGAACAAGGATGGAAGGAATCAGTAGATAGAGTGGACGCTATGGTCAAACTTCTAGATGAAGGAAATATGGACTTACATGGACCTATTCACGTGAAGACACCCAACCATTCAGCCACTATCCCGTAGATTTGGGATCATTTAAACTATACCCGAAATTAACATTATTCTTTAAAATTTTCAATTAGAATAAAACTTGATTTATTCTCGAGTTCAAAGCTATTTTTCCCTAAATAAATTCGAAAATAAAGTAATACTCAAATAAATAACAAGGAGAATTTATTTTGGATACAAAAAATTCTCAATAAGAATTTCAACTATTGAATGCCGAACATTAGCCAATAGGAAGTTCAAATGAGTCAATTTCCATTTTTGAATATCATAACAGTTCAACTACCAGTTACTAGGCATAATAAACAGGTGCCAAACAGGTGAAAAATATCAGCTTACTTTAACGCTATCTATTGCTTTCTAACAATGCCATAATATTCATTTTGATTACCAAAATCGAAACATTCCAATAGAAAAGTGTTGTGAGTAGCGTTCAAATTAACACTAATTCTTCCCATAAGAGTTGAACATTTTTTCCTAAGTTTTATATTGTATATGATCTGTATTGTGTTCGATAAATGCCATAATTGAGTTTTTGCTCTAATTGTGATCCACTGAGAAATAGATGTTTAGCCAAAATATTTTAGAGATGCTCTACAACAACGCGCAAATGTCATGTCTCGAATCCATTTCTTTACAAATACGATATTCTTTTCTAAATATTTCTATCAATATTTCGATTGACTCAAAGAGTGTTTTGACTTTTTCTTCTATCGTTTCAGGCAAAGAAAATCTGAAAATTATTAAGAATTTTTGGCTCCTTTTTGAAAATTTTCCCAATAAATTGACATAAGACAGTGAGGCAGATAGTTTTCTTGAGTTCTTTCTTAATACGGATTCAATTTTCTGTAAGAAACAAAAGATTAGTCTAACGAGCGAAGGATTGAGAGTGTTTGAATTGCATTCCTTGTTTGACAAGTGGGCAAAACTTCAATCCGTTGCTTCGTATACGAAATTGAATTCATTTGAATAGGTATGACAAAGAAAAACTCTACTAACTATTCTTTCGAATTATACTGTTAATAATAGCATAAAGAGCACTTGTTCAAATATAAAATAAAATTGAATAATAAAGCATCTAAAGCCTCGATAAACAGAGGAGTTCGCCCAAAACCCGTAGACTCTGGCCTATTGACGCCTCCAAACAGTGGCCTACCGAAGTTGTAGTCTAGTACAAGACATACAATTAACCGAAAGAATTTTTTAGGTCAGCGAATCGCTTAGAAAGTTACAGGCTAAAAACCAATAAATATCTCTGGTGAAAATACTTAAGAATTTCATTTAAAAATATAAAAAATTGCAGGTACATTATAAAAACATATGTACAAAAGCTTAGAAATGTATAAAAGTGTAAAGTGTATGAGTTATTATAAAATAATTTATAATTGAATTATTTTAAAGTAAAATATAAAAGATACCAAACTTCACCAGTCTTGCTCGCTATCATTGAATTCCAAAGTCATGCAAATCCCATCTAAGGATTCTGCTAGACTTGGAATCTCGAATATGCGCCGCGCATATCCTAGGAACTAAAGAACAGTCATAAAGTGGGCACAACATCCGACCGTTCTCAGGCCACTTCTGCACTGACAGCAGTAGTGCGACTGACTCGGCACCGCGTTTGGCCATATCTACTAAAACGTAGATATGATGCTTTGTAGTAAAGCGGTGCCGAGCTGAATTCGCGCTCGGAGGAGCATGGGCTCTTCAGCTGAAATTCCCAGAGAGCTGAGGCCAAGTGGCCCTGTATGTCGATCTACTCACCGAAAAAACTTTTATTCATAAGTCTTTAAAAAAAATACTTTTGTATGGATCAAAAACGGTTCGAAACGAATATGTTGTTAAGTCCTATAAAAGACATTTTAGAGGCTTGAAGCCATACGCATGTCTTAAAATCTCCATATAATGGTAAATATGTTTTAAGATTTAACTATGTCTTGAACTTTAGACATGTATATTATTGTATATGAACTCAAATCCTTTGAAAGAGGTTTCAAAATATTTTAAAAGATGCAAAAAATTTCTTTATTAATATGTACAATCACTTCATTTAAGACTAGATAATTACATTTTTATAAACATAAAATTATTATATAATATATTTAAATTTCAGAAATTTATTAAAAATATAAAGCGAATAACGAATAGAAAGCGCTTTCAATTGTTCTCCTAATTTATTCACTAATAACTTTAGAACGATATCTTTGACTTACATTGTGAACCTTGAATACGACCACTTCATAGCCTTTCAATACATATAAGAACGTCAGCAAAGTCTTCTTCGTATTTCAATGAGAGGGCACAATAACACATGAATACATAAAATTTATAGACTTAGGCTTTCATCATAACTGTTCCATCAAGTAGTACTTCGCCATATATTGAGTCAACGTTTCTAATAAACTGGAATGAATCAGTAAGTTGTTAAAAAATGTAAACACTTTTACAGGTACTCCTCGGAAAAGTTTCTGACCATCAAACGGTATAACTCATTTTAAAAAATTCAATTTAATTAGTTTTTATTTTAAATAACAACTGCGACTAAAATTTTTTCAGCCACGAGTCCCAAACACTTCAGTATTTTTGTATAAGATTTTAGTGCTTTTCTTCAAGTCAAGTTCTGGTGAGAGGTCTGCTTTCCAGTCATAGTGTACTGCAGCAAAGCTTGCGAATCATGAGTTTTACTACGTCACTATTCCTCTGTCAACCATAGCACAAGCTCTCAATATTGACAGCTTATACCAATGGCTAAAGTAGTGGCTGAAAATTCAGCCAAACTATAAGACAACTATTGTTGATCTATTTCTTGCGTATGTCTTTTATAACAGTGGGACTCGTGGCTGATTAGTTTATATGTACGAAGTTTTTAATAAATCGCTGTATAGTGAGTTCCAAGCACTCGTCATCATATAGATAATTGATTTTTAAAGAGTGATATTCAAAATTTTAAAATTTTACAACTCCTGAAGCGCTCAACCGATATGCTTAAGACATATTTCTGGAAACTGTCTACAAAAACCTTTGAAATGGTGTGCATATCATCATCTGTTCCAATAGGTCCACCGGTGAAC
The DNA here is from genome assembly GCA_018873245.2 of Archegozetes longisetosus. Lineage (NCBI taxonomy): Eukaryota > Metazoa > Arthropoda > Arachnida > Sarcoptiformes > Trhypochthoniidae > Archegozetes > Archegozetes longisetosus. The sequence continues at coordinate 3,533,433 of JAEMBT020000007.1, forward strand.
ATCGGTGATACGCACATCACTTCAAAGGTTTTTGTAGACAGTTTCCAGAAATATAAGTCTTAAGCATATCGGTTGAGCGCTTCAGGAGTTGTAAACTTTTGAAATTTTGAATATCACTCTTTAAAAATCAATTATCTATATGATGACGAGTGCTTGGAACTCACTATACAGTGATTTGTTAAAAACTTCGTACATATAAATTAATCAGCCACGAGTCCCACTGTTATAAAAGACATACTCAAGAAATAGATCAACAATAGTTGTCTTATAGTTTGGCTGAATTTTCAGCCACTACTTTAGCCATTGGTATAAGCTGAGTAATATATAGATGGGGGACTGGGACAACTATGAATCTATATTTCATGTGAAAATCCAAAAAAAAAACTATGAAAATTTCAAAAATATATCAAATTTTTAAAATGCATTTCCTGGGACAGTACGTGAAGTACGAGTACGTACGAAATGCAAAAAAAAAACAAAGAAGATGCAAAAAACAAAGAAAAATATATAAAATTTATCAAAAAATGGGTTAATTTTATATAGTAGGAGAAAGTACGAGAAGTACTAGGACAACTATGAATATATATTTCAAGTGAAAATCCAAAAAAACTATGAAAATTACAAAAAATATATCAAATTTTTAAAAGTATGAGAAGTACGAGTACGTACGAAATGCAAAAAACTAAGAAAAATATATAAAATTTCCATGAAATAAAATGGAAAAACTCACAAAAATAGCCAATTTTTATCAAATAAATGGCCAATAAAAGCCTAAAAATCAATCATAAACACTGGGCAGTACGAGTTCGTACTTTTCATATCCCCTCTAAAAACATTAAAGAATGAAGTTTTTGTATCGTTTAACATGGAATTTAAGCTAAAATATTACAAAAAGTCGTCTAAAACTACCAAAATTTACTACTAATTTCCTGGGACAGTACGAACTCGTACTTTTCATACCCCTCTAAAATTCATGAAAAAAGAATTTCCACGAAATAAAACGAAAAAACTCACAAAAATAGCCAATATAAACCTAAAAAATCAATAGAAAATATTGGGACAGTGCGTTTCGTACCTTATTCAACACTCTAAAATTATAGCTACAACATCAAAAATAGCAAAAGGGGTGCCCTCCCTTATCTCAACCCCTTTCGGGATTACAGTACCCGCAGGTATTTTTAATTTTTTATAGCGGATACTGAGCCCTTGCCGCTTATGTTCTTATAGCGACTTGAGTATCCTACATTCTCACTCTATGTATAGAGACGAGAAGAGGGTCTCCCAATTAAAAGATGGTACTTATCTAGGATTCAAACCACTGGCCTAATGATTCAAATTTCCACACTTTTACCGTTAAGCCACTGAGGCCTGTTATGAAAGTAATAGAATTGAAAACATATTAATAGCAATTGGAATAACAACTGAAGATTTTTTTCACTAAAAATATCAGTATAATCAATAATTTTTACCACCAAAATATAAAAATTATTGATTCAGAGATTAAAATTTTATAATGAAAAAAAATTTTCAAAAATTTTTTTAAATATGGCGCCCAAAAGACCCAAACAAAAAATCAAAGAAACTGTAAGATCTAATCGTGCAGTTTATTTTTATTCAAAGATCGGGTCGGGTCTTTTGGGGCGCCATAGTTAAAAAGACGAAAATCTCTCAATAATATTTTAAGTCGTTTTTTATGTAGATGAATGTTTAAAATATTTTTATAATTAGTGTTTACTCAAAATCTTATTTAAACACAAGGTTTCTGTCAAAGAAACATTGATCATTCTCTTGTAATGAATTTTTGAACGTCTAAACCCTGAAAATTCAAACAACACATTGTAGACTTTGACATCGAAATTAATACACAAACTACTTTCGATTTTAATCTGATTCAATTAAATGAAATTCATAATAGTCAAAGTTTCCAAAAATAAACTGATTTTATTGTTTTTAAAAAATTAGTTTATACATATCTAAGGGGCCGGGGCCAATGTCATTTAGGAACTCCTCTTTATATCATTGGAAAGATTATTTTGTCCACTATTAGAATAAAAAAGGCTGAAATCAATCGGATAATTAGTTTAATCACAATTAATTTTCAAAATTTTACAAAAATATTATTAAATTTAAGTTATTTTAATGTTAAAATTGCGTTTGAATATCTTATACATGGAATCCTATGGATAATGAGTCAGTACAGGTGTACGCATATAAAATGAAGTGAGAGAGTAATGTGTACGTGACTTGAATATGTAATGATTTTTATTCAAAAAAGGACCCTTAAATTTGAGAAAACCCTATCAATATATATATATCGCTGGAAAGCTTATAACGAGCTGAATTCAACAAAACTTGAATCAAAGTTCTATGTTGACCTAATCAAAAGTTAGACTGACCATTGTCCACCTATTTAACTTGACCACTGACCCCCATAATATGGGTATCGTTGAAAAGCTTATGTTAATATGAACTCAATAAAGAAGGTTTCATCTAATTATCAATTTTCATTTTCGAGTTATGAATTTTTGAAGGTACTAATTTTTAACATTATAGGTATAGGAAAAAAGTTAGTCCAACAATTTTGCACTTTGAAAATTTATTAAAAATACTTCCAGTCATCGGATTTTGATCAAATTTGGCTATCATGAGCGTATAACTTTGTAGTATTTTTGGTATAATTTTGAATTCATTAGACTATTGTTCTGATTTTATAGAAATTAAAATTCTAATTCATAGGATAAGATGTTAGTAAATGTGAATAAAAGTTATAAAATATTATCTATGAAATAGTAGTTCAGATTAATAAAAGTAAAAAAATTTCACGTTAACACTGACACGACAATGAATTTCATGTAATATTTACTTTTAATCAGATTATTAAATGTAATACACTTTATTATAGTGAAGAAAAGTATAAATGTTTCACTCGAAAAGATGTAAATAAGAATGTAAAACCTTATTATCAGACATAACTGAAATAATTGACATTTCTTTACAAAATGAAGAAAATATTCATTATATTAATTTTTATATTTTTCACTAAGATCGGTAGTTATTATTACAAGTTATACAATCTTTACTTGTAAATTAAATATTAATATTTCTATTTTATTAGTTAAATGTTCTTTATGTGGTTCTGAAGATTGGATCGAATTTAAGGATGAAAAATGCTTTAAATATGTTAATAGAGTAGTAGGACACGATGAAGCCGAATGGATTTGCAAAGATCAGGCAAAAGGTGGTCTAACGTTAAATTTTCTTCCCACTTTAGTGTCAATCAAATCTCAAAAAGAGCAAAAAGAGTTAGAAAGATATTTGTTTGAAACGATTGGTATTACGAATAATGTTTGGATCGGTGCAAAAAGGAAAATGGGTAATGAAACTATGTTTGAATGGTATGACGGATCAGAATTAGAGTATTATAATTGGGCAGAAAACTATCCTACTAATAATACTAATAGAAAATGTGTTGAAATAGAAGCTGAAGATAGTTCCAAAAATTTTACAAATTTGATGAAAAGTAACAATAAAGGCAAGTGGAAAGATGCTTCCTGCGAGAAATATAACCTAGTTCTATGTGAAAAGCTACAAACTTGGTCATTTCCACAGTTACAAAAAACGCTTTTGAATACAATAAATAAACTATACGATACTAGAAGTGAGCTAAATGCAACCCGACATGAACTGGTGAATACAAAAAGTCAATTAAACGATACAATAAATGAACTTAACGATACTCGAAATCAACTGGAACCTATGTTCAATCAACGGCTAGAAGGTGTTGAGGGAGCATTCACGAGAAGCTTCGAGGTTGGCGGTAGCATAAATTATTACTATCCGGTGGCGTTTGATCTCCCTTATGATAATTCTAGATTTAGACAGGCAACACCATTGGTTTATGATATTTACCGATATTATAAAGAGAAAGTATCAGACTCATTGCACTCTGCTGGATGGCCTTGGCCTTATTTGGCCTTCACACTTAAACTCATGTCTTATGGTGGCATGTGGGAAACCGGTATCGATAAGCCTAAAGTATTGCTACACTTCTGGAGGTTCAACAAAGGGGCAGCAAAGGTTCAGCTGTTCCAAAATCAAGAAAGGCGTTTATTTGTTTGGTTACGTGGTGGCGGAATTCTCTATCACATCCGCTCTCCAATCGATTTAACCCGAGGTGCTAACATTTACTACGAAAATGATGCCATCGCGGCTCCTCCCATACCAGATATTGGGTCTCCGGCGGTTACAGTTAGCCCGATTGCGGTAGGCAACGAGGACCCTAATCTAGTCAAAACAGGGGTGTATGACGGGTGGGGATTCTAATAACATCTCTAACACTGTGGAGGTGGAGGTAATGGTCGATAATTTAAAACCTGCTCACATTTATATTAATTATATTTTAAATGGAAATAAAAACAGAATTTCTTGATGCATATACTAATGAAATAGATAAACTATTAAACCGTTGTAATAATCAAAAATACATAATATATGGTTTAATAGCGTTCATATCACTTTCAATTTTTGGGTTTGTTGTTTCATTCTTTCTAAAATAAATTTACTCTTTTTAGCATCATCATAAGATAGTTTTATTCTATTTTTAGATTCGCTGTTAATTCTTCAGCTTTTTTTAGCTTGAGTAGCAACATTTTGTTTATTAAATTCAAAATATTCTTTGTGATAATCAAAATGGTGTTAAACCATTAACTTCATTAATATTACATTGCTTTTAATTGAAACTAATAATATTTATTTATAATTCTATCTATTGGATGAGATTTTTCATTTAATGGTTTTACATTACTATTACTTAAACAAATTTTAGAATCTTTGTTTCTATTAAGCGAAGTCAATTATTTAACACCATGAGTCTCTCTTGCGGTCGACAACTTCGTTTGAGTTACACTTATCTTTTCATGAGCAATTTTATTCAATGGTTTAACTTCATGAAGATTTGTATTATTAAAAAATTTTAAAAATATCTTTTTTCAAATGTTCTAATTTTATATTACCACCATTTATAAGATATTTTCTATAATCATGTGATAACATATTTTCATATTTCTTACCATCAAACATTAAAAAATTTTCTTTAATATAATTTAATGTTACTGGAGTATAATTATCTATTTTTCTTTTGGATGATATTATAAAATTACTATTTATATCTTTATGTATAAAACATCTTATTGTAGAGTTTTTCATTTATTATATAAAATATTATCCTATTATCCTATAGATTTCTTTTTTTATTTAAAAGGTGTCATAATACATCTTAATTTTTCTTTATAAGACTTTTCACTTGAATTTTGATTTTTAGATGGATTAATTTTTATTTTCTCAATTGTTTTTAATTTATTATCTTCAACTCTTTCAGCACCAAATGAGTTAATACTTAAACAAAATTTACCACTAACATCACGATTTTTATGTATTGATAATGTTCTTGAATTATAATCAATATTATTTGTTTTAGATATTTTTTAATAGTTTTTTCCGATATTTTATATTGGTTAGCAAATTATCTTATGCTATTCTTTTTAAATTCATATTCTTTTAACAATTTGATAAACCCAACTGTTGTTATATTGACTTGACTCATTTATATAAAAATAATTTTTTTATTTTGTGGAAATACGGTACAGTATGGTATAGAGTTATGGAAATACAGTATTGTACAGTATGGTATGGTAATACAGAAATATGGAAATAATTTTTATATATAAATGAGTCAAACAACATTGTCAACCCTACATAATACCATTCAAAGTATTCATGATTTATCTAAAGTTAATTTAGATAATATATTAGCCTTCAATAATAATAAACTTACCTCTAAAACTGCAAAACAATATATTGATATTATGAATGAATTAGTTGATAAAATAGAAACCTTAGATGCATCTGTTGAACAGAAAAATCAATTTCGTTCATTGTTTGTTCTATTATTTTCTAAAATGTGTGAATCAGATTGTAAAGGTATAATGTTAAGTAATTCAATACAAAAGAATAAAAAATATAAAGAAATTATAGATAAACTACAAGAAGCATATCAAAAAGAACGTGATGAGCATAATGCTCTTGCAAAGAAATATAATGAAAAACAAAAAGAAGAAAAAGTTAGTGTTCCAGGAATATCATTATTTTTAACTTTGAAAGATAGTAAAACACTTAAACCACATGAGTGTGTTGAATTAATGAATGAAATTGATATAGAGGAAGAAGAATTAGATAAAAAAATTTAAACGAATTTCTATTCTTGAAGATTATAAAAATAAAGTTAGTAGAGCTTATGCAAAAGCATCTAATGATGGAAATCATTATGTACAAAAACCTAGTATTAAAAAAATAAAACAATTTAAATCAATTATTTGATAAAGAAATAGTATCAATAATAAATAAAAATATTTAATACTATATACATAGTTGAAAAGAATCTTAAATTTCTATAGATACTAGATAAGACTATTAATGACTCCCTAAGAGTCCTTTAGACCCTTGAAACTGTTTCATTTTCATTTTCACTTCGTTCAAATACGCTTCGCTCACTTGGTTCAAAATCACTTTGCTTTTTTATAATTTCAGAATAACATGTTAAATACATTTTATGAATATTAGATTTGATATGTGTTTTTAGATATTTTTCATTTATAAGTCTTCCACTATCACATTTTACAGGCTTAGATTATTTATATAATATTCTTTTAAACAATAATTACATACCCAAAATAATCCATCTTTTCAATATTTATTTTTAGAATAATTAGTAAATAATCTATTTTCTTTACATTTAACACACATTTTAGTTGTTGTTTCCATTATTGATATTTATTTATTAAGAAATTAATTTATTAATATTTTTTAAAAATTTAAATAAATATTAATAATTGAAAAATTAATATTTAACAAAAAAAAATTTTTAATATAAATGGAAAGAAATAAACGATGTCATCTTTTTAATGTTGAAATATCAAAATCAAATTGGAGTAAACACATTAAAACTATAAAACATTTAGATAATATAAGAAGAAATGAATCACCTGGTGATGAAAAACATTGTAGAATTTGTAACGTTTTAATAAGAGAACATGAATGGTATAATCATATTAAATCAAGATTTCATAAAAAATAGAAAATTGTTTAGAATAAAACTCAAAAAGAAAGTTAAATCAACTATAAATAGTTTACGAAGAAAAAGACATTTTAATGAACTTGATTTTGAAACAAATGATTATATTGTTTTGAAATCAGAAGCATTAGGAAAATGTTTTCTAACAATAAGAATAACTCCAAAACATAATATTAATAATATTAATATTCTTATTAATAAACTACCAGATTTAATGTATGAAAAAATGAAACTTATTTTAAGAGAAAAAATGATTAAATTAAAAATAGTTTTATTTGGTAACTTCGAAAAGAAAAATAGAACAACAGGAGAAATAGAATATGAAAATAATGAACCTATTCCTTCAAAGAATAGAACAATTCTTAGAGAAGATGAAATAAATGAAACAATTACTGCTTTACTTACTGAAATTTAAAAAATAGAATTATGGGATAATAATGAAGCATATTTTCAATTAGAAAAAATTATTAATATTGATTTTAAATTAAGAGAATATAAACCTTTATCTGGTTCTTCTTATATTGATTTACCACAATGGATTAAAAATAAAAAAGCATGTATAAACATTAAAAATGACGATCAAAAATGTTTCAAATATTGTTTATTATATCATAAACATAAAAACGAAATTCCTAATCATCCAGAATATATAGTTATTGTTATTAAAAGGATCAGAGGTACTTTTCCAAGCAGGACTTCATCAGACTTCGTCAGCTCAGCTGCTCAACTTTCACACTATGTGTATATAAAAAATCTTTCAAGATTAGTTAGAGATCAATTAACAAAAAACAAGAATGAACATTACATTTGTGATAGGTGTTTCTATTATACTTCAAGTATTAAGGTATTTAATAGACATATTCAATTATGTGATAACTATTTTGAAAATGAAAAAGCGTTACCTATTTTTCCTGAAGAAAATAATATACTAAAATTAAAAACATTTAGTAGAACAGTCAAATCACCTTTAGTTTATTATGCAGATTTAGAAACAGTGTTAAAAAAGTTAATTCAAAAAATAAAATACAAAAACATGAAGCATGTTCTTATAGTTTTCTAGCTTTATCTAACTTTTATAAAAACTTTAAATTATACACTGGTAATTCAGCAAATGATACAATAAATAACTTTATTCAATGTTTGATTGAAGAAGGAAAAAATATAAATAACATTTTATTAGAAAGAATTGATAAGTTTAAATTACCTAATCTTAATGAGAAACAAGAATTAACATTTCAAAGTTCAGATAAATGTCACTTTTGTAATAAAATATTTACTGTTTCTGATATAAAAGTTCGTGATCATTGTCATATTACAGGTGAATTTAGAGGTGCTGCTCATCAATCTTGTAATTTAAATGTTAGAACTTCACTAAAAGTGCCAATATTCTTTCATAATGGAAGTGGTTATGATTTTAAACATTTTATTAGAAAGTTATATAAAATTGATAAAGATCTTAAAATATTACCTCAAACTGAAGAAAAATATATCTCAATTAGAGTTAGAATACAAGGAACAAATATTAAGTTTGAATTTAAAGATTCATTAAAATTCTTATTGGATTCAATTGAAAAATCAGCAAATGTATTATATAAAAAAGTAGGATTGAATGGATTTAAAAACTTATTAGAATATTTTAAAGATGAACCTGATGAAATATTAAATTTATTAGTTCAAAAAGGTGTATTTCCATATTCATCTTTAGATAGTTTTGATAAACTTAATAGTACTGAATATCCTAAACATGAAGATTTCTATGATAATCTTAAAGATACAAATATTAGTATTGAGGATTATGAAAGAGGTAATAAATTATGGAAACATTTAAAATGTAACTCATTTAAAGATTATATGGAATTATATTTAACATGTGATGTTTTAATATTAGCTGATTGTTTTGAATCATTTAGAAATCTATCATTAGAACATTATGGTTTAGATCCAGCTCATTATGTTTCAACTCCAGGTTTATCTTGGGATGCAATGTTAAAATTTACTGGAGTTGAATTAGAATTATTAACTGATGCTGATATGATGTTGATGTTTATGGAAGGAATTAGAGGTGGTTTATTTTTTATTATGAGAAGATATATTAAAGCTAATAATAAATATATGGTAAACTATGATTCAAATAAAGAAACTATTTATCTAATACCTGTTGATGCAAATAATTTATATGGTTATGCAATGCAATTTAGATTACCTTACAAAGGTTTTAAATGGTATGAAGAAGAATTAAATTATTTATTTGATAATATACTTAATTTGAAAGATGATGAAGATGTAGGTTTTACATTAAAAGTAGATTTAGAATACCCAAAACATTTACATGATAAACATAATGATTATTCTTTCTTTGCAACTCATAAAGTTATTGAAAATGAAGATCTATCTCCATATCAAAAAAGTTATAAATAAAAATGAAAGTTTTAACCCATTAATTCACGTTGACTCCTCAATGAGTCAACTTGGAATTAATGTGAACAAAGTTAACAAAGTTAAGAAATATAAATCAAAGAAATTAGTTTTAAGTTTAGAAGATAAAAAAGATTTCATTTGTGATTACAGAACTTCAAAATAAGCATTAGAACATGGTTTAGTTTTAAAGAAAATACATTGTGCTATTAAATATGAACAGAAAGCTTGGTTAAAACCATATATTGAAAAGAATACAGAATTAAGACAAAAAAGCACATCAGAATTAGAAACAGACTTCTTTAAATTGATGAATAATGCTATTTATGGTAAAACTATTGAAAATGTTTTGAAAAGACAAGATATTAACTTTTGTACAGAAAAAAAGCATTGAAATATATTAAAAAGACTAACTTTAAAAGAGAAACAGGCTATACTTCGGTATATGGCCAGCAAGCTTTTGAAAGAAAAAGTATCTCAAGTGATAGTACTTGAAGAGCTGATTCCAGTGATATATGTCTTTGTTATCGGAAATGAGCCATTGAGGAGATATCGGCTCAAGAATGAATTTCATAGACGTAATGTTAAAAATTTTCAGTTTTTTTACCATTACGTCTATGGGAATTCATTGATTTTGATGTTTAGGTTAGGTTAGGTTATGATTGGTTAGGTTAGGTTACGTCAAGTTAGATTAGGTTAGGTTAGGTTAGGTTAGGTTAGGGTAAGTTAGGTTAGGTCAGATTAGGTTAGTTTAGGAATTTTTGATGATATCTCATTACAGGAGTCTGAAAAGCGTCCTTTCGAGGCTAGGTAGTCTAGACTGATGTCATTCGATTTAGCTCATCATGCATAGTTAATAGGGCAGGATGCTATAGGGTAGGAGGCAACATCAAAATCAATGAATTCCCATAGACGTAATGGTAAAAAAACTGAAAATTTTTAACATTACGTCTATGGGAATTCATTGACTTCTTGAGCCGATATCTCTGCAATGGGTCATTTCCGAGAACAATGACATATATAGTTGGAATCAGTTCTTCGAGTACTATTATTTGCGACACTTATTATTTCAAAAGCTTGCTGGCCATATACCGAAGTATCCCCGAGAAACAATATTTACTAAAAATCTAGTAGCAATTCATTTTAATAAACTTCAAATTATTAGGTTGTCCGGATCAAAACTTGTTTTTTTATTTTTTTAATATCTCAAAAATTAGTGAACAGATTCAAATGAAATTTTAGTACATCATTCCTGATTAGTTAAGGTATTCACCCTCATTCTCAATGACCCGTTCCCATCGATCTTCATGGATGTCCGTTACAGTCCTGTTGAGGAGGACTCCGAATTTGATGAAAACTCGTTGTTCATAGTCAGTAACTGATTTCTGGAGCTCTGGACGATTCATTTTTTCACTCAAATTAAATTCAATGTTTTTTCTATATTTAATAAGTATTCAACTAAATAATTACAAGATGGCACTGAAAAATAATGAGTACTTTAAAAGTTATAGCCCAAAATGTAATACAACTTTTGATCCGGACAACCTAATAAATACAATAAACCTATTTATGCTGGATTTTGTGTTAGAAATGTCAAAATATATTATGTATGATTTTGTTTATAATTATTTGAAACCCAAATTTGGAAACAATATAGAAATCATTCAAACTGATACTGACGGGTTAATGTTGATGGTTAAAACTGAAGATTTCTATGAAGATATCCATAAGTGGTTTGATACATCTAATTTCCCTGAAGATAATATATTTGGAATAAAACCTATGAATAAAATGAAATTAGGATGTTTTAAAATTGAAACTGGAGTAAATATTGTAACAGAATTTATTGGCTTAAGATCAAAAATGTTAAATTATCTTATTGAAACAAAAGATAATAAAATTATCAATAAAAAAAGTGAAAAAGGTATTCCATTTCATATTAGTCAAAAGCATGATTTTGAATTATGGAAACAAGTTTTAAATAATGAAGTTGAATCTTTTGCAACATTTAATCTAATAAAATCAGATAAATTAAATGTTTACACGATTAATCAAACAAAAGTAGCTTTGAGTAATTTGGGAATTGGTGTGATATATCATTGCTGAACATTTTGATAGACTGACCATTTTTGACTCGACGGGAGTGGCCGACCCCGCCACTCAAGTGAGTGTCCCGAGTTCAATGATATATCACTTGGCGGGGTCGACCACTCCCGTCGGGAGTTGTTCAGAAGTGGTCAGGTTCGGGTCAAAAGTGGTCAAGTGTAGTATCAAAATGTTCAGCTTGACGAACTGAATCCAACGATATATCACACTTGGGGGTGGGAGGTCGGGAACCCCTTTATACCCATTAGCCCGGATTCACCCGAAAATTCAATTTAGTCTTTGATTATTAATGATTATCACTTTATTCCTCATTATTTTTGTTAGATTTGAATAAGACATCACTGTTGACCTGGGTGCAATGAGTCTCAGCAACAGTACAAATCTTCGTATGAGCCTCTCCTGCATTAGGACCGCTTCTGAATTCATAAAGCATGCAATACCTTATGTGAAGTTCATCTAAAGACATGGCTTAAGAACTGATTATCACTAGATATCAAAATTAATTCCAGAAGAAAATTGTAGACAAATAACACGTGTGTAGAAAAGCAACTGAAATTTGCAAACATAACCATTGTTCACAAAAATAATGTTGATTAAAACTTGGTCAAAATTCGTAGACTTTCTTTCCAACCTTATTTGTCTAAAACTCTTCGTTCTACTCGTCAAGTGCTATCTGTATATGTGTCGATATACCGCAGTGGTTATTTTAAAGATCCCTGTGTTTAGTAAAAAAGTCGTTGAAATTCTTTGACATTTATTTATGAGAATAAAATTAAATTAATAGATTGTGAGTTTTGTATGAGCTTTTATAAATTATTTTAATATTCTGTCAAACTTTTAACTATTTAAATTTTTAAGACGGTTTTTAAAAGTTTGATTCACAACAATACTATATGGCATTCTATGCTAAAGCCTCAAAATTTGCACATATAAAGCAAAATTATTGAAACACGAATCACATCAGCTTATTAACCATATAAACTTTCATAATCAATCTGAAAATAATAATCTGTGAAATCTGTACAGAGAAAGAAATTTCGTTAATTATCAAAATTCCACTCTTTCTTATTATTCTTCTTCTTCTTATGTTTCGGACCAATACCTCTATTGCCAGCATTGGGTACAGAAGCTTCAACAACACGACCATTTCTGGGCTGTCTTTCTCTTGTATTACTAATGATTCGTTCCTTTCTTCCATTAATCGGTCGTTCAAGAAGATGGCGAAATTGAGCCAACTATCAAAGAATATAAAAGTAATGACGAATTGAAGCTTTATTCCCTTTAAAATAGTTCTATCAAGTATTAAATATTGACCTGAGAAGGACTTATTCCGATTGGATTCGCGAACAGTATAAAAGTGACAGTTTCACTACAGGGAGGAGTTGTGAGCGAACCTCTATATCGATAGAAGAAGTCTCTCTCGATTGGTAATAATTTGTCTAAAAATAATGTTTGACCAATGATTGCAGTTGTGTTGAAATTGTGTATTTTTGATAATACGTTGATTATTGGTTGTAAAGCTCTGTTATCATTGTTGGAAACTTCAAGAAATACAGTCAATACTACTATGCCATTGCTTCGATCTCTGGCCTGGACAAAAGTACCGTATCTTTGGTTGTAATGAACTAAATGAAGCTTAAAATAGGAAAATGGATGAAATCCCAGAACTTGATAAGATTTTTAAAATCTTGAATAAATTTTTTTATTTTAATCGCTTGATTAATACCTCAGCAGAACCCTCAATGTTATTAACTGCATGTTCTGTTCCATCAAAATCATTGTCCCCCCAATGAAAGTGAAGTTCTTCGAAAATGAATTTTCCGCCGACAGCACTTCCACTGATTTGAGGTCTTGTACTTTTACGATTCAATATTACGCGAGCTAATCAATCGAAAATTTCGGGACATTACTTAGTCCTCTTATATTTAAATAAGGATTAGATTCTTAAATTGTTACGATTTTTTATTGGTCGCGACTTTTGAACAATAATATTAGTTAATATGAAAAACTAAGAAATTTAGTACTTATTAAGAGGTCAAAATAAATTCGATTTCATATTTATAGGACTTCTACGAGAGCTACTCTACTCACTTAAGCCATCAATTCCCTAATCATTGCATCAATCCCTAGCATCATTGAGCTAGACTTTCTGATTCGAAGACACACTTTAATGACTGAATTTTATTCAAAAAACAAGTTCATAAACTTTTTCATCAGAGATGACCAAAAATTCCGATATTAACAGGAGGAAATGCTCATTTTTCTGGGTTACTGGGGTGTAGTGGTCAGCGAGTCGTACCTTAGGGCGGAAGTCTCAAGTTCGAATCTCGTGATCGCTACACTTCTTTGATAACGGTGTGCTGGCCCCATGTCCCCGGTTACAACTGTCATTCGGCGAAAACTCACTCTGTAATAGAGCTCTAGTGAGTCTCCCGAGAGTTGGAAGTATGAAAATGAATGAGTGAATGTTCATTTTTTCTTGTAATTATAAACTTTCATAGTGTTTCATGGTTTTAACGCACTACTAGACACACAACTGTTAACTTAACAAAAACTTTTTAAAAAATGATCAAATAATTTTTTTTCGAGTATTACTTGAGTTTTAACCTGTCCTAACTTTTACATGTAGTTAAGTGTTTTCTAAAATCAATAGCAATTCAGTCATGTCTTTATAGCATTTTTACATTGTTTTTAATCACTCAAATTGATGCTGAAGTTAGACAGGTTTTGTTTTATAACATTATAGAAATCTTTAAAACAATGTTACACTAACTGGTACCTCAGGTCTATAAATTGCTGTGGTATTTTCAAAATTGTAACAACTTTAGAATTCAATCTTTAATCTGAGCCATTGCTAATTAATAAGCTAATAAGCGCTTTTAATTAAAAGTTTTAAGACCTGCGTGTCCGTTGTTTTGAGCGATTGTGTTCTTTAGTGGTTTATCGTAACCGATAAGATCCAGATTCAGTGATGGATTCCTTCTAAGTTTATTTGTGTTGATATTTATCGGTGACTGTCTATTACCACCACAAGACCGAAATTCTTGGCTCCAATTATCTTGTTCTTAATCGAGTAGTTATTATCAAATAGCCAAATGTTAAATAGCCGTTAGTGAAAAGTTGTTTGTGAGTGCACTCAACAAATTAAAAATCCCTGATAGCAATCAGAAGTGATACGTTTACATAGGATGCTTTCCACCAGGTAATAGCATTGAAGATATTTAAAAACTTATAGGACATTATATATTAGTAAGTGAAAATTACAAATCAAACTTGTTAAGAAATTGATGCCCATTACGGGCAAGTTGACAAAGCAACTGCCTTTTATAGTTGCAATCAGGGATTTTTAATTTATTGAGTGCACAGTAAGTAACAGAAAGGCACGCAATTTAACCCTAGAGTCAATTTGATATGATAAAAAACTTTTATCATTTGATATCACATTTTAAATATGATAAAAACCATTAACAACTGTTGGTCACATTCAAAATTAATTTGAATGCAAAGCAAACATTGTGCACCTAATGAAAGCATGTTTGTTTTAATTTGAAATAGTGTGAATGACAATTTGCAAGTTTATATCATATTTTGTCGCAAAGTCTTAACAAATAATAAACTGAAATAATTGTGATTTAAAGCTAAAATTATTTCATGATTCTCACATTATTTCAATTTAAACAAACGTGATTTTGTCAAATAAAATAATGTCTGCTTTGCTATCATATGACATTTGAATACGACTTGAAATTAACAGATTTTTAAGATATGAAATGCTTCATTAAATGATAAGAAAATTTTTAATTCTTATCAAATTGACCATTAGGCTGAATCGCTCAGATTTTTATTATTGTACAATTGCGTCTTTTACTTTTTAGACAAAAATTCAGACTATACTACTTTTTCATACCTGCTTTAGCTAACATTTTTCTTCTCAATGACTTTATCAAAAAACTTTGTTATCAATGATTAAAAGCAGGTGTGAAAAAATTAGTGTAGTTTGAATTTTATCCAAAAATAAAAGGCCTCAACTGTACTTTGCAAAGAAATTTCAATACAAGCCATTAATACCTTCATAAGTCCAATGTTGGGCTCGTGTATTTGACAAAAAAATAATTATAATGTTGACAGATAGAAACACACTGAATGTTTTAGAGTACATGCTTAAACTTTTCAAAGTCAACATCATGCTAGTATTACATTTAACTTTATTAAAGAATTTGTTACAAAATTAATTTAATAGGCAATTTCTTTATCAAAGCTGGAAGTCAAGTTTAACAATAGTTATTCAACGTCACTAAGATATGAGTTGAAAGTCATAACTTTACTATTAAAATTAACTTGTAATCCGTTTTTATCACTACTTCCCCAACAAGTGACGAGAAAATTGGTTTGAGTGGCGTTTATATCCTTAAGCGTAGTATCCTCTACAGAACAGTTAATGTTAAACAAAACATCAGGACACAAATTCTGATTATTTTTTCGTTTTCACGTTAAATAAAAATAGTAATTATATAAATAGATATCTAAAGAATGTCTGTTTTTTATTTATTCACTAAGAGAAGTAAATGGTGAATGAAATTGAATTGCATTATTGGAAAGCATAGTATCACATAGTATTTTACATCTCTCGATCCATTAAACTTTTAAAAACTTGTTATACAGATATTTAACTATCTTTACCAAAAGCTTACTTTATATAGGCATAAGAGTTTGGAAAACTTTTTTAGATTTATTTAGTTCGAATTGATGCTGTTTTTAGGTTTACAGTAAAGCTATGTGAAATACAAAAACTTTTCCTCTCATTCATGGCTATTATAAAAATACTTGTATTAATTAACTGATCGGAAAACCCAATTAGTGAATAAATACCATGAAATAACTAGTACTGAGAATTGTATTTATATTTTTAAATGTGTTGATAACAATCTAATCAAGTCAGTTCTCAATAATTATGGAAAGTTTATGATGATAAAAAATATTTACAATTAACTAGTTTGTTGCTTAATTATATTACTGCTTCACTTTAATTTTGCATTAGTTCTTCTATTTATCGGATTTCAACTGAGTTTTCAGTTGCGTGACGTTCAGTCATTATTTTAAAAAACTTTTAAGAGGATGTCAATGCAAAAAAGTCTTCGTATAAGTCACCCCCCAATGATCTACCTTTTCAATAGCAAAAGTAGTTGCCCCATCGTTCACATCTGCTCGGCTTAGGAGAGAAGAGGGGATACCATTGGCTTCAACTTGAGGCCACCCTATTTAAATGTGACTACATTTCTAACGGTTCACTTTGTGATCAACAGCAGCGGCAACGCTTTAAATAAGAGTTGCTTTGCGTAACATTTGTCCCCTTTATTATTTTAAAATAAATAATTGATAATTAAAACTTTTTATGTGATCGAAAGTCTACCCCAATTCACTTTACGTATGGATAAGTTTGAAATAAGTTATTAATGATTTGCATTCATAACAAAGATTTTCGAAAGCTTTAAAAAGTGCTATTTTTATGCAATGAGTTTAAAAGTTGTGCCAACAAAGAACGATTGTGGTCCTAAGAGACCAATTGATGTAAGATTTCTTGAATGGACTCGCGATTTTGAGAAACTCCTCAATGACAGAGTTGGAATCAGACTCTTTGCGGTAATTGCTTGTTCAAATTAATATAAGTAATTAAGAGTTTTTTAACTATATAGAAAATTTTTCATGAACTATTTATAGGAATTTTTAAAAAAAGAGTTCAGTTATGAAAACCTCAAGTTCTGGAAATTATGTCAAAGATATAAAAGATTAACGATTAAAAATGAAGTATATTTAGATTTAATTTATCTGAATTAAAATTGTATAGTTGTTTTATATTTTATCAGTTGAAACGAGAAGCAATGAGTATTTATGAAAATCATATCAGAGTTGATGCTTTAGAGCCAGTTAATATCGACAGTTACGCCAGATTTGTTGTCGAGGAAGCGCTTAAAGATCCGACACCACAACTGTTCGCTTTGCCTGAAAAACAGGTAATAAAAGGCTTTCAAATGCTTGATGAGAAGTTGTAAGTTATTATAAATAAGTTTACTGAAAATTTTTCAATCACTCAATTGATAGATATTTGACTTAATGAAGTTTGACTGCTACAAGCGATTCCTCAAATCAGACTTTTCTAATAATAAGATTGAAAGTGTATTTAAAGACAGAAATTTAGATAAAAATAATAGGTATGAAGCTACTGAATCAGAAAAGGAACCATTGACTTCATGTCATAGTTTGATTGCTCCTAAAAAGCATAAAATACCCGAACTAAAACAAATAAAAGACAAACAGATCAACAAAAAATTACAGGAAAATATATTCTATCATAAGAAAAACTTAATCATCAAAAGTCACCAAAATAAGTTGTATAACAGAAGAAGTAATTTGACAAGACATGAACGGATCAAAAGGTTGACCAGAGTTTTGTCTGAAACTAAAAATTTGAATCGAAGAACTGATTCCTATTATAGATCTAGTCATTCAGACGGAGATAAATATCATATTTTGAAAGTTATTTTTCCTGATGGCTCACGTGAAAAAGTATCTTTAACTCAGTCTGAAAAAATTGGTCAAACGTTGCAAAAGTTACTCAATCAGAAAAACTGAAATACACAGCATTTGACGTGTTCGTGACTGGATCTGAAAATGTATGTAATTCACAGATATACTGTTTTAGACTTAATTCAGTGTTAAAAATACAGCAAATTTGATTGCATTGAGCACTTTTAACATTGCTTTAATCAATGAACAGGACCTAAAATTTTCTTTATTGTAAATTTATAATCATTTAAAGTAACGAAAAGTCTTGCACTTAAGTCCTGCCTACCGGTTAAAGCAATATAAAAAGCGTTGAACACAATTTGCTGTAAGTCATTTGAATACCCTCTGATACTAGCTTCTTTGTTAAGATAGACTTCACTTCCTGATTGTTTGCATGAATAGACTTTCAATGACAACTATTTCTGCGTTAATAGACTAAAAGCAGAATCAATTTTGTTTCCAACATGTGTAACACAAATAATCTTTGTTTATAACTTAGCAACTGGATCAAAATATAAATGCATTGAAACTTAGTTGCAATGAGATCCGTATCGAACAGCGAATAGTTTTCGAGCTCAATTTTCCAAATGGACTAATAATTAGCATCAAAGCTAAGCCCAACAGATTATGTGGAAATTTGTTTCATTTCTTGCTAAATAAATATGGATATAACTCAGATGATTATGTGATACTTTTTGTAAGTTTTAATTAAGAAAAGTTCATGAGACTATCATTAATTAATTTTCGATTGTTTCAAAGGCTTATTCTTCAAAGCTTGTGGTACCAGACATGGCTATTATTCTGATCGATAATCAAAGTTTGGTTGTTAAAAGCAAAGAGGATCTAAACAAGTTCAGATCCCATGAAAATATAAATGATATGAAGAAAGTACAAGTAGATAATGGAATCGATATTCAAATAACTATTATTAATCGCCCGATATCTAGTCGGAAAAATATCGAGACAAACAATGATAATAATGAGTTTTTGGAAAAAGAAAGTTATAGTGCCATCAAAAATGCTAAACATGAAAAGAGCTCAAATTTGAAGGAGTGTGTGGACTACATCAACTTTTCAGATATCAGTTTTAGTGACGACAGCAAATCAGATGCGTTTTTAAGTGATATTTTAAGATCATCGCAGATGATGCCAATAAATCAAAGCACATTCTCATTATCACCGAAACTAATTTTAACCGCACAAAAATGTGATTCAGTGAAAACTGGGTGCGATTGTGATCCATTAGTAGAACAAAATGAAAAAAGCAGACGAGGAACAAAGTTGAATGAGATTAATTTACCTGAAATAGAAAGAGCCAAATCTACTTTAAATGTTAACTACGATCAAAATTTGAAGAAAATGCAATTTAATAGTAATGAAAGTGAAGCTAGACATGACTTCACATTAATAACTCAAAAACTTCCCACATCTCAGAACTGAGTGATAATAAAATTAAACAAAAAGCTCTGTCAACAAATCAATCGAATGTTAATTATAAGCCAATGCAAACATTAGCTAAGTTTCACAAAACTTCAAGCGAAAGACTACCAGTACTTGAGTCTAAAACATCACAGACAGAACAACCTACGCGACCAAAGTTCAGCTTGAATAAAGTGAATGTAAAGAACAATAATCATAATAATCTTCAAAACTAAAGTTTTGAAAGTTATATAAATTTATTAATTGCAATCTTATTCAATTGCTATTTTTAAAGAATGCTAATTGAAAAACAAAAATGTTTGTAAATCTTGGTTTAAGTGAATTGAGTAACTTGTGCCAAGTTCCAAAAAATATTGCGTGCGAGAAGACAATTAATTAACGTTTGATAAAAAAGTGATTTATTTAGGTTTCATATACTATCAAGTAATGTGAATAAACAAATCATACATAGGAAAAAAGTTTCGTTCAGATAATAAAAACGTTTAGTACTTAACATTTTAAAATAATTCTAATGATTTCATCTATAACTATGTCATTTGAACATCCATTTCACAAGTTTAACTTCCTTAAATTATTGTTAATGTTTTTGACACTTGGAATAAAAAAAGTTCAAAGTATTAAATATTTTATACTTTATTACTTACTATATTAATGTAGCTGAATATGAGGTCTGATTGATATAAAGTAAAAGCTCAAGAGTTAATGAAAATTATTTACTTGTTCAACTTTCTCTAAGTAGTTTGATAATTTTGATTTATTTGAAGACCAGTGCCCAGATGTCGGTCCTCCTCAAAGGGGCTATACAGCAATCAGATGTGTTGGGGTCAATCAAGGTTTCCAGTGCATATTCAGTTGTAAAACAGGGTGCACTCTAGTAGAACCATCTGTTCTTGTTTGTGGACCTAACGGATGGAGACCTCCAGCACCACAACCATCATCGACTTGTCTACCAGCCACGTGTCCAGCCAGGAGCATTCCTAGTGGCAGTTCATGCGGCCCAACAACTGTTGGAAACAGGTGCACTTTCACCTGCAATGCTGGTCAGTCTATAATTGTTTTAAACCAACAATAATCATCGACTGAAAAGCTATCTTTTAAATACTTCATAAATGCCCTAAAGTTAGTCACTTCTAACTCTAGGTCATTTTTGTGTCCAAAATCTGTCGTTCGTCAATTCGGATAAAAAAGTTCATTTTAATGAATCTATTTTCGAAAAAGTTCGAGTTTCTCACTAGGACTAGTGATCAAAGAAGCGAACTTTCAGGTCATTAGGTCATTTGATAGAATTTTATTTACAATCATAAGAAAAAATACAAAGTCAACTTTCTAGCGTTTAATCAAAAAAAATTAATGATAGTTAATAATCAACCAAAAATAGGTTTTCGAATATCAGGTCAAACAACATTCGAATGTTTATTCAGAGAAACTGACACAACATGTGAAAGCTATTGGCAATTAGCGCCACTTCCAGTTTGCACAGAAATCACCTGTTTGCCTGATATCACGAGACCTGTAAATGGATATATAGATGGCAACTGTCAAAGAGCTACTGTGAATCAGGAATGTAGAATAGGTTGCGATACGGGTTTCATCCTAACTCCAAATACACCCAGAATTGTATGCACTTCAAGCGGATGGAATCCATTAGCCATACCTACATGTCAAACAATACAATGTCCTGATCTCATACCCGAAGATAACCTGATTCTTAAACAAGGATCCAATTGTAGACCTGGTTTTCCGGGTAGACTTTGTGAATTTAGTTGTCCGCCGGGCTACAATATAAATCCGCCTGGTATAACATCGCTATTATGTCGCGTAGATGGAACTTGGACTAATGGTGGACAACTTCCGACATGTGTTCCAGTTTTGTGTCCAGCACTTAATAGACCCATCAATGGCGGTAATTACTTTGAATGTTTGGTTTCTGAGTACTGAGCTTCTAAGTTCTGAGCTTTTTTGTTGTGTATGAAAAGGTTTTGTTACACCAGAAAATTGCGGATCTTCTATACCTGGAGTTAAGTGCGATTTCCTCTGTGATCCTAACCACCGTCTGATTGGATCAAGTTTTACAATTTGTCAAAACGATGGCAAGTTTGAAAAGACAAATTTCATCTTCAAAGGAATAAATTCTTTGACTTTTCTCTTATTTGTATTTATGAAATGGTCGGCTCTTCAGGAACATGGACTAATTCTCCACCGACTTGCCAGAGGGTTCCATGTCCAAGTATTTTATTCAGTCATAAACACCTTGAACGTCAAGTTTAATTTAATTTTTCTCAAAGATCTACCGAATATTAATAATGGAAATCAAGCCGGAGATTGTGCACCAGGATTAAGGTTCAATACATTATAAATTGTTTGAAATTCTAACTAATTCTATATTTCGTTATAAAAGCGGAAGCAGTTGTGAATATTCCTGCAATGTTGGATATGCGATTATTGGAGATTCACTTTACACGTGTAGAGTCGATGGCAGTTGGGATAAGAGGTGTTGTCCAACATGTGTTCAAGTTCGGTGTCCACCACTTAATAACTTGGAAAACGCAGAATTTGAATGTAATTCATGAAAGAACTGATTGCTCAGAAAAGGTTTCGATATTTAATGACTATTTGTTTCTTAAAAGTTGAGTGTAGTGGTGCTCTGCCAGGAGGCCAGTGTAGAATCATATGCTCAAACGGTAATGTCTATGACTTATTATGTCTCAATGATGGCAACTGGAACGGCGAGCCCATATGTGTGAGAACTCCATGTCCACCACTGATTCCGCCTGAAGATGGAATCGCTATAGGGTCATGTGCTCCAGGCATTGAGGGAAGAGTTTGCACTTTTGAGTGTAATCCACCGAAATATTTGACTCCGATTGAGAACCAAGATTTCACTTGTACTCCAGAAGGATGGGTGAGATTTCAGTTATTTTAAGCTATTCCAAATTGTGTAATAAATTTGACTTAAATTAATAAAAGGATAAAACAGAGATCCCTCGCTGTACGGATGCAGTAACTTGTGAAGCTCTGACGCCACCAACTAACGGATATCTATCAGGCAATTGTTCAGATAGTGCTCAGATCGACGACGTTTGCACTGTTAACTGTCAAGATGGCTATACATTGGATGGCGAATCAGAGCTAGTCTGTCAATCAGATGGTAATTGGTCTCTATCTGTGCCTTCGTGTATTGAAGCTAATTGCCCTAATTTGCGGCCACCGAGACCTAACGGCAAAATGAGTGGTCAATGCAGTCCTGGAGTCTATGGTCAAGAGTGTCGCTTCAGTTGTCCAATCGGTAATTGATCTCTGATTCAATACTAATAATAATGAGTAATAATTCTGTGATAGGCTTTACATTAAGGCCACTGAAATCGAATGTGGTATGCGAGTCAGACGGCAAATGGAGTGATCCTAGTATTGTTAGCACTAGACTGTCATGTGTCAGGTCTAATTCTGTTAAGATGTGTCCGGCCATCACTATCCCAAAAGGAGCTGGCAGGCTCACAGGCTCTTGTAATCCTGGAATTTTCGGTAGATCTTGTTCTGTCAAGTGCACTAGAGGCTATCTCCTGGTTGGTAAAAATACTGTCATATGTTCTGCAGGTGGCAAATGGAAAGAAAAGATACCTAACTGCTTGAGAGGTCAAACTTATTTTTGGAACTTTGAAGATAAAGCTAGCTTAAAATTCAATTTTATTCGTTTTTGTAGTGTGTCCCCCGATTAGCTCATTCGGAGGCCAGACGAGTGGAACATGTTCTCCAGGAGCGGCAGGATATGCTTGTAGACTTACTTGTAATCCTAGGTATCGATTGGTAGGCATTGGAACAGTTCTGTGTAAGAGTAACGGTCGATGGTCTCGAGCTCCACCGCGATGCATGAGTTAGTTTTATTTTTACATTCGCTTCTAACTAACTTATTATCTGAAGAAAGAATTAGCTTATGAGAGCACGAATTTCTCGAACTTTATAAATATTTTGAAAATCATTCTCAAGGAATTCCGAGACGGAGACAGTATCCGATATGTCCGAACGGCGTCTTTATCGGATAGATTTATTTACCAACACTTCTGGACATTGTCGCATCTCATTCTCATCTAATTTCACCACTTTATGCCTTTTAACTTATTATTTAAATGATAGTAAGACATTACTTCTTAACCAAAGTTTTGTGTATCTAATCAAATTTATAACGTAATGATTGCTGATTGAAGTTTGCATTCCATTCAATAGAATATTGATCACTGAGAGTTCCTCAAAGAGCCGCGTGATTGAGAACTTGCAGTCGAGTTCGTAGTTCTTGTTCTGTTGGATATCGAATTGGCTCTACACCAAGTAGTCAATTTTTGCAGTCAAACAGCTCTTGTCGAACTCGTCATCGTGGATAACTATTTAGCTACTGATTCTAAGATAAAATAGTTATTGAACCGATTTGTTCGAGGGATCGAACTATAAATTTGTGACAATAAAATGATTTCTTTGAATTTGTTCCTAAGATGAACTTTTTTAAACAATTTTGACTAACTGTCAGACAAAGTGCTTTGGATTTGTTGAGGTTTCAAAACTAGTTTTGAAGGTGTGCTGCTTTTATGTCGATTCTACATGTTTGGGCGCTTTTATCATTAAAATATGCATTTAGTTTGAAGTTACAGGTATTCAAAGCATTAGTACATGTTCAATCTAAAGTCTAGAAAACTAATCAAAAATAGCGAAAACATTGTTTCTTCTTGTTTTCAATATTAAACTATATGTTTAAAAAGATTAGAAATTGTTTTATTGAAAATGCTTGTAATTTTTCTCAAAAAACATTTATTTAATTGTGTTTTCTCTTTGTTCTAATCATTACTTAATATGGTTTATTAAATTTATTGTATTACCCGTCCATTTGCTTATAATGTTCGCAATAATTCATTTTATAGATTTCTGTGTTTGGGTTTCTGTTTTCTTTTCAAACTCTATTCTGTGAATTTCATAAATGAAAACTTGACTACTGTTCGAACCAAATGAAAAAGTTCACAAATAATAAGATTAGTTTGACTTTCAATAATCATTTATATTGATCTCTACAATAACTTTTCAATGTTTCAAATCTCTTGGAACTTGAGTATCGATTTCATATTGTTCGTTTGCCAATACGTTCAAAAGAAAAGTTTTTAATTAAAAAGTTAGAAACCAAGTAAAAAGTAAAACGGCAGAACACAACTTTATATTTTATTTCTGACCTCTTTCGCAAACAGTTTCGCAATCGTTATTCTATTAAAAACGATATTCATTAAACTTGGAATAGTTATTAGACATTAAGTGATATCTAGATTATTGACTCCATTTGTAAACATAATAAAAAAGAATCACAATATCTTTGTCCGTAAAAGTCAAATTGGGCTTCGAAGCTTCGTGATAAAAGTCAATATAGACTACAATTTTATTTGAGTTTTAACTTTAGAAAAACAATTTATAACAATCGCAATCAAAAAGTTGGTATCTCGTTGAAAAGTACCTTCCTATTCAATTATAAGGCTTTTTCAAACACGAAAATAAATCATTCCTTTTGAATGTAGTTCATTCAAAATATGAGCTAATTCTAAAAATGAAATAAATGCGTTTGTCTCACGTTAAACTGTTTTGAGTAAATGTTTAATGACGTTCATTACAACAGCATTTATATTTGTTTTGTTCTCTGAAATTGGCACAAACTTTATCATCAAAAGTTTAGAAATGATTACAATTGTTTATAACATCGATTGGGTAACACTTAAGACCCTTTAGCTTTGAACTGAATTAATTTGTGTCTACGCACAGAACTGTCGATTGCATTTATGCAATCAAATTTGTATAACATTATCAAATTAATTAAACATCACATTTTAAATTAACTGTACACTTCGTTTAATATATAAATTGGGGCCAAACACACCGATATAAGTTATTTTTGTTGGTGTTTAAACACCGTTCAATACTGAAACTATTTTCTCATTTAATAATTTTTGACCGTTCATATTATTTGTTAAGTAATTTGTATCTTAATCGTTCATAATTTGACTGACAAATTCGTGAGTCCATTTACTATTGATTTATGTATTCAGGCTCATAACTACTTAATAAGCAAAGTAAACAGAACAGGCATTTTTTATTTGAAGCC
Source organism: Archegozetes longisetosus (assembly GCA_018873245.2). Lineage (NCBI taxonomy): Eukaryota > Metazoa > Arthropoda > Arachnida > Sarcoptiformes > Trhypochthoniidae > Archegozetes > Archegozetes longisetosus. Next base: position 3,559,214 of record JAEMBT020000007.1, read on the forward strand.
TAAGAAGGAACACATTTAAAACTGTTTGACCAAAAGCACTTTCAGTATGTTTAGACAATATCCTATCGAAACATTCACAAAACTAAGCTCAATTTTTGCCAAACTATTCAATCAATTACTTGTTACAAAATACTGGCAAGTCATGTCATGGTGAGATTCTATACAATCGATAGAAGTTTGGTTTCAGGTAAACTTATATGGCAAGCAGTGATGGTAGACCTTCGAGCGGAAGGTGCCCGGTGGTCAGTGCGAGGCCCGAGCGCCAAATCTCTTAATAAGAAATTAAACTTAATACTAATATTAATACGATGTAAGAGTTACTACTCTGAATCAAAGAACTTAGACATCTCTGCTGCGGGCATAATTAGATCACTGATTAGATGAACATCTAATTCTTCACTTCTCTCACTTCTTACACTCATAATTATTAATAAAGGTTTAAATTTCAATTTTAATCATTTATTGTTTTTGAGTTACATCAAGTTTTAATTAAAGGTGTACGTAAGTCCTGTTAACCTGAGCCTTAACTTTTGCTTAATTGCTATAAAAATGAAAATAAAGCATAGAATAGAATCAAATTTTCACTTATAATAAATAAGCTTAATACAAGTGCTAAAACTAGAACATTACAGAAGTGTTAAAGTTTAAATAATATGATTTAATAACCAAGATTTTTTCATTGATTCTAAACACACTAATGATCTAAATGTCTTTTTAGATAATCTTTTTTTCTTTTAATTATTAAAACGCCTTCTTTTGAAAATATTTGTTCACTTTGAACACTAGTTACAAAAATACATAGTACATCAAATTGAGTTACAATGATATTTTTACATAAAATTTACTACTAACTTAAACTAGAGCCTCTATAGCTCAGAATCTTTGAGCTTGAACGTCGAGTACACAAACGTGAGCTTAACTCGATGTGCACCATTAGTTTTAATGCAACGGATTTGTTCAGATACAAAGTCAGTTTGAAGTATGTGATCAAAATGTAAAGTTTGGCGTTACAGTTTCTGTTTCAAAATCCGGTGCAACCTTAACATAATTAAACACTAACAAAACGAGTAGACCTTATGGCTTGACGCTCGCTTCCAATAATCGAGCGCCGAGCGTTTCTTTTACCCGAGCTTTGAACGTTGGCATCACTGGGTGTAAGTAAGAAATACGAAATAAAAGTAATGATAGAATTTTGTGCCCAAAAGTAGACCAATTTCTTCCTATTATGCTCCTTTGCCCATTTCTATTGCTTTGCTCAATACTATGAAATACTGAAGTTTTTAAAAAGATTTTATGAGAAAGTTACGATTTACATTTCTTGCGTAAAGACACATTTTAAATAAAACAAATCATCTTATGAAAAATTTATAGACTTATAAATTTTATAAGTTTAAAACTTATAGAAAAATAAAGCAGATTCTACGACTTTTATAGGGAAAAGAACATATAGTCGGAAAATACACAGAATTACGATTGTATTAAAAGATTTACATTGTCGAATAAGAGCCTTTTTTCTAATCTTTAGCTTTTAAACTGTGTTCGACGAGCAAAAAGAAAAGACTACTGAAATAATAGATTACCTGAAAAATGAAAACTTAATAACTATATTATAAGATTGAGGTGCAATCTTGTTCAATATTATTGTTGAAAACTACTTACATATTCAAAAGTTTTTCTACTTATCAATTGATCATCTGCAAAAGTGAAGCCAATCTTATAGTTGTCAAGTTTTTCGATATAATTGAGCAACTAAAACATACAAGTTTTTATTTTCCAAAAACTTTAGATTCTTAAACTTACCTTTAATTTGATTCTAGCAGGAAAACTAATCCTAACACTAATGAGTTTCAAAACTTTAGACAAGTTTTTGTTAGCATGGGAAACAGTAGATGCAGAATAAGTTACGGTTAAGACTAACATTATATGAGCCCATAATATAATAGAATATTCGATTTGCAAAAACCACTTTACAGGCGCAATAAATATTAAATACATCAAAAAGCAGATAATTATAACATAAATCGTATAAAATACAGTCAAATAATTTTTCCAATATTTGTTATAAACTTTGTACTGCACACACAAGTTATTGTGCTCTCTCAAATACCTCTTGATCATAAATTCATTTACGATCAAAGGATAACGGTTTGGAACCGACATATATCTTAGTCTTCTATCAATAGAATCAAATCTTAATCTCAGATAATAGCAAATAATGCAATAATATCCAGGCATCCAATAGACAGCCTCGCAAGCGATATAACACCAAATTGCTATAAATACTGCCCATGAGATGCCAAAAATAAGAAAGTCTTTTAGACTATAATCTAACAGAAATGCAACCAAAGCAATCATAAAGCAGCCATAAGTTATGTAATTAACGAAATAATGGCAACATTTTAACACTATTTTCGAGTTCTTTAGAAACTTGATCGCAGTCTTTTCATCAGACATCCCTATTTTACATGAAAAAACACTTAGATTAGATACTTTACAAGTTTTGAAAGTTTGTACAAAAATTTTCAGGGATAAGAATTTGGAAATTTTAGATTTTAACAGATATTTTTATTCGTTCTCTATATTTTTCAAAAGTTAACTCAATAGAACTTTTAAAACTTAACATGCATTAGTTTATACCTATTTTCTGGTAAGGTGTTGATCTTGATAAAAACGCAAATACTTCGAGCCATTTGTAGTGTTTACTCTGACGATTATGAAGAAATGTATACAAAGCAAAGTAATTTATTGTCCACAACAGAAATGAAATTTCATTGTGAAAACGACTTCCTCCCAAGATATGCCACGGACTTCCGTAATAGACTACTATTATATTATCCTCAGTGACACGTAACACTTTAAATATTCTATAAGTGAATAGTATCATAAACACTAAACGAAATATCTCCTGCAAGTCCAAGCTTGTTTTATCAATTTTCTCATCAAAATGAGTTTCAACCAATCTCTTGAGATATCCGTTTTCATACTTTGAATACTTGACAAAACTTTGATCTAAAAGTGCTTCATCCCTTTCATTGATTTTCATTTTTAAAATTTACTCAGGGTGAAGAAAATTTGCCTCTTTCTCAGTAGCTCGAGAGCTAAAACAAACGGTAACTAGTAAGCTAGAGTTGACTCATTTATGGTAGATGTTCAATGGGCACCAATCTATAAGAAGCAAATTAGAAATATTTTAAATTCAAATATTGATATTATGAACCATTAATGAGTTTAAAGATCTGATAAACAATGAAATTAGTGTTAAATGAACTACAGTGCAGCCTCATTAAGGCAAGCTCGGTAAAGGCAATTTTCACTATAAGTAACTCATTTGTCAATGACCTACAAATTTACTATTTTCAGACAAATCCTCGCTACAGATAATACTGTTAGATCGCACGCGTAGCTTTGTTACATCACGGGCAATTAGTGTTTTTGACAACTGTAAAAGTTTAGTTTTGGGTAAATATTCCAATTTCAAATAAGCGACAAATATAGCCAAAATGAGAAGAAAGTCAGTTTCCTTACTAGGGAATATAAAGCTACCTATTCCTCAGAACTTAAACAAAAATTATGTTAATCAATAGAAAATAATTCGATAAATAACAATTAATAGTCTTTTTGGGCCATCTTTTGATTTTAGTATGTTTAAGTTAATATGATTAAGTTAAAATTAAAACTAAATCATTATATTCATTACACATATACCCCATTCATTGTACATATAATATGTGCATTGCGAAAAATTTTAATTTCAAAATTAAGAATAAAACTAAAAAAAATGGCCCGAAATTTATGTTAATTCTCATATGATTAATCATTTCCGATAATTTGGTATTGTTTTTAAAGAAATTTAGAGTAATAAGTAGCTTTACATTCCCTAGCTGGATATAAAATATCAATTTAACCAAATAGTTGATAAAATGTTTATAAACAAGAGATATCAAAGTAATTTAAATTGTAATAGATTTTAATTTTAACTTGGGTAAAACTTATTGAGATTGGACATAGACTTAGCGAGTCAATACCTTTCACAAGCAACCATTATACCTGACAGGCACCAGTTGCCTATAATGAGGTTCCACTGTATATTCAAAGGGAACAGTTTGCTTTTCTATTTGAGAGAACTTTTATAGTTCAATAGGAAAGTACTTTTCAACGTAATATTAATTTTGTGAATGAGATTGCTATAAGTTGCTTTATTAAAAGTAAAACTGAAGTCTATATTGACTTTTTTGAGAAAATTCGAAATTAATTTGACTTTACTATTAGGGCATAATGTCATTCACATTAATTTTTATTGTTTTTAAATTGAGTCAATAACGTGAGTACTGTTTGGTTTTATCAACCTTGAACTTCATTCGAAGTTTTATAAGTATTGTTTTTAATAAGATGAAAGTAAAACTATTTGTGAAAGAAATGAGAAATAAATTTTAAAGTTGTGTATTTCATTGTTTCATTTTTTATTTCATTTCTAACTTTTTAATTTAGAAAAATCCTTTGAACTTATTGTCAACAAATAATATGAAATAAATACTCAAACTCTAAATAAACAATTAATTAGTTGAATAATCAATTTCGAAATCATGATCAGAAATAGATAATTTTAGGAATGCATCTCAAAGATGACTGAAAACTCGAAAAGTTGTTTCGCGATCAATATGTTATTAACGAAAGTAGAATCAGTCTTATTATTTGAGAGCTTTTTTTTATAAACTTACGATCCGTGCCCTAACGCTTGGAAAGTGCCCAATTTTGATCAGATTGTGAATATGAATCACACTTATTCCGAGTCTAATGGTACTCACATAACGACCTTTCCCCAAAAATTTGAGAACTTGAAAAATTAGAATATTCTTCATAAAGTTTCTTGCTTTCTGTCTAAAAATTACTCAAGAATTACTAAAGTATGCGTAATCAATATTACTTGCTTCTTATAAATTCTCGTTCTTCGTTTTAGAAGCTAAGAATAGCCCTCGTTGTGGCCCCTGGGCAATGCTAACGACCTTTGCAATGTGCAAAACACAGTTGGCTTAGATCGCGAATTTTCGAAAAAGGTCGTCGTGTGGTATACCAGAGAACTTGAGATAAGTATAGTTCATATTTTGAATCCGATCAAAACTAGTTACTTCCACCGAAAGCTGGCTACAAGTGTCCGGGTCAGAATCGCAAGTTTAGTATCAAATTACACAGTCCAATGTCTTCAATCTATTGATGGGTCACACTTAGAGGTGAAAGGTCATAAACGCTCATTTGCCCAATTCCTACGACTAACGCAAGATTAATATTTGATGTCAATTTGGGCAAAAGTTGCTTTGAGTTTGATATTAAGTGACCCAAAACTAATAAGCTCTCTAATTTTGATCTAAATCGATGACGGGCATCAGAAACTCTACCTTTCCAATAAAGATAGTGATAAACCAAACGTTATATCAAATAAGAAAATCAAAGTTCAAATCGGTGGTAAAATCCATGAAAGTATTAACGAAATCTCGAAATCTTCAACTTCGATCAATAATGAGCTTCAAAATAACCGTGAATTCAAGGAATATGTTGTCGAAGGACCTGTTGACGGAGAAACAAGTTATTTGTACAAATGGAATGATTGCAACATTACAGTAACTCTCATGAACAAGTTATAAGATATATAAAGTAGACACGCATTTCTCCGGAACGTGATGCTGTGTCGTAGCAGGATTTTTGGTCTGGCAGGCTAAAAGTTCGAAATGGAATGCTCTGAATTGTAGAGACAAACACGTATTCAAATTAAAATATCTGTTAATTTGTTTCAAACCTTCGATTAGTGTTTAACAATAAGCAACCATTGATGCATTAAATGAATACAATATTTTGTCAGATTTTTTCACTATAGACTTAAACTTCAGTTTTTTTTAAATCTCTAGGGACTATAGCTTCCTAACCCTGCTAGCTAAGGTCGTGACGCGATGAGCAAAACTATTTGCTGGAGAACTAAAACTAGTGATTCAAAATTGGTATCAAATCAAACTTAATGAATTCGCTTGCGAACAAAGTGGTTGTAACGCGAAGTTTAGTGTATCTCTGAATTACTTGAACACAAGATATTTTTGTGTAAACTTAGCAAAATTGATAAAATAGTAAATCACTGCCAAAATCAAGCCAATCGCACAAGTAGTCGGAAGAAAATCGATTAAAATTTTGGATTATATATAAATTGACATAAGTTTTTATACTCGTAAACGTTAAATTATTATTATTCTGACTATAAAATATTATATTTTGATAATAATCTCTTTCATGCAATGATTTTGTCAACAAAGTCCCAGTTAGAAATTTGTATCTGAATTCCAATGCGCTGATCTCTGAGTAGCCTCTCTTCAAAGCTCAGAAAACTTAAAGGACTTACAAGGGAGCAGATTTTATCAGCGAGTAATTAGTTCTAAAAATATTTTACGATAAGCATTAATAATGAATCTCTGATCATATTACTAGTGATTTCATCGGTCATAAGCAAATTTTTTATATTAGTTAAGCTCTTTATGGATCCTAATAGAGAACAGGAGCTGCCCAGAGGCTAACGCATTGGATTTTCATTTATTCTATTAACTTATTTGAAATCTATGATAGTAAGATATTTTAGGTTCAAAATAACTCTTTCGACAACATCGGCCCAAAGTTTACTTAACCCTTTAAAGACTGATGTTACCAATTGGTAACAACAATTCGTTATCAAAAAGTTATAAATTAGAATGTTTTAACTGATAAGACTTGTAGTAAAGACATGAAAATCCACGAAATTAATTAATTTTTTAAAAATGTCTGATTATTATTAGTCTTATAATACTTATGGCCACAAACGTATTTTGAACTTAAACTGTACATAACTACTGTTTTCTGTTGTTTAAAAAATAATTGTTGGCGACATTCTCGAACAGGCAACAAAATTTTGCCAGATCTAGATCTGAGGCTTTTAATACCAAATCTAATACAAGCTTTTATGCTAACACTTTCAATAAATAAACAGATAGCTATCGGATTATATCTGAATCAATACATGCTTGAGACAAATGCTGAAAACAGAAATCGATGAGAGGTCAAAATGACAGGCAACCAATAGATTTTATTGGTTCGAGACATTTAATGTAATTGTTTCTAACTTGGCTTAAGCAGACAAAAAGTTTTGTTGCGTCCAGTATACTGCTATTTTGCTATTATAGTGAATCATTGTTTAAGTGTGCTTTCAGTCAGAAGGTTAGAGAAGACAATCGACATTAGGTCTCATAATAATTACTGTAAAAACATATTAGTTAATGCATAAATGTAATACTTATATTAGTTACAGTTCGTGTCAAAATATTGGTGGTGAAAAAACTTTGTATTTAGTTTTAAACAAATTTTCAAACTTATTGAAGTCCTCAAAAACTTTGGACTATAACTCGAACTAAATAACTACAAAGTTTCAGTGCTTAATATGCGTTCCTTTGGCAGTGAGACACAAATTAGTGCAAGTTTTTATGCCTTCAATCAGATGCTTCATAACTTATAGTCATAACTGCTAACTGATACACTCGACGCTTATCATCCGCGGAAAGTTTTTGGAGGTCTACTTGATCCTGCCTTCTGTTGTAGCTCTTCTCCGTCTCAAAACTTGCAATTTCACCCAATTGTTCTCAACGATATTTTCATGATTTTGTGGACTTTTTCTACCAGTTAAAAGGAAAAAGTGAATTAGATGAAGAGTTTAAAAAGTTACGATTAGTTAAAGATAAAATCTATGATGGGAAGTACAGAACTTATTTGATTCAGAATGCTGCTAAGATATTTGAAACAAATGTTAAGAACAATATTATAATTCACATGTATCCAAGGGTTAAAAGATATTTTAAACTTAAATTTCCTAATATTGATAAGAAAACTTTGTATCAAATATTGAAACATTTGTTTGAAAAACGCACCTCTGAAGATTCTATTCCGAATGAATATCTAAGAGCATTTAGAACTGAGTTTAGGTTGTCTAACGAATTTTCATTCCATGAACTCGAAACATCTTGGTGGAAATATATTAACTTTCTATTTAAATTACAAACTTATTTTAATCAATTTCGAGATTTAGAAAAGCAGAAGGGATGCAAAGAGTAAAATCATTCAATTTGTTGCCGATATTTAGCTTTGGCAGAAAACATATACTCTATACAACTGATGCTTTCAGAGAATTATTGACATCATTACATTTAATAGAAAATAAATACGATAGAAATCCTAAAAGTTTTAGAGATAATGCTAAAGCATATTGGTCTGAATATTTTAAGATAAATAAATTTGAAAATCATAAAAATAATGTTTGATTTACAGCATCATTCTCTACAGACGGAATTAATGTTTCAATTCACATGACCAGAAAAATTAGAGAAAGTTCAAAACCAAAAGATGTTTTGAGTCAATTAAAATATGGTATAATTAATAATGAGTTTTCTAGTTTTGTTGGAATAGATCCAGGCGCTCGATATATGTTCGGTATGGTAAAAGACGAAAAGAATTATTTATATAAAAGTTCGAGTTACAGATACTATACTAAAGAGTTTCACAGAAAAAAGCGTTTGGAAAAAATGACTGATGATGTTCTGTCCGTGGTTGTAAAGGAAAGGGAAAAGATTGAAAAACCTCAAAACATTGTTGTTAGCAGGAAGTATGACTATTTAGAATACACAAAATTACAATTAAGATCTTTTGATAAACTACAGAATACTTTTACCAGAAAAACTGTATCATGATTGAAATGGGATAGAAAAATTAATGCACAAAAGGTTTTAGATAAGAAATCAAACGAGATTGCACAAACAAATGATGGAAAGAAAACATTTATAGCCTATGGAAATGGAAAAATTCAACCGTTTATTAAAGGCTACTCTAAAAAACCTTTAAAAAGTTGTATTTATCCTTAAGAAGGAATAGAAACTGTGTCATTCGTTTAACAGACGAATTTAGAACAACAAAGCTATGTTCAAATTGCCATCAACAGTGTAATATATCTGAATCACCACATCGTTTTCAATTCTGCTCAAATTGCAAAAAAGTGTGGAATCGCGATGTTAATGCAGCAGGAAACATTTTATATAAAGCCAAATATTTTGTACAAAACTTGTCTAACCCAAAGTTTTTCTCAAGAGAAAGTCAACATTTTTGTTGATTGCTCCCCCATTGAAAGGCTGTCAAATCTGGTACCTTTTGTAATGTTTATTGATCACAAAATCGGTCTTTAAAAAGTTAAATATCAAGTAATCATCAAGGTTAAATATCAATTTAACAAGTTGTACAACTCTAAAACATTATCAAGTATGGCGATTAAATAATAGCTGAATAATAAGATGTTTCTGTAAGCAAGAGTCCATTTAGTCCCTATTTTTATCATCATACAAATTAAGGGATGCATCCATTCTATCAACTTTTCTCTCCATGTACAATAACTGAAATCATAAGTAATAAAATGTAGTTGAATCCGAAGTTGAAATAATAAAATAAAAGCCCATTGAAACATGAAAATTAAACAATTCTACAATTACATGAGTTATAGTGCAATATCACAAATGATTTCTTAATTAAACAAAAATAAAATATAGATCATTAGGTGAATAAACAAAACTTTTATTCCTAGAAATCTACTTTTCATTTTTATAATTACTATACTTGAATCATACAAATGATGTGACATATGAGGTTTCCAGATACTTATTAAAACTAGTTCATTACTAATCATGTAACTCTGTTCATTAAAAGATATGAAAGCTTATTTGATTTATCTAAATATATATCTAGTTTTAATTAGTTCAAAATCTAATCTTATTCAAGGTAAACGTATTTTGTAATTGGTTAACTCTTTAAAAGTTGGGTTCAAAATTTTCACTCAAATATCGTCAGCATCTCTCAAACAATTTAATGAATTCAAAATTTTTGCCTCTATAGCCCAATGTAATAATGTTCCGATTCCAAGATATGCTAAAACAACAGGAGATTGTGTTTCTTCGTCGTCTCAGAACCCGATAAGAACAGGTTCTGTTTGTACAATAATCTGCTTTGCAGGATGCCGATTAAGTGACGGCATGCCTTCTACAAAAATAACTTGCGTTAACAATAATGGGGTATCAGGCTGGGATAAACCAATACCAGAATCTTGTAATACACAGCAATGTGATCCAATCGGTCCAATTCAATTCGGATCTTCATGTGCTTCGACTAATATTGGGCAGACTTGTACTTTGGGTTGTAATCCTGGTAAGAATTTTTTCACAAAAACTTTTAGAACAATGTCTAAAGCGCCCAATTCAAATCACAATCGATTCAGTATTTTAATGACTAATTTTCTAGTAATCACTAACTAAATTGTTATTCTAAAATTTATATCTAACAAACTCCGAACATCTGAATCAATAGGTTATAGGCTATCTGGTAGCGGTTCTTTCATGTGCACAGATAATTATGATCCTAGTCGTGAAATCTGTCCAAAGCCCAGTTGGTCACCATCCGTAACAACACTACCAACTTGTATTCGTATTCAGTGTCCTAGTATATCTAACCCGATCGGTGGCAACACAAGAGGCAATTGCATAAACGCAGGCGAAGGACAAGATTGTACTCTAATATGTGGAGACGGATACTTCAACAACATAAATAATGGTAAAGAAGTAACAGTTAGGTGTCAAAGTAATGGCCAATGGGATCAATTTCCACAATGCATAAGACAAACGTGTCCCAGTCTTGAAGAGCCAGTCAATGGCAGATTCACTGGTGGTTCGTGTGCTCCAGGAGTTGCTGGGGTTTCGTGTGAATTTTCCTGTAATAATGGCTTTAGTTTACAACCACCGGAAAGAACCAGTCTTTTATGTCGAGAAGACGGCACTTGGACTGAGAATGGAGTCGAACCCACATGTGTCCTGATTCAGTGTAGAATTATCTTTAATATAACTATTGAGAATGGAGGTATTCTTAGTGTTGTTTTAATAAGTGATCATTTGTATCAGTTTATTACCTCTCAACAAAGTTTGTTTGCTTCTAATCTTTAAACTTTTCATACCTTTACCATTCGAGTCTTAACTTGAGCTCAAATTTTGATAACGCGTTCTGAACAGAATTTAATTTATTTTAAACTACTTCGAGACTAAAATTTAGATTTTTCCGAAATCAAAGTCTTTTATAGGTTTAAAAATTATTTTTATGTATTTTTCAATCAAAAGTCCAATTAATTCTTGTATGAAATGAAATCTTTATAGGAATTGTGACACTAGATGGGTGTTATCCACACATCAGTGGATCCACGTGTAGATTCTTCTGCAATGAAAACTACGGTTTGATTGGTCCCGCTTCTACTAGTTGTTTACAAAATGGTTTGTCGTAATCCTTATACTAAATATAAGAATGGAAAATCAGCCTAATATCTATTTAAAACTTCGTTTTACGTTGTTTGTCTATTGAACACATTTTAAGCTATTTATCTTCAAATTAAGGCCAATGGTTTCCAGCAGAAGTTCCACCAACTTGTCAATTAATCACGTGTCCCAGTATGGCAACCACTAAATTTCATTTGCAGTGAAGTTAAAAAATTTTAAAACATACTTATTTTTTCAAGACTTGATGCCGATTGAGTTTGGATCTTTCGAAGGTGCTTGTACTCCTGGTCGAAGTGGTGAAAAATGTACTTTTCATTGTAATCCTGGCTATGGACTAGTGGGAGATTCAGTTTTCCAATGCTTACTAACTGGTAATTGGGACAAAAGTTTTCTGCCTTCTTGTGTAGAAATATTATGTCCTAATATAGCGAGCGTACGATTCGGTACAAGTGAAGGTATTCTTTGAAAAAAATCAAAATATTTAAAAACTTTTCAATCAAATTATCTGATATCAGGAGACTGTGCGATAGCTAGGCCTGGAAATCAATGTGTGATTAGATGCATGGATGGAACTATACACGATTTGACCTGTGGTAATGATGGCATATGGAACGATAACCCAGTCTGTATCGAGGTCGTATGTCCAGCAATACTTTCACCGCCAAATGCCAGGATTTCTGGTTCTTGTGAGCCGGGAGTTATTGGTGAAACTTGTAATATCACGTGTAATACAGGCTTTGCAGTCGATGATCCAGACAAAGCAACCCTTTTGTGTACGCCCGGTGGTTGGGTACGGATTTAGAGCAAAGTCCTCTAAGATCTAAAACTAATATTTCATTCAATTTCATTGAAATTCTGTTCAACACAACTTTTTATTCCATTTGTTTTCATTACGTGTTAGGATAAAGAGCCGGCACAATGTGTTGTATACATCCCATGTCCAAACATAGCTAATCCAGACAATGGTGAAGCGAGCGGTGACTGTGCTCCTGGTGTGCCATCATCTACCTGTTCTTTCACATGTTCAGAAGGGTATGATATTGAAGGCGAATCAGAGCTAACTTGTAACTCTGATGGCAGTTGGAGCGATAAACCACCAATTTGCATAAGAAAACAATGTCCGAGTTTGACGCCACCACCAGGCGTTAGAATGTCGGGCAGTTGCACTCCTGGTCTGTCTGGAATGAATTGTATGTTCTCTTGCCCACCAGGTACTGGTTCTTTATAAATTAATATCCATTCATATCAGCTTATTCTAAACTTTGAAATATTTTATCAGTTATTTGGTTTAATTAATTGGTTAGATATAAGCCTTAAATGAATAAAAAATTTCATTTCATTTCTACAATAGTATCTTGTATTCAATAGATCTTTCCATTTCTGGTCCCAGAAGTTTGAGCTGTCTTCCAGACGGCACATGGAGCGAAAATGTTAATAATGTTCGTTGTCAGAGCAATATTTGTCCAAAACTACCAATTCCAATTGGTGGTAAACCTAATAAGTATTGCTCTCCAGGAAGAATCGGTAGAAGATGTCAGATTACTTGTGTAAGAGGGTATAAAATCTCGGGGCAGAGCAGCTCTTTGTGTACACTCGGTAGTCGATGGGTCGGAAAAATACCTCGATGTCTTAGACGTAAGGATTTAGAAAATCTTATTCCAAATATTTGAGATTCAATTAAACTCTATCCAATGTTTAAGAATGTGTACCAATACGAACGACTAACGGAAGGTTACGTGGTCAGTGCTCGCCAACCGGTCTTGAAGGCAGATCGTGTACTCTTTATTGTAATGCTAATTATCGGTTGGTCGGAAGGCGAACCTCAACGTGTAATGCTAATGGACTTTGGTCTTCATCAGTACCGCGATGCGTTCGTGAGTTCTCCATTCATGATATACTCAACTTATTCAATTTGAATTAACTTGATTTAATAAATTGGACTTAATTCTCCAACAGGACGATCGCGGAGTTGTTAATCTTCAATAAAATTGGTAAATCAATTAAGTTTAGCTCAACTATTGGTCTCGAAACTTTTCAAAATTTTTTCAAGTTCATTATGCTCATAGATTTAGATTATTTTTCTTCATAAATCGATTATTTAGTTGCTTCATTTTTATTAACTAACTGCAAATATTTACTGTGAAAAATTTAATCGTAAATACGAATAAACAGTTTAAATAATGATTTGATTGATCGAACGAACGAATTTTGCACATAATGTTTATTAAGGCGAAGAACTTGTTTATGCATATGAACAAAGTTCTGATTACTTAATTGATAAGCTAACAAAAAAGTTACACAATTCTGTCAAAAATGTTATAAAAAGTCAAAAATAATTAACAAGATTATTAAAATTACAATATATAATAACAATATTTCTTATTTGCTTTGGTAAGTAAGTTATTGAAAAAGTTGCAGGTAATGAGTCAAAAGATAAATATTAATAAAAACAATAAAATAAATTGCTTTATTTGAAAAATAAGTCTTATGTAATCGATAATTGACTAAAATTAATTGTTGCACATGATTAAATGAATAAATAATGGTTTAAAACTAAATTATTTTACGATGACTGCAAAAATCTCGGATCAACTGAAGCCACTTTAGCGCTTAGAAAGGCGTGCATACAATACAAGAGATTCTGTAATGAATTGCATTCTATATTTTGAGTCTCTGTTATGCGACTATCATTCGGATTAGTGACGAAAATTAGCGACAATACGCAGTTTCCATCATCTGAAGAAGTTTTCAACTGATGAAACTTATAACTCCATTTGTACTCTTTTAAAGAGGGTCATATAATGCGAATCCCATTCGCCAGTCGAGAGTCAGAGAACCACTGATCCCTTTGCAAATCACTGGAAATGTCTTACTCTAAAAAATTAATCATTAATTATAAGATTGAATATAATTCATTGGAAAGTTAGGCTTCAGGTTTCAATTTCACCCCTTTATTATCGTAAAACAAGCTCACTATCAGTAGTTGATAAGTTTAAGAGTGCAGTAGAGCTTATTTAGCGTTATTTCAAAAATAGATTTGCAACAATATAGGAGTTGAAAGTTATCTGAAGTCTGAAACTTGATCGAAATCATACCCCGAGTTTTGTCACAGAATGATAGTTAGCTCTGTGCCAACAATTCTTCAGTTTATTCAAGTCTTCAGCGTTTTCTGTCGAAAAGTATTTCATAGTCGGCTCTTCGGCGCATTGTATTATAAAACAGTGTCGCTTTTCATCTAATAGCTCTGTTGATTTGACGCAACGAAATACTGATTGGTAGCAATTATAATGAAGTAGTGATTCCGTTAACAAATGATGATTTAATTGACTATCATTTTCTATTAATGAATTTGGAGGCGATTTAAATATATAAACAGATCCACCTTTGATTATGAGGTATTTTTGCGACCACTTATAGTGTTGTTTTGGCTGATGAACAATTGAACACTCGCTGATCCAACCTATGAACGATATCTGTTCTGATTGTGGCAACGATTTATTGATGAGTTTCATCTATTAGTCGAAAAAAAGTTTATTGAGAAAATTAACATAACTTTCAATTGATTTGATATCCAATTTTCTCATAAATTACATGATTATCGCTGAGATTATTGATAGCTGAAGTTAAAGTTTGACACCATTGATGGCATATGTCTTCATTATCGCACTGAACAACAACTGACTGTCCATTGATGGCTCTGATCTCAAAACCAGCATCTCTTAGTTTATCGCTGTAACAGACATATTGTGAGACATTCGACAGAAAGAGTTCCATTCGTACGCATTCTTTCCAGCTGTTTCTAACTTTAGAACCAGTTTTTTTCACTTCTTTGGATCTACTGTTATCATGATTACTACTTCTCCTAATCAATGGATTATCTTTCTCAAGATCTATAAGACTGTTGTCATTCTTCCGCCACCATTTCCTCAAAATATTGGCTGCTTTGTGATGACGTACTCTTAAAGTGATGTCATCTCCTGATTCTCTCAACAGTTTTAACGCTTCGTCATGGGTTGTATTGCTATCAAAGTCGATTCCGTTTACTGAAATAATCTCATCACCAATGAATAATTGTCTTGACTTATCTGCAGGACTTTCACTAACTATACGCGAGATCAGAATCGGTAACGAATGCTCTGAGCCGCCTTTTATTGATAATCCGAGACCTAATGATGAACTTCGGTGTAGATGAACTAAACGTGAAGTCAATTTCAGCTATAAATTGAAAATATCAAGTCCAATCATGATTCAGTTTCAAAAACTTTCAATACTAAAAGCTTTAATTAGGGAACAAATTATCGAGACTTGAAAAAAACTGTTGAAAATTACTAAAATATTTTTATCGTAAAATGAATTGCTTTCTAATTGATTGAAGTACTAATTGAGTATCTTATTCATAGTTTTCTGAAACTATCTCATTACTAAAACTTTGATTTGAGAACAAACAATCGGAAAGACTTGAAAAATATCGCGTATTCAAAAAAATTGGATTGACTTTTGAGTTAATTTAACGATCAATTGTTTGAGTTGATTACCTGTTTAGAGTCCAAACCATTACTTCTATTAATGTCGAAATGATTGAAGTCTTCATTAGTGTTATTTTCATCAATCTCTTGAATTATCAACTGTTTTCCGTTCACAATGATTCTCATTTTGCGATTCGAGTCATTACCGCCCAACAAACCAATTCTGGTCTCACTCTAGAAGTCATCATAAAGACAACAATTAATTAAATGACAAGTCAATTGATGAAAAAACATAAACAAACATAATATATTCGAAAACAATCGAGTATAAAATGAGAGTTCAAAATGGTGTTTCACTCACTTTAGCCATTGTTTTGTTGATTATATTCTCTTAAGTTATAGTCATCGCAGAGGAAAATAAGTGTTGAGTCCAATTGTCGCCAATTTTATCGATTAAGTAATTCTTTTCTAATCTATTTTTATTAGTATTTCCTTATTATTAAGGCATTGATTGCACTAAAAATACTCTAGGTTCAGTTCACACATTTTGCGTCTCTTTAAATTTGGGGTATTTTTGGGCTAACGTCTAGAATAGCCTCTATATTTTTTAATTAAAATATGGTTTTAAGTTTTAGTTTTTAAAACTTTTAAGATAAACCGAACTGAGCTCCAATTTCAAATTTTTTTAGATTTTTAACAAACAAAATTTGAACATATTTTCCGGTAATTTAAAAAGAATAAAGATTTTACTAAAAGTAAAGGTCTAATGATTGAAGTTTAGCGACTTTTACGATATTTGCGGCAGTTTTTCAAAGCATAACGTCAGTCTTGCTCAAAATGTTTTAATGAATTGCCACAAATGCCGCAACAATAGCTTAATGTAGTTTTCGATGGCTATAGTTCTTCTCGACTTTCAGAGACATTTCTTGTAAGTCAGTAAAAGTGTTGATGAAAACAGAGAAATTTCTCAAATTTTTGAACAGCATTTTCATTACTATGGATAAACAATATCTAAATGTTTGTGTTATTAAAAGACTTCCAATGATAATAGTCTTAAACTTAAGTAAATGGTCTGTGGAAGGATTAACTTTTTGTCTTATTGATAACAATAGACATTGTGTGAACTAAAAGTCATTTTTTCGATAAACTATTAATAAAAATAACAATGAATTCATCAAAAAGTTTATCACGTATTGAGCTAATAGAGAGTGACTTCACTTCAAATCCCAGTTGCATTCATGGACCAACCCTTCTCTTCAGAATCATTAGTAATGATCAAAGATATTTCTCTTGTTCTTCATGTCGATCACGAAAAGACTGCAATTTCTATATGACGTTTGATGATTGGACCAAAAATAAGACTTCAAATAAACTGAAGTCAAAACAGTTCGATTGTAATCCCGAGAAAAGTTTGAATGACTTTGAAAGAAGTGAACGAAGTTTTTGTACTAATTGTTCATTACTTTTGTTAAGTGATCAACAATTAAATGAACACAAAAGTCATAAAATTATTTCTAATATAAGTCGAAAACAACTATCAAATCCAACAAAACTTTTAAACAGTTTAAGTGATAACAAATTTCACGCTCAATATCTGTTCTCGAATGAAACTAAAAAATTTATAATTAAACAAATAATTGAGAAAAATAACTATAAATCAGTTATAAATATTGGCTGTCCAACAATTCATGAATATATTGAAAACAGAAAAAATAAACTCAAGATTAATAGCATTTTATTAGACATCGACGAAAGATATAAACAGTTCTATTCGCCTACAAAGTATCTGAAGTTTAATTTATTTAATTACCATTTCTTTGATGGACCAAAAGCAGAGAAAACTTTTCAAAACTTCATAGAAGAATCACCGAAAGAGTCACTGATCATGATAATAGATCCACCCTTTGGTGGGCTGATCGAAGCGATGGCTCAAACTATCAGCAAAATAAATGAAATTTGGACAAAAGTTAACGAGATCTCAAGTGATGATCATTCGATACCAATCGTGTTATTCTTCCCATATTTTAACGAAAAACGAATCATAACTTCGATGCCATCGCTATCGATGTCTGACTATATGGTTGACTATGAAAATCATAACAAATTTAAGCAAGAATCTGGTCGTAAGTTTGGATCTCCGGTCCGAATATTCACAAATATTGACTTGTCTTCAATTGTTTTACCTCAAAGTGAAGGCTACCATTACTGTGATTACTGTCTTAAATATGTTTCCAAGAATAATAAGCATTGTTTTGAATGTAATTCGTGTACTGCTAAAGACGGAAAGCCTTATAATCATTGTTATAGCTGCAAGCGTTGTGTTAAGAATACTTGGAACCATTGCAGTCAATGCGATTGTTGTCATCTCGTGCAACAGTCATGTAAAAGAAAACCTAATTTTGATAATTCAAAAACTAATAGCAATAAAAAGCGAAAGAAATGAATGTAAAATAATTAAAAATTATTTTATTGAAACCTTTTGATTGTCAAAGAAATGACAGACTTTCTAGTTATAAGAAACGAATATTGAAAATATTAAATAGTATTTTACTGTATTATAATTTAATTGCTTGATAAACCAATGACTCCACAGGCCAGTCGTGCGCCCGCATTACCAGTCTTTTTACTTTCAGCTGCTTTTTCACCAGTTCCCCTGCCGAGATCATCTTTAAGAGCATGAACAACAACAGCTCTACCAATAATAGATTGAGGACCCGATAGCTTCAATTCTCTATCAGTAATCTCAAAGACAGCATTTCCTTGACTATCGGCTACAATATTACCCAAGTCTCCAACATGTCTAACAGTGTCATTAGGCGAGCCGTGAGTCATTGCATTGGGATTATAATGAGGACCAGTACTAAGACATCCATTGCTAAGATCACCGAACTGGTGGATATGGAACCCATGATCTCCTTCTGGTCTCAAACCAGTGATGTTGACGTGAACAGTCACTCGTGATGAGTTTTGGATCTGCTCGAAGCGAACCACTCCCTCAATTTGGACTGACTTTAAGACCACTATTGCTGAATTGGGTGTTCCACCATCATAACTACCCATTATATAAGTTACCATTGAAAAGATGACAATTAAGCGTAAAGAATTCATTTTTAATGCTGAAAATTGTTGAAAACTAATTGAAAATTTATTCAATCATTTATTTCTAAAGTTTTCCTTCTTGCTATCAAAGTATTTCTATTTTTTCTCTTTTATATTTGGTTTTTATCTTCTGTTTGTATCTAATCAAGTAAATATTTTCGCCTA
Source organism: Archegozetes longisetosus (assembly GCA_018873245.2). NCBI lineage: Eukaryota > Metazoa > Arthropoda > Arachnida > Sarcoptiformes > Trhypochthoniidae > Archegozetes > Archegozetes longisetosus. The sequence goes on from JAEMBT020000007.1 coordinate 3,578,301, forward strand.
GACTTTCGATAACTTCTCTGTTGATTTAATACACTACGAGATTATACTATGCATAACCTTTACATTTTCTGGTCAACTTCTCAATAGCCCTACAACTGTTTAAATATTTTGTTATGTTTCGTTCGTTATAAATATTTGATTAATTTATATGATTTTGAAACCGGAAAAACTTTGACGTTCTGCCTCAAGTTTTCAAAGTACAGAACAACTCCTTAATTCACTTTTTCGTCTAAATTGCGCTATCATTGATTAACATGTAACCGGGAATGGGATTTAAGGCTAATGAGAGCCGAAATACTAAAAGTTTTCTTCCTATTCTAGTATAACAATAGGAAAATTTGCTTAATAATATCTGCGAAACAATCAATTAATTGTAAACAATTATGGCATTACATCTAATAACTTATATAATAATTGTGTTCAAAGTTCAAAATGTAAGCTGAAAATCATCTTCAAGATTGCACAGACCTTTAATCCATGAACCTGTAAAACACTTCTGTTTAACTCGATGGCTTTACTCTACTTTGAAAACTAGTGATTACAACTAAAACTTCAATCAATACTAGAAATGATTATTCTTTTCTAGATGGACTAGTATGTGCATCTCCATGTCTATTAATTTATGTAGAAAATAGTTTTGTTAAATACGCATGAGTATTGATTTTATTGAAGTTTTTATGTGGCTTTTGGTGTCACTGTTTACCAACTTTGCACTTTTCAGATAAGTTTGAATACAAATAAACTACTCCTGTAAAGGCTCAATAAATCGTCTGAACTTATCAGTGATCCAGTTTAATTCACATATTTAAGTGAACTTAAAACTTTAAAACTTTCTTAGCTCTAATCACTGTTCAAGTAAACAAAAGTTTTGAATTGTCAAGAATTGAAAATTCTAGAAAAGGAAACTTTATTAACAAAATGACCGATGACTGACGCAAATTTCTATTGATTAAATTGAACCTATAAATGAACAAATGTTTTACACGAGCACTGCACATGAAAACTCAATAATACTCGATAGCATTAAGAGAAACTCGTTAATATGATAACCTGCCTATGATACGCATAAATTTGTTACCAAATTTGATTTCTAACTTGCTTCTTTTACTACATTAAATATTTGATAAGATTCTTAATATTTCATGAAAAGCGTGCAATGACAAAACATTACTTATGGTTTCTATCAAACATTATATTTTTGAGTATACAAGTTAATTATTAGATTTTTGGATGGAGCGCTTCAATTCTAGCCTATCTTATACACAGAGACTTATCCTTCAACTATGCAAAGGATATAATCTTTACATTAACTCTATAATTAGAACGGATATAAGGGCGGATTACGACACATGATATAAACAAAATATATAGATTTTAAAGTACTCCTTCAAATGTCTAATCAAATTAGCTAAAATGTCACTCAATTTTATTAATAGTATAATAAATACTGATTTGAAATCAGTAAAAATTGAGATTAATATTGATTACGGTAAAAGTAAAGCAGGAATTCTGAAAAGTTTCCAAATTGTAGGTTAACTTTAACTTAATTGACTTATAAAGAACTAAATTTGCCAAAACTTATTCTCACTGACTTTTTGTATCAGGCCATAGGACTTATATGTTTTATAGTGATTCTTCATTCTTGTTACTATAATTACGATCCATATCTTGAGGACTATACAGGATTTGTAGGCGGAAAGTCCGAAACAGCATTCATTTTAGTAGTCTTTGCGTGTTTTCTATGGACTTCACTTCTTCTAATCTGCTTCATGTTCTCTGTCATCACTTCTACTGTAATCCCAAAAACTATTTTTGTAAGTTTAAAAACCTTTGATTTTGTCGCTCTGTGATCTGATTTGAACCTTTATTCAATAGGAAATAGTTTACCATTCAACAGCATTCATACTTTACTCAGTAACTTCATTGACTCTATTGATTGAAGTGGCACAAAGAAATACTGATAGAATCAACGGTATATCAGAGCCTGGATTTGCCGGAAAAATTACTGCTTCTGTAAGTTTTCTAGGAACTTGTTGTCAAATTTTCTAACTTTATAACTATTTTGAACAACAGGTTTTCGGATTAATAAATTCAATCGCTTACTCGGCCAGCATGTATTTTGCCTATAAGGCTTATAATAGTGTTTAAACTTTTCAACCGATTTCGCAAAATGTATAAAACTTTTTGATAGAGAAAGTTACCAGGTGTAAACTAAGTTTTTGATTAACAATTCTGTATAGAAGTTGTATAGAATTTTGATTAAAGTTTAAGTGTTATGAGTCAGTTATGAGTCAGTTATGAATCAGTTTTATCTTTACTCAAACTTATCTATTTTTGAGCTGACGAAAAGTTATCGGTGTAAGTATTGATATAGACTAAAGTCAAAGAACTCACCTACAACTTAAGGGTTTGATCAAATAACTGTAAACTTATTGAAAAGGTATGCGTGACTTTGCTCAACTATCAGTGAAAAAGCTAAATGCTCACACTTATAGCAACGTAATATCTGTTCTGCAAAAACAAAACAGACGAAAAGCATTTAAAACAAGCCAAACATAAACGAATACAAAAATCAAAATCACTGTAAACAATGTCGATTTCAAACAACTCCTTGTATTCGTGTTATATCAAATCTGATGTAAACCAATTCACGTACATCTGGACAATAGACAACTTCCGCGAACGGAACCACAATCTAGTAAAGAGTACAGTTTTTCACGCGGAAGACAGCTCCTGGTCAGTGATTGTGGCCCCGATTGTCAAGAATATAACTGACGGTAACGAATATGTTGGTTGTTTTGTCAACAGAGAGTCTGGAGAGAAACCATTGTGGGCTAAATATACGTTTTCGATCGTCAATTGTTCCAATAATGAGAAGAGTAACCCGAAGACTAGTTCTTGTTTTTATCATCAGTCGATTGGCAGCAGAAGTACTGCTAATGGAAGTAATGGCAATCAGAGGCAAAAGAATACTAATCAGTGGTCGCCAATGGACACCATTGTCTTAAATCCTGGTATGAATTTATATTTTAAGGCTTTAATGGTTCGATTTCTTAGCTTTAAATTTAATGTTTTGATTGCACTTCTAGTTACGTAAGTCTCGACAAAAAATGAGTCCTGAGCACTAATGTTTTGTTCAAATCATTTTTGTTCTCTTAAATTGTGATATTAACTCGTATTCTTAAAGAAACTTGAAATATTGGATTTTTGAAATTAATTTGATTTCTTATTGAATTACTATTTTTAGTACATGTATAGTTTTGCGAAGGTTGACGCTAAACTTATATTTTTAAGTTCTCGTTTTCTTTCATTGACGTGTTGTTTAGGTAATATTCTATTTGCTTTCAATTTAAGGTCAGTTCGAAGTCCTTCGGTTCGAGTTTTCCCCTCCTGTGAGTCATCAGAACTCAAGGGAGTCTGTTCGAAGTCCCATTCAACTAATTCAAGGAAAGTCATCTGGTATCAAGTCATTCGTAACAAGAGATTGTTTGTTCGACACTAACAATAATTTGTTGCAAAACAATAAACTCACGATTTGTTGCGATGTATGAAAACTATAAGAAATCAATTAAAAGTTCTAAACAATTGATCTCTTCTTCAGATCCGTCTATTCAGTATTAATGATCCGATTGAGCAGTTGGAGAGGTTTGACATAAGTCTGTCTCAAAACTATTGTTCACTTTTGAAAGAGGGCAAGTTTTCAGATGTCAAGCTAAACATCAATGGCTTTGAAATAAATGCTCACAAATCGATATTATCTTCGCGTTCGCCAGTATTCTCCGCTATGTTTGAGCACCAAATGAAAGAAAATCAAGAAAATATAGTCAAAATTGTAGACATAAGTCCAGAAGTGGCTGAAGAATTGATGCATTTTATATATTCGGGTAAAGTCCTGAACCTGAGGAAAGTGGCAAAAGACCTGTTGTCAGCTGCAGACAAGTATCAAATGCCACAATTGGTTGAGATATGCGAAGAACACCTGATGTCTAATTTGACTATTGATACAGCACCAGAAGTTTTGGTTTTGTCACATCTTCACAAAGCAGTGAAGTTGAAGACAGTTGTGGTCGATTTTATTATTAATAATAGAAAAGAAGTCATGAAAAGCTCTAATTGGGAACTAATTAAGCAACAGTCAGACCTAATGGAAGAACTATTTAAAGCACTTTCCAATTATTACGACAAGAATACACAGTTTGGAGTCTATTGTCCTTAATTTAGACAACAGTTGTTGTGCTTGTATTAGATAATTTGGTTGAACATACGTTGTTTATATTAAGTATTTAGAATAGTATTACTTTTAAGCAATTTTAAGACTAGTCAATTCATTATTTTAATATTGTGTTACTTTATACTGAAATTTAAAACCAATTTTAAGCGCATTTTTTCATTTGTTCTCAATAGTTATTCATTAAATCAAACTTTTTTTTAAAACCTAGCATGTTTTTGAATGATTCAATTGAATTGCTTATCAATAACCTTGAAACTCAAGTCATAAGGTTTAAACGTTAATGAGTTAACAATGATCGTATTTGGCTGAACCGGTGCTATAAAGTGTTAACTGTGATGTTATTTGAATTACAGGTAGCACTTTAAAGCACTCATCTGACAATTTGTGTACAATTTGGCATGCAATAAAATCTGTCTAACTTGAAAATGCAGAAGTGGTTTTTAGAAACAGACCAAATAAATTGATAGAAACCAGAACTTTTGATTGCTTTCTAAAATTTGTTGAACACATATTCAAGTTGTAGAGGATTGATTGTAAGCTTAAATTGCTATCGTATCTTCTTCAGAATTGAGAGATAAGTCATTAGCTCTATGAGAAAAATTTAAATAGAATAAGAATAAAATGTTGCAATGATTCATGATAGCAGTTATCCTGGCGAACTTCATAAAAGCTACATTAAACGGTTGAAATATTAAGAAATCGGGTAAATCCGGGCTAATGGGTCTAAGGGGGTTCCCGACCCCCTACCTCCAAGTGCAATACACCATTGGATTCAGTTCGTCGAGCTGAACATTTTGATACCACACTTGACTACTTCCAACCCGAACCTGACCACTTCTGGCCACCGAGACCTAACCCCCTCGAAAATGGGTAAACCTGGCTTTACCAAGTTGTAACCCAAGCCAAACCTGATTTAAACTAAGGTATAATAGGTTAGGTCGCTTTGCGACCTAACTTATTCTCCCTTAGTTTATATCAGGCTTGTTTAGGTTACGACTCGAGAATCCAGGTTTGTCCATTACGAGGTGCTAAACCAAACAACAATGGATATCTCGAGAACTACTTGAGATAATTGACCAAGTGAGGTATCAAAATGTTCAGTTCGATGTTCTGAGTTCAATGATATATCACTTGGCGGGGTCGGCCACTCCCGTCGGGAGTTGTCCAGAAATGGTCAGGTTCGGGTCAAAAGTGGTCAAGTGTAGTATCAAAATGTTCAGCTTGACGAACTGGATCCAATGATATATCACACTTGGGGGTGGGAGGTCGCAAACCCCTTTAGACCCATTAGCCCGGATTCACCCAAGAAATCTAACATTTTTGAAGTATTTTGGGCTATCTTTTAGTTTTAGGATTAGTTTTCATAACTTAAAATTTCAGGATTAACAGTCGATCTGAATAATAGCTTTGAATATAAGTGACTAATAATCATAACTAAACACTTGTTTAATAGGTTGATTATGTGAACAACACATTTCTAATTTACATCATTCAATGTAATAAATCGAACGTAAACAAAACGTTAGAACGCAATTATATCCGCTTTTGCTTATACAGTACTTTCCGTTCCTGTTTCGGGTCTTAGCATTTCTTTTTGTCTTGTCTTTTCATTACTTGCATAAACTTCAATTCAATGATGGTAACTTTATTTAATACTATATTAAGACAAATGAAGGTTTAAAGTGATTTTTACTATGGGATAGAGTTTACAATTGGAATAGAGTTAATTATCGATTATTTCTCTCATATAACTCCCGAGATAGCTCTCCATATGATTGAAATAGTTCGAACAATGAGTAGCAGTTATTTGACTCGAAGTCTCTTCAATCAAATGGTATAACTCATCCTCAGTTTAAGGCTCAGCCGCAGTCACCATACCTTTCCGTTGATTGAACATTTCTTCGATGGGGTTGAGAAATGGTGAATATGGAAGCAGGAATAAAACACGGTGTCCATGAGATATCAAATTGATGATCGTGTTCTTATGGAAAGGAACGTTATCCATGATTAGAATAGCATTTTCAATTTTTTGTTCCGACAAATGAATGAATAATTAAGCCAAATACCCCCCGAAATAATCAGAAATATATGGCTGATCTTGTATTTCGAAATACGAGAAAGAGACGTAGTGCAAATGGCGCTAGCGATGGAATAGTTGCGGCTTTTCAGTGACTGAACAGTCTTTTTGGCTTTATGGCTCTACCTCTGCTGCGTCGAGTCCAGACACTGATTTCCCTTTCATCCAGAAAGATTTTGTCTTTTTCGGGGAAAAGATCAATATATTCTATCGCATATTCATATCTTTTCTTAATGGCATTGGGAACGTTTCTTCGCTCAGGAACCAGTGAGACGCGTTTGACTGTATAGTGGAATTCCTTCAGTGTTCTACTAATTGTCCAGATTGATACCACTTTTTTTTATTTCTTCCCTAACTCTGGCGGCGATCGATTTAAAGTTAAACAACAATCAGTGTCCACCCAATTGCAAATAGTTTCCTTCTCTGTATCAGTTAGTTTTGATGGTTTGACATCAGTTCTTTTTTAGCCTTGGTCCTTTTTTTATAAACTAACGATTTTTGGACAGCATCATGAAGTAAATAAAACAATTTAGCGATTTCTGTACAGCCCATTCGTTTTGTTGCCATATTATCTATTATGAGACTTCTAATTTCATTTGATATTCTCTTCTTTTTCCTACGAGGAAATTAATGCGTACCACTTCTAGTACTTCATTAATTTCATCCGTTTCCGAACTGAATTTATTGTAACTTGATCGAAATTTGAAGGATTTGATAAAATTTCGGTCAGGTTTAATTGCGCATTAATTAAAGGAAAAAGCATTGCTAAGTCAGGAAAAAGTAATTCAAATCTTGACTATAATAAGTTGTCTAAGGAAAAAGCAATGCTAAGACCCGAAATAGGAGAGCAAAATACTGTAACTAACGGCGTTATGTCAGACCCAAAGTTAATATCCTGCTCTGTTACTTTAGTATTTTTAACAAAGGAGAATGCCCAAATCCTATGTAAGTTGGCCCCCCGAGGTGCAAGGTTAAACCTATATCACTCGATAAATCTCTTCAAGTACTAACACTTTGTCTTCGAGTACTTTGCAATCGGAGCATCCCCCGAGGCGCTAGGAGGTGAAAACTGTATGAACTGGAAATTGCGCAATTTCAGTGTGTGGATAGTATAATCCTACTGAATCAGATGTGCTGAGTCGAAGGGTGAAAGAATTAAAACAAAAGAGTCAACCGTAACCGAGTTACAGGGGATTGGCGGGACTTATTTTTTTTTTTGAAAAAATCGATTTTCATGCATGAAATATATATCAATGAACTCTTCTCATCATTCTGATCAAGAATATATATATATATATATATATGTGTGTGTGTGTGTGTGTGTGTGTATAGTATGTTTACTCGAAAGTGTCAAACCAGAATTTATATCATTATGGAACAGACACCGCCACGGACGATTCTTGTACAATGTGATTCTAATGATATCCCATATACTTTGAGGTGGGGTTTAAAGTAATAGGTGAAGTGGTAGGGTCAAAGGTCACTTTACAGGGTCAAACATGGTACCAATATTTTCAGCTCGATGAGCTGACTCCAATGATATTCAGGTTGAGGGGGTAAGACCACTACGTCCAATTAACGTAATTTTTGGCCATACTGGTCACAACAATGTCTCAATTGACCCATCCTTTATATATTCTTATAGTACTCGAAGAGACCTTTCAAATGATATAAATCTCGCCTTGCACCTCAAGGGGGGCCAAAATAGGCACTCTCCTTTAGATTACCAGAATAAACGAATTTATATTGAAGCGAGCTAATGAAACCCCTATCGCCATCTTTCGGGAACCGGTGTTCAACAATATTACTAAGTGTTCAAAATTTCTAAATTACTAATTATTTTAATTATAATTGATTTAAACAACATATCATAAATTCACATATTCAAAAGTATTAACAAAAACATAATAGTCACTACCATTATTGCACTTGTGTAAATATGTAAATTCATTGTATCCAAAATTAATGTTATGATTGTTAACCGTGATGATAAAATATCTTAAGTATTAATCCGTTAGGATTATCTATAAATCTGTTATTATCGATATCGTTATCGCTATAATAAATCCTTTTATCTAAACGCTTAATCTTTTTTTTCCTCAACCCAGTCCCTCTGGTCCGATGAAGCTGTACCGAGCTTAATCAATCACGTACTCTTCAGTCTTTACCCCTGTACACCATCCCTACAAAGCAGCGACACGCCGGTATCTTCATACTTGTTTTGGAGAACCGGTCAACAGGGCATCTTAGCCACCAGTCCCGTTTCACTTAACGCAGTCGGTAGTATTCACTGGTCGCCGCTTCAACATCATTGCTAGATGTCTGCGAGGGACTTGTTCATTTTCCATGATCCCATTATCACGAAACTCATTTTCCCGAAACTCATTTTCCCGAAACTCATTATCCCGAAAATGGTCTAAATGAGTTCGAATAGGTATAATTCAATAACTTTCGAGTTTTTAGATTACCAATGGTCAAAATCACGATATAATTTTTTTTAATTTGTGGCTTCGTCAAAATTAAAATGTGGTCGAATAGGTCTGGCTAATAGGTTAGGTTAGGTTAGGTCCTATAGTACTTCCTATAGCTGATGAGACCCGAAGGTCGAAACTATTATTAAAAGAGAGAAATACACTTAGATTCCAAATAGAAACTCAAAATTCCCTAAGGAACTCCGAATTTCTACATATAACCCTTAGGTTCCACATAAAATCTCGAAGTTCCCTTAGGTCATTGTAAAACTCTATAGTTATTGAAATGTATCTATTCGAGCTCATTTTGACCATTTTCGGGATAATGAGTTTCGGAAAACGAGTTTTATGGAAAATGAGATTCGGGAAAATGAACGAGTTTCGTCTGCGACACCGCCATCGACACTGTTATCGACACCGCCTTTCATAAATCCGTCAACACTAGGGAAGTGGTTCCGCAACAGTGAGGCCATCCTAACAACATCCGGCCATTCCCGAGAGTTTCGCCGCAGCCAGAAGGCTAGCCGAAGAATAAGAGAAACGCCGGAAAGCAACACTTGTGAGTTCATACTTGAGGGAACGAAATACCTAACGCGAACATCATTTTAAGCGCCGAACATTGCAAGTTCAACGCCGAGCCCAACGCAGGTTCGCAGAGAAACTTTAAAAAGCCAAAGAAGCCTCAGTTATAGCCGCTCACGAACATTCACAGTTGAAGAGCGATTCCAACAGTTCTCAAGAGCCCACAGAATTTATTCGTGGTATGTCAAGCCGCTTTGAGTCCCGTAATAATTTAACTGAAGCAAACATCAATTTTAGCATCGCACGCCGTTACGCCGCAGCGTTAGACTTAAATAAAACGAATAAACCTTTCTCAGAAATACTTTCAATATCTCCAACTAAATGTTTTCATCTAAAACGTGATTTGTTACTAAGAAATAAAAAGTTCTAAAAATAAATAAACTTGTAATTAAAACCACACTATCGTCTTTTCATTCACTATCGTAGAATGTAAAATATGTAATAAGATAACAACTAGAAATTATTATCATAAACGTATGAAAAAACATCCAGTTTTGTTACCTATTATTGGCGAGATTTGTTCTAAATGTAACATTGATAAACCTTTTGATTGTTTTCACAACGATAAACATAAGGAGGATGGTAAAAAAGACTGTTTGTAAGGAGTGTGGGAAAGTTTCAAAAATTAATTGATATTTGTAATTTAAAGCACTTTATCAATTTCGTTAAAGGTTAATATTCGATAAAATCTTTTACACAGCATGCAAACCGTTTAGGAAACTATAATGTTGTTTCGGATATAAGTATTATGATATGCGTGTTATCTTCACTGTGACGTTAGCTGAAAAATATTTCTGTGTATCACTTGGTTATATCAGACCTCCAAAGGAGCTTAAGTATATCGAAATTCTATAGTCTGACTGTACTTGAAGCCACAGAGTTCTCCTCTAGGTGCCACGTAAAACGTTTAATATTTAAAACGAATTTCTCTAGGTAGGATTTGTTGATGTAGTCTATAGAAATCCAGAGATTGAAATTTTACATATAAGGATTTTCGGAAAGTTCCAGCGGATTGTTATCAAATATTTAATTTTATTTTAAAAACAAGTGAACAAATTTTAATCAATTATATAATTTCCGTCATTATCGACGATACGTCCCCAACGGAATGACCAGAGCCGTCAGAACGTCGTTGTTCACAATTGAGGGTCGGCCACCTCTCTGGCGGTCATCTAGGTTCTGGTCACCGGAACGTAATCGACTGAACCATTCTTGGCAAGTACGGGCACTAATGACTTGGCTATAAGTGGCATTGATATTATTGGCGGCCTCTGTGGCATTTGATCCACGATTGAATTCGTACAACATACAGTGACGTATTGAGTCTTATCGGGAGTTCGGTCTGACATCGTTTGGACACAAATAACAGAAAATATTTTGACAAAAATTTGAAGACAAATATCTGTTCTTTCAATTGAGAAATGGAATTGATTTGTAATTAATTTTTCAACTGTTCAAATAGAACGCGCAAAATACATCTACGAAAACCGCTGGAACTTTCCGAAAATCCTTATATTTTATAACCATTTATTACTGAAACGGTTAAATGTAGCATTTTCACTGCCGCTTAGGAGGGAGCCGAATCCTATTGTCTAAATCCAGAGCAAAAGTCGGTTTTTTAGTCTCCTACTATCTATTAGTTCTCTAGACGAAACCTATCAACCTATATATCGTTGTACTCAGCTCATCATGCTGAATTCAACGATACCGCTTTTAACCAGATAATATGATCTTTGACCCTAAATTCCGTGACCCCGTTGTAGTAGCCCTAAAGGTAAGGTATCATTTTATTCCTCTTACCACAACGAATTCAATAGTACCCTATATGACTTGACCTCATGACCTTAGGCTAGTCAGTAACCCGATGATATCCTAGAAATTCATAAAAAAATTTATTCTATAGCTTTATGAGCGTATCTATACTGTCTAGAACAGCATAAACGCAATTATCTAACTCAATCAAGCCTTACCTTACTCTCTCCTACCTAAGCTAACCCAACCCAATCTAATCTAACATAACCTTAACAGACTTGACCTAACCAATCATAACTTAGCCTAGCATAGCTTAACCCAACATTAGCTTACCTAACCTAATCTAAACTGAACTAACCTAATCTATACCATAATGTAAGGTCAGATTAGAAATGGAAAATCCGGAAGTTCAGCAATTCTGGCAAAATCTCACTGCGTCAGAAGTGGTGCAACCCAAATTCAAGAACATCATCTACCATTTCGATCTGAATGAGGCCGGCGCCTGCCGTAGGGTTAAAAAAGACGGTAAATATCAAAACGTGTGCGACGACAAGTTCTGCGTCTTGTACATCGTGTTTGACGACGAAGAGTTTTGCTACGTAGTCTCCCAATGAAAGCTGGATGCCATTCAAGGGTCAAGCCCAAGTCATGTGAAGGTCATGGAGAAATTCCTCGAGGAATATGGATATATTCACAATCCACCCAAATTTGGCTTCATCGCTGGTTGCTATTACGATACAGGGAGCAAGCGGTTCAACTCCTGTGCTAATTACATGTACAACCGCACGAGAGCTCTGCACAGTAGTTTTCAAAAGAAGATGGAGGATATAGTTATGATGCGCATAGAAGAGGAATACACTTATAGAATGGACGAAAGACTGGAGACGGGACACACGTCTGCGATCAACTATGTGGATACTGATGACGATGATGAGAGTGACTAAGAAAATAATCTTGCTTAATTCTCCATAAACATAGTGCAGAGTAGTAGTTAATATACCCCGCTGGTTTCTAGATGAATATATTAGTAAAACAGATAAAACTGTTTTAGGCATAGTAATAAACTAATAATTTATCGCTTTATAACAATTATATTGCTTTTAGCTTTTGGTTTAACGCTTCATTCTTTTCAAAATAAACTTTTTTTTCTCAAACCATCGTAAGACAATTTTATTTTACTCTTAACTCAATCCAACCATTTTTCATCAACCTTCACTTGCTTATCTCTTAAATTCTCATTTTTCAATTCCTAAATCAAATATATCATCACTTAACATAGCAACTTGGTTAGCTATCTTCAGCTTGTGTAACAATAGTCTCTTTATTAAGATCAACATGTTTTCCAATTTGTAATAAAATCGGTTTATATTAATATTTAATGTGTTCAAATAATCCACTCTATTATACAATGTATATGGTCAAACCGGTTGGCTTTTACTTTTGTGTGAAGCTGGGGAAACCATTACATATCTATATATTTATTATCAGCATGACTTGACAAGCAAAAAAGTCTCAAGCCACACCCACTCCGCCCACTTCTAAGCTCCGCCCAACAAAAAAATTTGTAGCCACACCCACCAAATTTATCTTAAATTTTTATCTAAATGTACTGTTTAAAAATATGCAATCGGATCCTCAAAATTCCTTCTGTGGGCGGAGTTATAAACGTTCAAAGTTCGATTTTTCAAAACTTTGACTGGCTTTTACTTTCCGTAAAGCTGGTGTAGCAATTACATTTATATATATATTTGTTATCAGCATTACATGATAAATAAAATTCTCAAGCCACGCCCACATCCGACCATTTTTAAGCTCCGCCCACCAAAAAAATTTTAAGCCACACCCACCAAAATTTTCTTAAATTTCTATCTAAACATACTATTTAAGAATATGCAATCGGATTCTCAAAATTCCTTCTGTGGGTGAAGTTAAGAATTTTCAAAATTTCCATATTCCAATAGTAACTAGGACATCATTTGTCTAGTTTTTCATGTTTACTTACTTACTATACATCAACACGTGTTTTGATCTTTTAAATAAGTGTCTTAAATTCAGTTTTCTGTGAGAAATTTATTTGTGAATTTTACTCGCAGTGGTTTTACTCTAAGTGTAAGTCTAATTATTTTTTTAAATTTGTTATTTTATTTATTAAGATTTTTAAGGTAAATTTAATCAAATTTGAGATTTTCAATTTAAGTACTTAATACCACAATTTTTTATTTTATAAATTTCGTAATTTTATTTTTATATTTCACACATATTCATTCGCACGAAATACACTAAACGTGCTCATAGGCGGATGGACTCTCCATTGTTGGATCGTGATACAAGTCTAGCTGGAGAGACCAGAAGTGGTTACTTTCGAGTAATGATTACATTCGGGTCCGAGCACTATCCCGTTTACAACAATGCGGGAGTGCAATGTTTAGTGTTAGAAATTGGAATGAAAATTTAAACATCTAATATTATCCCAAATTTTTGACAAATTTTTCCACTGTGTACTTCCTCTTTCAGAGTAATTTTATTAATATTTAACCAAATGGCAGAAAATCAATTTCCAGAATTTGATGACTTAAGACTTAAGCTAAATTACTTCACAGATGAAGAATCTGTAATTGAATTCTTAGAGAGGTTTAAACTCATTCCAACCAGAGATTATGTTGCCACTCATGCCCGATGTACAAAGTGTTCATCTCCAATGATGCTAACGAATGATGCTAGAATGAAAATTGCTTGGAGATTGAGGTGCGTGAGGGAAATATGCCGCCATTCATCCAATCCACTCAAAGGAACATGTTTTGAGAGGGCTCATTTAACATGGGTCAGTATGAATCAGATGAAATGTTTTATTTGAATTATTTTCTACAAGACTACTAAATGTTTCTGTTTCATGCCACGTTTTGTGTTCCAGGTTCAAATTATGGATTTAGTCTTCTGCTTCGTTTGTAAAGGAATGCCGACACTTGAGTTTGCTTGTGATGTCGGATGCACACCAAAAACCGCAGTTAGCTAGTGGGTTTTTATGAGAAAGAACTGTCGTAATAACGTGAATCATGCCAACAAAATAGGCTTTCCAATGGCTCAGGTTGAGATCGATGAAACACATATTTACCGCCCGAAACACCATCGTGGTCGTGGCCTTGGGGATGTGTGGGTTGTCGGTGGTATTTGTAGGGAGACAAAAGAAGTCTTGTGGTGAGAGTTGATGATAGAAGCCAAAATACCTTAGATGATATCATTCGTGAAAGAGTTGAGCCTGGATCCATCATTTTCACCGATGGTTGGCGCGGATACACTGGAATGATGTATGTAACAATGAAATAATAGTATTCTTAATTCATAAGTCTTATTATTTATTAGAAAGTGGTATTAAGATATTTTGTTTTTTATCAAAAGAAATATTTAAAAAAAAAACATGTGATGCATAACAATTAAGAGCGGAAGGAAGTGTATATATTTTAAAGGGTTACGAGCAGGAACTGAAGAGGGAGTAGTATGCGTCACACTTCCCCTGCCGCGAGTTTGAAGCCATCGGGAGAAAGGTATTTTCGGAGTTTTGAAATGTGAACAATATCGGTTCTTCTGTTGAGTGGTCTGATTGGGCGGTCAATTTCGTAGTTTACTAATGAGATTTGTTTGAGAATAGTGAAAGGTCCTTCCATGGCAGGCATGAGTTTACCATTGTTTGGATGCCACATAACTTCTATGAGAACCTGATCGCCAATTTGAAATTGATAAGGGATGAACTTTCGATCATAAATAATTTTGTTTTTATTGTGATAAGTGATTGTACGATCGCATGCGATTTTACGTGCGTCTTCAAGCGATGGCAAAGTATTGTTATTAATAAGTGGTTCATATGGTGGTTTACCATACATCAGAAAAGACGGTGAGAATCCTGTCACTTCATGAGGAGTATTGTTGTACTCTTGTATGACTTGTTGTAGTAGTGTTGGCCATGCCGTTCTCGGTGTTGTGTTAATTTTGCATCGCAAGCGAGAGACAATTGTCTGATTTGTTCTTTCATTCATTCCGTTGCATTGTGGCCTTTGAGTTGAAGTGAAAAGTTGGTGTATGTTTTGATTTTTGAGAAAGCGTTTAAATTTGTTACCAATAAAACCTGATCCGCGATCCGAGAGAAACTTCTTCGGTTTACCGACGGTAAGAATTTGTTGAACGCATGCGATGTATGAATCTGATGTTTCATTCTTATGAGCAAATGCCCATACATAACGCGTCGCATGGTCAATGGCGAGATGTATGAATTTCTTTTGAGAGTTATATCCTGACATTCCTCCGATAGTGTCCAAGGCTATGAGATCAAAGGGTTCAACCACAGGCGGTAAAGATTCGAGGAGTCCATAACGTTTCTGATTTCGCCTTTTACAACGTTGACAGACATCACAATGTTTGATATAATTACTGATATCTGTAATGATTTCGGGCCAATAATATTGCGGTGATATCAATGCGATTGTTTTCTTTGTTCCGATATGTCCATACTCGTCATGTGCACGTTGAAGTAATCGTATGCGAAGACTTTCTGGAACGTATATCTTATGAATACCTTTTCTTTTAATGGTGAGGATATCGCCTCCTGATAGTTTTGATCTGTCCTTGATTATTGACTGTTCTTGTTTGAGATCTTCGGTGTTGAGAAGGCTAACAATGGGAGCGCGTGAGAGAGCGTCGGCCTCAAAATGTGTTGAACCTTTTGTGTATTTGATGTCAAAGTCGTATTGAGATAATTGGAGTGACCACCGAAAGAGTCTTCCGGTGGGATTCTTGAATGTTTTTAACCATTAGAGAGCCGAATGGTCGGTAACGATCGTGAAACGCTTTCCGTGAAGATAAACGTGCCATTTATTGATTGCATCCACAATCGCAAGACACTCCAATTCAGTAACGATATAATTCTCTTCATGTTTAAATAGTTTTCTAGAATGAAAAGCAATAGGATGGGATGATCCGTCCGGATATTGTTGTTTAAGTACTGCTCCGATTCCTTGTTTTGAAGCATCACAATATAAAATACATGGGAGTTCGGGATCATACAAAGAAAGAACGGGTTCACAAGAGAGTGCTTCTTTTAGTTGAGTGAATGCTGTCTCACATGTCTCATTCCACTCAAACTTTGCATCTTTTTTAAGTAGATCAGTGAGTGGTCTTCGAATGTTCGCGTGTTGAGGTATGTATCTGCCGTAAACGTTCACCGCCCCGAGGAATCGTTGTAACTCTTTAGCATTTTTTGGTGCATTATATTTGAGGATTGCATTCACATTATCTTTTCGTGGTTTAATTTCGCCCTGCGATATGGTATGCCCAAGAAAGTCAATTGTCTTTAATGCGAAATGACATTTTGCTCTCTTGAGTTTCACTCCTTCGCATGTAAGCACATGGAGAACATAATTGAGAGTTTCGAGGTGCTCGGCGAATGTGTTGCTGAAAATGATGAGGTCATCGAAGTAGTTGAGAACATTTTGAAGATTGTATTTTTCAATGATTGAGTGAATAGCCCTCTGGAACGTCATTGGCGCATTGCGTAGTCCAAACGGCATGACTAACCACTCATAATGCCCAGTCGGTGTTACGAATGCCGTTTTGGGGATGTCTTCGGGGTTCATGCGAACATGATGATAACCAGAAACGATATCAAGAGTAGTGAAGTATTGGGCTCTACTTAGGCGGTCGTTGATATCATCAATTCGGGGAATTGGATGATGGTCTGGAATGGTCAAATTGTTTAATTTGCGGTAATCGATGACCATTCGGGTGCGGCCTTCGTTTGCTTTGTTAGCCATAATCGCAGGCGACGCGTACGGTGAGAGAGATGGGCGTATGAGGTTTCGGTTTAAAAGCTCCTTAACCTGAGTGTCCATTTCTTGTCTGTCCGCATGCGACATACGATAAGGCTTGAGATTGATGGGCATGTTATTGTTAAGCCTAATGGAATGTGTTTCAGTGTTGAGTGTCCCGACGTCTGTGCGTTCTTTGGCGAAGACTGCGGAATGATAAGTGAGTAGTGATGCAAGTTCTTGCTGTTGAGTAGTGTTAAGATGATTATCCTCTTCATTTTGAAGCTGTGGACTGATGTTTTGAAGTTGTTTAGATTGTTGTTGTTGCTTACAGTGATGTGAATATTGAATTAGTTTTGATTGATTTTGGGAGTGAGTTATGATTTGGTTATCCTGTTTGAGTGTTTTATTTGTGAGGTCAATGGTAAGACGGAAGAATTGAGCGGAGTCGAGTCCAAGTAATAATTCTGATGACATATTTTGTAACACATGTGCATGGATTTCGCGCGTAATGCTTCCTATTTTAAGTTGTATTCGCACGCGACCTAAGGTTTTGCGATGATTATCGACAGTTAGCACATTAATGGAAGTATTCTTTATTAATTGAAGATTTAATCGCATGCGAGTCTGTTCTGAGATACAAGTAATGGATGCTCCTGTATCCATAAGACCACTGACGATTTGTCCATTAATGTGTGCGTTGAAGTGAATTAGTTGTCCCTTAGTTCGCTGTCCTCGTTTTCCGGACCGCCGTCGATATCTGTGACAGACTTCACCACTGCAGAATTGTTAGGGCACGTAGAGTGCCAGTGGAGTTGATTTGGTTTACCGCGTGCTTCGCAGAAACGACATGGCGTTGTGGGATGTAATGTGCGCTGCTGAGACGTCTTTGGTTGGTGTGAAGTTGACGACAATATCGGTACTGATGCATTTGAAACTTTTGAGCGATCAGATCGCTTAAGACATGACTCGACTCTCTGTGCAATTGTAAGCCATTCGGCTGTGTTATTGATTGTAAGACCCGCGAAACTGGTTTCCATATTTGCTGGTAAACCGTCTGTCAGTCCACTAATGATATGTTCGCATGAGAGCTTTGATTGATGTCCTAATTTGCGTTTGTTATCGAAGTACTCTTTGATGCTTTGATTCTTCTGAAGTCGATAATGAATGAAAGCACGGAACGGATCTGCGACTGTGACTCCAAAACGTTGCATGAATGATGTCTCAATGTCATGCCATGATGTGAGGACTTCGAACACTTCTTGAAGATACCATTTCATAGCCTCACCCTCCAAATGCTCGTGAAGGTGTTCAATTTTATCAACATTTGTCCATTGAGCGCCTACTGCGAGCTTATCGTAAAGACGAAACCATTTTTCCACTGGGATTTCATCGGTGTCGCCAGTGAATGAACAAATCTTGATTGTTTTAGATTCTTGATTTAATGCTTGTCGTGGCATTGTTAAGGACTGGAAGTCTTGTGTGGTGTCGCTCTTTGATAATTGAGATAACAGTAAAGATGAGGTATCTGACAGTCACATTTAGTGGTGATTGGGTTGATTTGAGTTGAAAATGAGAGAATTAAGGGTAAATCCTGCCGACTTTTGTAACAATGAAATAATAGTATTCTTAATTCATAAGTCTTATTATTTATTAGAAAGTGGTATCAAGATATTTTGTTTTTTATCAAAAGAAATATTTAAAAAAAAACATGTGATGCATAACAATTAAGAGCGGAAGGAAGTGTATATATTTTAAAGGGTTACGAGTAGGAACTGAAGAGGGAGTAGTATGCGTCACATGTATAGACTCGGTCATTACGATGGTGTAACAGTTATTGCAGGGCATTTCATCTGCAATCACCAAATTGGATACACTGCAGACGACAATAAAATTACGAAATTTATAAAATAAAAAATTGTGGTATTAAGTACTTAAATTGAAAATCTCAAATTTGATTAAATTTACCTTAAAAATCTTAATAAATAAAATAACAAATTTAAAAAAATAATTAGACTTACACTTAGAGTAAAACCACTGCGAGTAAAATTCACAAATAAATTTCTCACAGAAAACTGAATTTAAGACACTTATTTAAAAGATCAAAACACGTGTTGATGTATAGTAAGTAAGTAAACATGAAAAACTAGACATAAATGATGTCCTAGTTACTATTGGAATATGGAAATTTTGAAAATTCTTAACTTCACCCACAGAAGGAATTTTGAGAATCCGATTGCATATTCTTAAATAGTATGTTTAGATAGAAATTTAAGAAAATTTTGGTGGGTGTGGCTTAAAATTTTTTTGGTGGGCGGAGCTTAAAAATGGTCGGATGTGGGCGTGGCTTGAGAATTTTATTTATCATGTAATGCTGATAACAAATATATATATAAATGTAATTGCTACACCAGCTTTACGGAAAGTAAAAGCCAGTCAAAGTTTTGAAAAATCGAACTTTGAACGTTTATAACTCCGCCCACAGAAGGAATTTTGAGGATCCGATTGCATATTTTTAAACAGTACATTTAGATAAAAATTTAAGATAAATTTGGTGGGTGTGGCTACAAATTTTTTTGTTGGGCGGAGCTTAGAAGTGGGCGGAGTGGGTGTGGCTTGAGACTTTTTTGCTTGTCAAGTCATGCTGATAATAAATATATAGATATGTAATGGTTTCCCCAGCTTCACACAAAAGTAAAAGCCAACCGAGCGCATCATTGAATAGTTGGGCGATTGAGATATGATTTGTCTTATTTAAAGTTTCAGAAGTTAAAAGAAAAGGCTTAGTGTATAGTCCACTCTCTAATTTTCCCACAATTACGTTTGCTACATATCGTCCTTCGATATCAGTGCTTTCATCAATTGAAACCCAAATATTTTTATCTACTAATTCTTCTCTAATTCTCGCAATTGTCTCTTCATAACATTTTGGTAAATAATTCTTTCTCAAAGTTGAAGGATCAGGAATAGTTTCCTTTGTATATTTCGCAAGAAAATTCTTAAAAGTTTCATTTTTTAATTTATTAAATGGTATGTCAGCTGCTAGTAATGCTTTACTTAATTCCTGTGAAAATTCAGATTTCTTACCAAAGTTACTACTAAGTACTTCTTTATCAATCAAAGTTTGCTTTGCTGAGTTCTTTTCACTGAATTTTCGCAAATTATTAGTATGTTTTCCAGTATCAATGTGTTGAGAGACTTGAAATTTAGTATCAGCATTGATGCTCTTTTCACAAACTTGACAATAGAAAATAATACCATCGGTTGAAAACAAATCATTTCCAAAATCTTTTACATATTGGCGAAGTTTTGCACTGTTACTTTTCTTTGCTTTAGGCATTTTAGTTAAGAAAAATCTAATACAACTAAAATAAGATACTATTGCACTTTAAAAGTAGAAATAAATTTAAAGAAATTCAATTCACTAGATTTCGATATTGTAATAACATGTGCTCACATTGCTAACAATTGACATCATAAACTTGTTTGTGTCAGTTTTGGTCAGTTTTTTCTAACTATTAGTTGAAAAAATTCCAATGTGACATAAGAAAATCAGGGAAAATATGCAATGAAAAGCGTAATGCTTTAAATATATATGTAAAATAAAATTCCCTCAAAATATGCATTTTTATGTACTGTAAAACCATACTCATTTGATTCGTTTTTAAGTGATTAATATTTGTTTACTGATTTGCATGCGATTTAAAGTAGTAATGGAAACATGTAAATGCATGAACATCACTGCTCTACTTATCAATTATACGCTTTTAATACTTACCATCAATATTTTTAACTCAAAATATATTGTTTTAACTATTAATAACTGTGACCCATAAAATACATGTCGGGGATAGGGTCACAGCATTTGTATCTGAAAAGGAAGTTCTTGGCCTAAATAAATATATATATATTTTAAAATACTCGTTTTCATTAGTGTTCCAGCCACTAATCATCACTTCTTAAAGTGAGTATAGTGGCCGGTGTTCCCGAATCCCCCACTGAATCGGCGGTTTCCAACGACCGCCCAGGCGGACAAAACACCGTGTCCGTCACACCTGAATTCTTAAATTACAAAATTATTGAATTAGTTTTGATATTATAAATGAATAATCAAATAAAAAGATTCACACCATCTAATGATGAATTAGAAGGTATTGACAATATTATATCAAATGTTCTAGAATTGAAAGAAATGATACAGAATGATGATTCTAATCTAGAAACACTCATAAATGCAATAGATAATATAAAATCTTTAAATGAAAATATGAAAACTACAATTAAACAATTTTTTATTGCATTAGAGAAAACAAATATAGCTTATAAAATATATAAATATTCTAACTTTAGAAATCAAGAAATTATAGAAAAATTATTAAAAAGAGAAGAATATAAAATAATTATAAAGAAACAAGCAGAAAAACATAATGATAATTCTGGATTAGATGAATTAAATAATATGTTTTCTACAATGATTGTTGAAACAAAAAATAATTAACCATTATCAAAATATATGTCAAATACATTAAAAAATATTTCATGATGATTTTAAACCTATTTTTGATGTTGAAGGTAAACAAACATATACTGATAAAGAATTAAAAGATATGAAATCTAGTAGAAAAGGCCCAACTTTTAAAATTATAGAAAAAATAACAACAGTTAATGTTCCATCTCTTAAAAATGGTGCAGAAATTATTAAAAAATAAATATTATATATCTTAACCCTTCAATGACATTGTCACATTAAGTTAATAAAATAACAGGTTTAAGTTTATATATTACTTGGTATTTTATCTGTACTTGTTTTAACATTGATATACTTTTTCTATTATGGAAACTTATACAAATGAGTGAAATTTAAAATTTTCTCGCCAAAAGGCTGAAGAATTAAACGCTAACCAACAAGTCACTTAACATTATCATAGTTATAGTTTATAATTGGTGTCATTTCCATTCCTTAAATGTCATTAGGGGATACAAATCCATGCACTTTGTGTTCGCTATTATTCCACAACTTAAAGATAATTTCTTAGTAACTTTATTAATCTTTTTATCGACTGTTATATCTGTCTTTTTTTCTATTTATTGGCACCTCATGACGATAGAAACTCTTCATATTAAGATCCTTCATAATACGCTTAAGACTTGAATCTGATACTCTTATCATCTTACAGGGTTGTAGTTTTGTTAGTTCAGGATGCTCTTCTTTCGCTTGAACAAATAATAAAACCTTTTTCATTGACACGTTATTCCTTATATCATCTAGTACTATTGTGATCCTATATTTTATACTATTCAACTGATCTTGCATTTAATACTATTTAAATCTTACCTTAAATACATTCAAAAGTGATCGAATCTGATTAAGGTAAATGAACTTAAGCTGAGTGATTTAGAAGGAAATTTATTTCTATCTGATAGAAACTGATTTAGTATGAATGAAACAAAAAGATTTGACCTTTTAATAGACATGTATGATATTATATGTAAGAAATATATAAGAATAGATATTAACTTCAAGAAATTATCTATCTTTTATTGCTGGTTTTCTAACGTTGAATGATTGAATTCAGACTATCACTTAATTTTGAAAGTCTACATCCTGTTTAATAAGGTATATGATATATAATAGTATATACAGTAATATATAATAGGTAAAGGATATAGGGTGATGCAATAGTACAGTTTTTAACTTAAAAACTTGTTAAGTGGTTGTATCCTTTTATTTCATGCTGTGTTAAAGATTTAATCGAATATTAACTTTGAATGAATTTGATAATGTACTTTTATTCCAACATGTTCTTATTGTTAAATTAGACAACTTGAATTTAAGCAAACTATTACCGCATAAGGCTGAGGAGTTAACGGCTAACCATGCCATATATAGTGAGAAATGTTCACATGAATCTAAAAAACGAATTTAATTGTTTTATGATGATAGAAAGAAAAAATGAAAGTAATATATATGTAAGCACAAGCATTATGTACTATTAACTATTACCTATTTATTAGGTTATATATATATATATATACACTCGATTACACGGCCAACTAGGACGCTTTAAAGCTTCATAGCTCTTGAACGGATAATCGGATTTCAAAATGGTTTTCACTAAATTGTAACTGGATAATGTTGAAATTGTTTGATATACTATTCGTTAAAATATTCACAAGGGTTGCAAAGTTATAGCAATTCTAGTAAAAACTTAATTTTCCATTAGAAGTAATGGTATATGTGTATGGCATAGACTAATTGAAAGTAGTTTTTGGATATTTTCTGTTTGTTTATGTTTGGAAAACAATCGGTTAACAATTGATTGTATACTAAATTTGTTTAAAAATAGTGTGTATGGCGGAAGCCATACACACTATTAATTTTTAATAAAATTAAGTTTCAAAATTACAATAATATTAATGTTTGATTTTTTAATTTTTGTTTCATTATTTTATAACCCTGGTGAATATTTTAACGAATGATATATCAAACAATTTCAACATTATCCAGTTACAATTTAGTAAAAACCATTTTGAAATCCGATTATCCGTTCAAGAGCTATCAAGCTTTAAAGCGTCCTAGTTGGCCGTGTAATCGAGTGTATATATATATATTATTAATATATTCATCAGAAAATTCTCTTCATTTACATTAAAAAGTGAAAAATTAATAACTGCAAGTGACCATTTAGCATTTTATTGCCGTACGTCAATTTGATAATTTTAATTCAAAGAAATTCATCGTTATTTAATAAACCAAAGTTCACACACAAAATGTGCTGATAACCATTTATCCTTTAACTTCCAATGAAAAAACACTTGAATCATGACCTTATATGTTTAAAGTGTGATATCATGTACTACAAATTATCGTAGCTTGGTAAAAGTGGAATTTTAATTACCACTAATTCATTTCAACTGTGCAATTAAAGACATTTTGCAAAAATCTTGAGTAGTGAGTAATCTAAAATTTTTATATTTTAACAAAGATGGCAAGTAACACTTCTTCAACGGGAAAAGCGGTTCATATTGCTACTATTAAGGGAAATAAACTTAACATTGACACTGTTACTTTCAACAAAATTATGGATAAAGTTGGTGATCTTCCTATGTCTATAGTTTCTGTCAATGGGCCACTAAGATCTGGTAAATCATACATCCTTGGATACTTTTTAAGGTATCTTTCTGCATCTGCAAATGACAATTGGTTCACCAATAAATTAGACGAGAAATTTTATTGGAAAAATTCACCTGAGCGACAAACAACAGGAATTCTTATGTGGTCAGAACCGTTCTTTATAAATAGAAATGAGAAAAAAGTCGCAATTCTACTAATGGACACCCAAGGATGTTTCGATGAAAAGACAACAAGCCAAGAAAACTCGTCGATTTTTGCACTAAGCTGTCTTTTATCATCAGTTTTAATTTTCAATGTTAAGAACCTATTATCAGAAGATATTTATCAGAATCTGCAGATGTTTATTGGATATGCTAATATGGCTAAAGGCTCAGAAGAATCGGAGTCAGACACGGAGGAAACAGAATTAGACTCGAAAGAATCAGACTCGGAAGAATCTGAATCGGAATCTTTTTCAAAGTTGGTTTTTCTTATAAGAGATTGGGAATGTCCTATGCAGTTTAAATTTGGTTATCATGATGATATAACATCACCTGGACCAAAAAACTTTAAGAAAGAAATGATCGACGTGAAGCATGAAATGGTTCATGAAGCTCGACTTATCCGCAATTCGATTTTAGAAAGCTTTGAAAAAGTTGGGTGTTGCTTGATGCCTCATCCTGGAAAGATATTGGCGAACTTTGATAGTGAGGAAAACTTGGAACAAGATTTTATTGATGCTATTAAAGACTTCGTTCCGCGTATTTTTGACACTTCAAATATTTGTCTAAAGAAAATTAGTGGTGGAGAAATCACTGGCAACGACTTCAAAGGAATTGTCCTAAAATGGGCAAAATGTTTTGACCAATATGAATTTCCTGAAGTTGGTACTGTCGCCGAAGCTTGTGCTAAATTTCATAACCAAAAAGCTTCAACAATTGCTTTGAAATATTACCGAAACCAAATGAATAACGAGATTAATAAGGTTGATGGGCTCTCGGAGCAAAAACTTAAAGAGGTTCATAAATCGAATAAAGAAGAAGCAGTCGCGATATTCAACAGGATTAAACGAATTAAACATGATGACATTAAAAGCCAATATATGGATAAGCTTCAAGATCATATTCAGGAAGCATTTGAGACTTATCATGAACTAAATTGCCTTAAATGTAAAGCTCTGGAGTCAAAGGAAAAATCAGAGGCAGAGATGAAACAACTAAGAGAGAAGATAGCCAAAAAGATGAAACAATTAGAAAGAAGCCAAGAAACTATCACCAATATTATGACTAAACAATTAGGATATTTTACAATTAAATTTTTTAATGAAACTGATACCAATATTACACTTTATTGGAAAAATCATTTTAGTTCTAGAGAAGAATTCGTTATAGAACCAGGAGTGACCAAATGTTGCTCATTTTACGCTTATGATAATTTACTTTGGAGTACTAAACACACCGGCATTATTAGGTATCATAACAAGAGAGCTGAGTTTGATGCTTTTGGTGAAGGCGCACCAAGAGCAGAAAATACCTTTCATGTCAAATCAGATGGAATATTTTTGTGTGGCAATAAACACAGCAATTGGGAACGTACAGATACTTTTATAGTTGATTTCATTAACGAAACTGATAAAGATATTACACTTTATTGGAAAAGCAATTATGTTAGGCCTTTTGGTCAAAAATTCGTTATCCAACCAAAAGGGG
The DNA here is from genome assembly GCA_018873245.2 of Archegozetes longisetosus. Taxonomy (NCBI): domain Eukaryota; kingdom Metazoa; phylum Arthropoda; class Arachnida; order Sarcoptiformes; family Trhypochthoniidae; genus Archegozetes; species Archegozetes longisetosus. The sequence continues at coordinate 3,604,032 of JAEMBT020000007.1, forward strand.
TCGAAAAATGCTCATTTTGTCCTTATGATAATTTTTTTCGCAGTACCAAATATAAAGCCATAATCATATATGATAGCAAAGGAACTGAGTTTTGGGCTTTTGGTGGGCACGCACCAAGAGAGGAAAACGCCTTCTATATCAAATCAGATGGAATATTTTTGTGTGGTAATATACACAGCAATTGGGAAAATATACTAATCTTTAAACGCAAGTTTGGAATTAGTAACTTTATACTAACGGGCTTTAAAGCCGATAGATAAACGTCCGACAATCAATTTATCATCAATTTATACATTGCTAACTTTTTAGATCCGAAAATTCCTGTTTTAGTCATTGCAGTCAATAATCTTTTATGCAAATCAAGGATAGTTTACCATATATTATTTAGTGATTCTATAGTTGGATCCGATACATTGAAATCATCTAAAAATAAGTTCTTAAACTAGGATTAACAAACAATGATATACCTTCATATCAAATAGGAGACAATGGAGAATCCATTTTAACGCAAATCTTAATTTCCTTTCTATGTTTTTTAATGTTTAAGGAAATAATTAGTATAAAATTTGTTCATAATAAAATTTAAAAATCAGGATATTTTTATACAGATTATTCGTACACTATTTAACTCTAAAATTACAACAAAATCATATAATTAGTTTAATTGTTATTAACTTACAAAAATATATCAGTATTTTTATTAAATTTTAAGCCTTAAAATAGTTGTTAAACAACTTCTAAAGTGTTTGAATACGCTTTACATTGCTTCCTATGGGATAATGAGAAGAAATCATTGACATTTTTTTCTTAAGAAGTGAACAGAAGGCTTTAATATGTGTACGTGCTTGAATTCATAATTATTTTTATTCAAAAAGGACCATCAATTTTAAGAATAGTATAATAATATGTATGTCGTTGGAAAATATTTTTCATACTGATTTCAACAAAACTTGAATGAAAGTTCTGTGATGAGCGGTTCAAAAGTTAGACTAACCATTGATCAATAATTAAAATTGACCACTGATAATTATGATATGTGTATCAAAATGAAAGATATTTAAAGACAAGGTAAACCAAAAGAAACTAACTCTTGATCGGTTATTGTTTTCGAGATATGAATTTTTTGAAACCTGCATTTTTACCATTACACGCATAGGAGTTTTGGTTTTGTGAATTTTTTATACATACTTCTAGTCATCGGATTTTCTTGAAATTAGTTTCAATGAGTTTCACACTTTGTAGTATATTTTAGACGGTCGATAGAGGTGTGAGGTCGTACACCCCAGAACAACCGTAGCAAAATGACATGTCAGGGTTCGCATTTATTTGTAGTATTCACTTGTTTTTATTAAAAAAAATTGAATACTTTTATGTAGCAGTAAAATGATGAGTAAAATGAAAGTTACAAAAATATTTGGGATATTGGGTGATACATATATATTAAAACATAAGTTTTAAAGTTAAGGGTCTGGCATCCCGAATGAGAGTGAGTGAGATTTTTAAAAAGAGGGCTTTAGGTTAAGAATAAAGTTTTCAAGAATCCAGCTATTGGCCATCATGAAGAGTGTGGCCTCTTTACGACCCTTACTTAACCCTACACTGCATAGTGTAGCAGATCTGCTACACTACGATCTTAGTCCATTATCTCAATATAACAACATTTACTAGAAATAATGCATATCGTAGCCGATGTGCAACAAAGCTTTTGAGATTATATAGTTTCGTTATTTATATAGATATCATGGTTTTCGAGAAAAATAGACATTCATCATTTCTTATTATGTAAATCAACAAGGTACTATATATCAACAATTAAAAAATTTTCTAAATTAGGCATATTTTTCATATTTCTTCCAAAAATTAATAATTTTTGAGTTAAAGGTATGTAGAACAATCAATAATATCATAGAAAAGCCCCTTTCCTCAAAATGATGGTAAATTACAAGAACTCATAAGTTACAGATCAGCCACATTTCAAGCAAGTTTTTTCACATAATCCTATCATTATAGCTTTTTCAATGATTTTTCCAAAATATATGCTCCCGAAAGTGTCTGATGCTAAATTTTCATTGAAAAATAAAAAATCATACAGTGTAGGGTTAAACACAACAACAAGTCCTTAATAAGCTGTGTTTAAGCTAATATTCTTCTAAAATCTTTACTATACTCATAACTAAGATACTACTCTAAATAGTGCTAAATTTTACGGCATGACAAAAATATAGATATAAAAAATACCAAAGTTCAATTTTTAGTGTTTTTATTAATGGTTTTAGAGGATTCATTGAAATACTAATCGTACTGCCCCAGTATTTTCTGTTGATTTTCTGGTTTATATTGGCTATTTTGTGAATCTACGTTATTTTTTGTGTTTCTCCGTTTTATTTCACGGAAATTCTACTTTTTCATGAATTTTAAAGGTAAACGAAAAGTAAGAGTTCGTATTGTCTAAGTATTTTTGATTTATTTTGAGTTTTACTGGCTATTTTGTAAATTTTATTTGTTGAAATCTGCTATTTTTTTTATAAATTTTAGAGGGTACGAGAAGGTACGAGTCGTACTTTTCCGGCTTTTTTGATTGATTTTAGATGATTATTGACCGTTTTTGTGAGCTTTTCGGTTTTATACTGTGGAAATTCTGCTTTTTTAATGAATTTTAGAGGGGTACGAAAAGTACAAGCTCGTACTGTCTCAGAATATTAATATTAAATCATGATGATTTTAAATGATTTACTGAAATTTTTATCTTAAACGATGAGAAAAGATCAATTTTTGGGGTACGAGGTGTACTGTCTCAGAAAATTAGTAATAAATTTGATAGTTTTAAACGACTTTTTGTAATATTTTACCTTAAATTCCATACAAAACGATGCGAAAAGTCCAATTTTTAATGTTTTTTTCATTATTTCTGGGGGTTCCCCTCGTAGTGTCCCAGCTATTTTTTATTGATTTTAGGCTTTCTATTGACTATTTTTGTGAGATTTTTCGTTTTATTTGATAAAAATCTGCTATTTTTCGTGCTCGTACTATTCATACTGTCCCAGCATTGCAATAGTGAAATATAGTAGTTTTAGGTTATTTTCTATAGTATTTTAGCTTAAATTCTTCACCAAATAACATGTAAAGTTCATTTTTTAGTGTTTTTATTTATAGTTTTAGAGGAATGGCTGAAGTACGAGTCGTGCTGTCCCAGCATTTTTCATTGATTTTTTAGATTCATATTGACTGTTTTTGTGAGTCTGCTATTTTTCATTAATTTTAGAGGAATACGAAAAGTACGAGCTCGTACTGTCCTAGGAAATTAGTAGTGAATTTTGATAGTTTTAGACGATTTTCTGTAGTATTTTAGCTTAAATTCCATGTTAAACTATACGAAAACTTTATCTTTTAATGTTTTTAGGGAGGGTACGATAAGTACGAGCTCGTACTGTCCCAGAATATTAATAGTAAAACATAATGATTTCAGGTGATTTTCTGAAGTTTTTTGCTTGAATTCTATATTAAACGATATAAAAACTTCACTTTTTAGTGATTTAAAAAAGTACGAATTCGTACTGTCCCAGCATTTTTCATTGATTTTATTGGTTTATTAGCAATTTTTTTAGTTTTTTCATTTTATTTTATGGAAAATAGTTTTTTGTTACTATTAGAAAAATACGTACTCGTACTTTCGTAGTGTCCCAGTATTTTCCTTTGATTTTCTGGGTTTATATTAGCTATTTTTGCGAGTTTTATCATGGAAATCCTGCTATTTTTCATGAATTTTAGAGGAATACGAAAAGTACGAACTCGTACTGTCCCAGAATATTAATAGCAAATTACAATAGTTTTAGGTGATTTTCTGAAGTTTTTAGCTTAAATTCCATGTTAAACGATATGAAAACTACTTTTTTTTAATGATTTTAGAGGGGTACGAATTCGTACTTTTTGTACTGTCTCAGCCTCGCCATATATACACTACTGCAGTACCATATTGAGCTCTTATCAATCTGGTTTGGTAAACATACCAAATGAAACCATTCAAAGTAACGATTACATTGAATCATTTTCATTGTCACCTTCTTGACGATAATACCAAAAGACAGGTTTTACTTTCTCAAAACAAGTTCTTGAGCATAATTCAAATATTGCGCTGTTGAACAAAGCTAAATGTTCTCCATTTTCAATTATTGAAATTAAATGAATTCACATCTCATTCCTAAAGTAGACATGACAGTCGGGAAGTCCATCATTGCATAGGACAATAGCGTTAGCGATAGAATACAATACACAGGATGAGCCATCTAATTGATCCGTTACACGATGAAATACCAATTCAAAATGTTAATTACATTGTAGAAAGTATTAGAGGTAAGAAGAAACAAAAAATACATCATGTAAGTAAACTTAGTCCGTGTTACACACACGACGCTTTAGATTCTACAACTGAAGTTTATGATAGCGACAATGAGAGTAATATCAATCGCTCTCGGAATACAATCAAAGTCCACCAACGAACATAAAGAAAAATGCAGATACTGAAAGTACTGAAATAATTACCAATACGTCTCAATTGCACGATCAGTTAAATAATAAATGTACAGGTAGCACAGAAGTTAATGAGATTTCGGATAGTTCTGACGACACCATTATTCAGATCTCTCCTACAGCTCCAATTCGTAGAAGTACAAGAGTTACTCGCAGAATACCTCCTATCAAATATAATCCAACCCTATACATAATGTCAATATTGGCTATATTGAGTCTTACAGCTGAAGCTGATTTTCATAAAGTGTCACCAATTTTATGGAGAAATACGGGGAAACCAGTACTCATTGGTATACATCTTGTGCAAATGGCGATAAAGTACTATAGCCCTTGTGATCTTCTGAGCGATCCTGACATATTACCGTCAGGGTCTCAATCACCCCTTTATAACTAGTGTAATACTAGTTTCAACTCCGATTTTATGGAACCAGTCCTACCATCGCCTCATCCACCTCCACCACCGACCCCTGTCCACCCATCTTCCCCTGACACACTCTGCCCTCGGTCCACGCAACACAAGCTTCCTGGCAGGTCTCATACCAGGTGGAGATAGTTTGACGAGTTATTGAACTCTCTCCCTTACTGGACTCGCGAATGGCATCCACATAAGAAAATCCATTAGCGAAACAGTAAATGAAGAGAAGATGCGCGACTCCTCAAATACAGTCCTGCTTACGAGTGAGACCTCCTTCGAGCATTTATGACAACGCCATCGCATACCCGCAGCGGTGCCTTCACGCTTCGTGGAAAGTGTCATAGGGCGGCGACACTTCCCACATTCCCGATGTTCAGGGAGAATACCAACACTTTGGCACCACTTGACAGCCCTCGGGCTCGTCAACACAACATTCGCGCACAAGACGACGAATATTGAAAATGCCTTCTATTTTTGAACTGAAATAATTAACAAGAGATGAATATATAACAATAACTATCGAATAAATATCAAAAAGTTATCAACGTATAACTTTGCAACCGTAGGTTTACGATCCGGGAAACTTTATATATAGACACTATACATCACCCACTATATACCCATATTATTTAAATTATAATTCTCGACCGGGCCTATTTCATACTATAGTCCTTAATTTTATTTTGAGCATATAACCGATTTTTTAATCCCCATTATTTGTTTTTACGCATTATTTGTAACTTTTAAAGGAGGAAGTCCATTTTTGGAGGTAATTGCAACATCGCAAAACTTATACCAAAATACTTGCCAGGTCAAGTACTATAACTTTGCTTATGGGAGTATAGTTGTTGAGGGCGGGGTTCACCCGCTAGATGGCTCTAAAGTTGTAATCAAAAATTGAGGAAAACGCGAATACGAGGCGTCGAATCCTATTAATCCAAACATGCTGAACCGAATGACGATGTTAATTTTTCAATAGAACATAGAAAATGACAGTTTTCTTAAAATGGATAATAAAGCATTTATTCGCGAATACATGTTGCGATTGGTGCGGCCTAGGCCATTAGGCCCTTCCAGTACTCACTAGCCACAACTAGTCAGAACCTGTGTCAGAGCCTGTGTCAGTGCTTTCCAGAACCAAACAAACCTCATTCAATGAGGCAGCAGGTTCTGGAATCTCTGGAAGGTGCCGGCCATACCCGAGATACCACAGAAATGTCATGATATGGGCACAACATCCAACAGTTCTGAGGCCATTTTTGCACTGACAACAGTACTCTGCCACAGTCCCAACACCAGATTTTTCTTTGTCTACTAAAACGCAGACAAAGTACTTTGTGCTATTCTGGTGTCGAGACTGTATTCTTATACGTAATAGCATTGGGTCACCAACTGAAATGCCATGGGAGGAAAGTGGAAGAGGTCCAATGTGCCGGCACACTTGGATCTCAAACCTTCCATAGGGGCTTTTATGCTCGGCATAGTATTGGTATAGGTTAGGTTAGGTTAGCCAGCCTGTTATCTGCCGTCACCACGAAGAGGTGGCTCCCGTCGCAGCCTCATGTTTTACCAGAATGATGTCATCACCATACGATTCAGCATGGTCGAATTAATGGAAATAGACTCCTCATATGTCTGTTTTCTGTGAGCTTTTCGCCTTATATTTGGAGCCCTCTAGCGGCTAAACCCGGCGATTTACAACGGTGCGGTCAGCAACAAAGTTGTAGTACTTGACCTTGCGAGTATTTTGGTATAGGTTTTGTGATGTTGCAATTACCTCCACTGGCCCATAGAAAATGGACATCCTCCTTTGCTGTTATACTTGGCCTTCGCTTGAAACTCGATTTCTCTGAGAATGATCAAACTGTAAAACAAGTGTTTGTTGATTTCTTCAAGAAAAATTATCATCAGATCATTCCAATTCAAATTTAAAGTTCAAATTTTTCATTTGTCTTTAAATTTATAAAAAGACAAGAATTGAAACATACGATGAAATTGAAAAGTATTTAAGTTTGCTTATCGCTAATTAGAAAAGTGAGCCTTTATTTTGGTGGAAATTTGTTTAGAATTTCCTTATCATTCAAAGCTTGCATTCGAAATACTTATTATTCCAGCATAAAGTGTTTATTCAAAACATATATTTTTAAAATCTGGAGATTTGATCAGCAAAAAGAGAATTCAATTGAGCGATAATTCTGTTAGACATCGCGTGTATCTCATTTCATGATCCCTTATTTTGCAAGTTTAAAATAAATGATTAATATTATATTAATATTTGTTGATCTTACTATCAGTGATTTAATAAAAGTTAAAATTTTTGAATGATAATAATTTGTCTCATTGTTAATTTTTGTTTTAAAAGGAGTCCGAGTCCAGGACCTGAAGTCTTTATCAAAGACCTAGACTCGGACTCGGACCTCTAGCTCAGGACCCGGACCTGAACTTCCAAATATAAGGACTTGAACTTTAGGACCTCAGGTCCCAGGTCTTTAAACGTCTTGAGGTCCGGACTCGCTCATCAGTAGACTAAACTTCGACATTAACTTATTAGATTACTGGTTTGAATGAGATATTAATTTTATACAATTTCAGTAATCAACTACATTTTCAAAGTGAGATAAAAGTTAGTATGAATTGTCAAAAACAGTCATAATAGGCTGAATTATAACCAGGAGAAAAAACTGCATTATTAAATAATTATAATACATAATATTTCAATACAATTGTCAATAACAAGTGTAATGAAAATGAATTTTAAAGAATGAATTGAAACTGTTTGTGACAAATGATATAAAGATCAATAGCTTTAATCTCTCGCATAAATCCATTCGTTCTCTTTATGAATGGCTTCTTCTTCTTCAGGAGTGAAATCATTCGTAATCTTCAATATCTCTCTAACCTCTTGACAAGTTTTTCCCCTAATTTTACTGCAAATATGTTTAGCCCCAACTTCGACTAGACCTCTGATATCTAAGAAATTAGCTGCAGCGATGATATCAAAGAGCAGTCCCTGGTCCGGGACATCAATGAATGTCTTGTCCCAATGACTCAACTCTTCACTCCTTCTGTCCCTGTCTTCATCAAAGTCTTCATCGATGGGTGGGTCGTCGTAATGGTACTGAACCCATTCGATGATCTTCTGGAGTGCTTCGTCAGTCACAGCCTCGTTCTTCAAGGGAATAGGCTTTTGTTCGCCACTCGCTGGGTCGTAATTTAAGTCTTCGATCATGTCCTTGATGATTTGTGACATTTTCGCAGCTTCCAATTTGCACTGAAACACATTGCCGTCGTTGCTCTCCAGTTTGATTTTCAAGTCGTTCGAAGCAACTTCTGCTGAGTCTGACATTCTCTTGTCTTTCAATATAATTAATACAACAATCGTTATTATCAATAATAGTACTATATGATCAATTTAGTTTTCATTTAATTACATTTACCTTTTACTAAATACTTTTGTTTTACGTACGAAATACCTATTTGTTTGATAACGTTTTATTCACGATTGTTTATTGCTATTTAATACTATGTCACTAACTGGCAATAAGTGCGCAAAGTATAAATCAAATGTTTTCTTCATTGCTTAACGTTTAAAGGGATCTTATCAAAACATTCAGTTAGATGCAATCGCTCTCGAAAAATAGTGTTTGCAACTAAAAAACTCATTTCTTTCAATTTGTTCGAAAATGAACTTGCTTCCAATTTTAATAAAGTGTTTCATTGAAAGAACTCCTTTTATCTATCATTTCATTTTTTGAATTTGCTTTAAATCATTTGTTACTTTATATTGGGCTTCCTACGGAAATTTAATGTTAAATAAAAACTTTTTCAAACACTATCATAATCTCGAAAAACCGCCCATATTTGTAGAGATATACCCCTAAAAATCCTACCATGAGCTCAAACTTTAACCCTAAAAATGCCGCGTAAACCGGTCGTAAAAATCACTGATTAATGCCAGTTCTAACACAACGCTGGTTTCAATTGGAAAGAAAAGTCTCCAACTTCTATCTAATCATTAGATAAGTGAACACATCTAAAGACAAACACAATATTTTGAACACAAACACAATTATTATAAAGACGATTAAATAGTTAACTATATATCAGAAAAAAATGCCACAAACACCGATCACATCTCCGACTGAAGAGCAACAGGAGAAGCTATTGGACGAGTCTTTAGGTATCGTCAAAGTCCAATCATTTCAGATGAAGTGTTGCTTAGACAAAGGTTTGCATCAATTCATTTTTAATTCAATTTTTCGTTGATTTAACTCTTGACCTAATTCTTAGGCAAATTAATGGAAGCCTTAAAGCACGCGTCGAATATGTTGTCGGAGCTGAGAACATCGTTGCTGAGTCCGAAGAGTTATTACGAGTTGTATATGTCAGTTACTGATCAATTGAGACATTTGGAGCTTTACTTGGTCGATGAGTTCCAAAGAGGCAGAAAAATGGCAGATCTCTATGAATTGGTTCAATACGCTGGAAATATTATTCCAAGACTTTACCTCTTGATTACTGTTGGGTTGGTTTATATGAAGACAACTCCTGGTTGTCGTAAAGATGTTCTTAAGGATTTGGTTGAGATGTGCAGAGGTTTGTAGTTTATTAACTGGTTGTCATTTAATTTAGTCGTTATCTAATTGAATAACAATTAATTGATAAAAAATTGTAAGTTTTTGACTGTTTGTTCAGTTGGTTTCTTATTTTCAATTACTGTTCAACTAGATATCTATTTATAGATAATCTCTTGACCTAAACTCTTGACCATTGCTTCTGAAAACCACTTGTTTCAGTAGATAAATAGCAATTTCGATAATTATTTACAAAGAAACAGATAAACTAAATTTATAGTCAAAAGTCAAGTCTAAACTGATGATTTATTGCTTGAATTTGTTATAAAAGGCGTGCAACACCCACTTCGAGGACTATTTCTTCGCAATTATTTACTACAATCATGTCGCAATGTATTGCCAGATGTGATCGAAGATATCGTATTAGGTTCTGGCGAAGGCAAAGAAGACCATCCAGGATGTGTACAGGACTCGATTGACTTTATTTTATTAAATTTTGCTGAAATGAACAAACTATGGGTACGAATGCAGCATCAGGGACACACCAGAGAGAAGGATAAAAGAGAAAAAGAGAGATTGGAATTAAGATTACTAGTCGGAACTAATATGGTATCAATTTTATTAATCATTATCAATAATTATCACTTCAATTTATATATTTTTTATAGATCATTCTTTAAAAAATGTTATCTTTCAACAACTTGAGTTTTTGCAGAAAAGTTTCATTTGACTCATAGTTTTTCAATGTTTCTGCTCCTAGTTATCCATTAAAATTACTTAAAGATTAATGTCAGAAAATTTTTTCAAGTGTTATTTCGCTATCAAAACAAATTCCGAACTAAATCGAATGATTTTAATGTTTAGGTAAGATTATCCCAACTGGAATCAGTAGATCTGGAAATGTATAAAAAAGTGGTATTGCCTGGAATTCTAGAACAAGTTGTTTCTTGTCGTGATGCCATAGCACAAGAATACTTGATGGAATGCTTAATACAAGTATTTCCCGATGAGTTTCATTTGGCTACACTTCAGCCATTCCTGAACTCTTGCGCTCAACTGGCTGCTAACGTGAATGTCAAAAACATAATCATTGCGCTGATCGACAGACTCGCAGCCTCTAAAGATATTGAATTGCCTGATGATTTGTTTGACATATTTTCGACCCAAATTTCAAATATTATACAAACTCGTAGTGATATGCCTCTAGAAGACATAATTCTAATGCAAGGATCGCTTATCAACTTTTCAATGAAGAAAATACATGAAGACGCCAAACGAGAAGAGAGTATGAATTCAGTGTTGGCCACAACTTTGAAGGTTATTAAAGAAAAAAGTAATTCAGTCATTCATTTGAGAACCAATTTGGGCAAAGAGCTGCTTAAATTTCTCAAACTTCCGTTTAATATAAACAATGGGGTAACGGGTTTGGCACCAATCAAAATGAGTTTGAAGTTGACAAGTTATAAAGTAAGAGATAATTTAGTTTTGAAAGTGAAATGTTATCTAATTCAATTTTTTTCATTTTCGTACGCTCCCTTCCCTTTCTGAGGACCAACGTAAATTGTTTTTTAATTTACTTTGTTTATACTTGTTTAGGATCTGTTACGACAAACAGCAGACAGTGATCTTCACAAACAGGTGACTCTGACTCTCATGAACTCTGCTCTAGATAGTGGAGCAGAAGATAATGTAAATGAATCTGACAAATTGGCACTAGAAGAAATAGAAACATTCTTGACCGAAATATGCGATCCATTAATAAACGGACCGAAACTAGAAGACGGAGACGAAAACGATGAAGATTTCATTGATGAACAAATACTATTATCACGTTTTATTCATTTTCTACTTTTACCACAGTGTGTCGCGAGCGAAGAACTCGACACTTACTATCTGTTACTATCTTCTGCCAGAAAAATACTGTCTTCAGGTGGACCCAAGCGAATTCGATATACATTTCCATCAATTGTTTTCGAAGCTTTGAAGTTATCGTTAAGATATGCCCAACAAGAAGAAGAAGAACGAGACCCGAAGTGGGAGAAAAGTGTCAAAAAATATTTCAGTTCGTTCACCAGACCATCACTGCTCTTATGAAAGAAAGCAATTGTTCTGATCTATGTCTTAGACTCTTTCTTCAGGCGGCACACAACGCAGCAAAAACCAATGTGGAAAACAAGGAAACAATTGCTTATGAGTTCATAAGTCAAGCCTTTTCTATCTATGAGGAAGAGATAAGTGATTCTAAATCCCAGCTTTCGTGTCTTCTGTTGATTATTAGTACTGTTAAAGAGATTAAGTTCGAAGTTGAAGATAATTATCAACCGTTGAGATCTCAGTGCTGTCTAAATGGCGCTAAATTGGTTAAGAAAAGCGATCAAATCAGAGCTATTTTGGCGGCGAGTCTGCTCTTCATCGAAAATGATAGGATCAATGCTGATGGAATCAAATGCATTCGAAAGTGTGTTAAGATTGCGTCCAGTGTTTTGGATCTTGAGCTACAATTACAGCTATTTGTTGAGATTTTATCTCATTTAACACTTCTAACTCGATTCAATGACAATGACATCGAGGAGCTTATTCGTGGCCTAATCGCCAAAATTGATGAACAGAGCAAAGAGTCGACTCTCTCGGAATTGATACAACGACAGTATTCTAACAATTTATCTCTTCTTAAGCAGAAGAATATTATTAAAAATGAGGACTAAATCCTTTAAATTAGTGTTGAATTTCCATTTGTTTTAATCTAAACTTCTATTTATTGCTTATATCAATATATTTTTCAAGTTATTATTACCGGTAATTAAACCAATAATGAGTTTAGAATTCCTCCATCTTTTGTAATTTAATGTCTATTTAGTTATGTTTTGATACTATTCATGATTTTTCGTAAATTTTGATTATTAAACGTTGTCTTTACTAATGAAATAAACTGTTTATTATTATCTGTTATGTTGATTGAGTTGTTTACTGATTTCGTTGCAATGTCGCCAAATTTATTATCTAATAGTAATCTCCCTTATGAGTATATTATCTGAATATCAAAATCGACTCATTGCATAGTTTCTGCATAGTTTCAAAGGTTCTCTATCAATTAGTCGAATTCGAATAAGAAACAAGTCTTCAAATTAATAAAACAGTTATCGTATTGTAATGAGTTACTTTCAACTTTAGCTACTTTCCATCACTAAATCCTTTTATGAATTCAATTCGTCGACCGTTTATTAACAAATTTATTAACTAAATAGCATCTAACCTGAAAATAAAATAAATAAGATTTACAAACATTTTAAAACTTTTTTCAAGGGTTTTTAAAGTTATAAACTGTAATGCAATTATTGACTCTCTTTTGAACAGTTTATAAGTGAAAACTGTCAGTTCAACCAATAGGTGTTCGGCATTGAGTTCGCACTAAAGGTTACAAACGAAGCGCCTGTCGCTTTACTAAGCCTTTGGGAAGGTCTGAGAATTCCGGTTCTGTAGTTTATGCGGAACTTCTTCTTAAGGAAGAGTGAGTCAATAGAAACGGTACATAACTATTGTTGGTGTAAAACGAGTGATGGCATCATATGTCAGACGTTTATCTCAATAGTTGTGGTGAAACTGTGGCTCACGGATAGAAACTCTTAGCTCGATGTGCGAAGTGGTTAACACTCGTTGACTACAACTCAATTCAGACTATTCCTTTGCCGACACCACTATTTTTTCACACATTATTTCGCTTTACTTTAACACATGTAAAAGAGCTATAAAGAAAGTTAATTTTAGTTATTAAAGTATTATCTCTATTAATGCTATTATTAAGCTTTGACATTAGATTATTAGATTATTGGTTTGAATATGAGATATTAATTTTACATAATTTTAACGATCAACTACATTTTCAAAGTGAGACAAAAGGTTCAAACTATTCCTATGCTGATATCACTACTTTTCCATACATTAATTGATATGATTCTTAAATATCTTGACATTACACGCATATATCTTATTCAGAACAGTTAATAGAGATTAACAAATTTCGTATCAATTATTGAAGTTTTGCTGTGAACCTAATTCGATAAATCAGTACTTAATCTATTGATTTTCGAGTATGAAACATAAACTAGTTTCTGATGTTAGCTCTTATCGAGACTAGTTTTATGCGGTTATCCAAAAGTTGTTTATTGATACCAGAAGATAAAGCAAAGAGTTTCCGTTCGTAATCCTATAAAAGACACTAATTTTTGTTCATGATTCCATTCTATATTCAAGAAAGTTATTGAGCCAATTTCTTCAATAATTGAACCTCAAAAGTCCATAAGTTATTTGAAGTTACTTTAAGGTAAGAAAGCTAAATGTTTAAGCTTTGATAGACATGTTAGTCTTCAAGTAGATTGTGTCATTTTTCTCTATTCATGTATAAAAAGTTTTTACGAATAGTTCAAAATTTTCCAAGTCCTACTCTAATTGCGAAATCAATCTGGCTTTTATCCTATTAATGGAGATAAGATTATAAATATGTCTTACTACACTATATTCTTAAGAAACCTTCAGTAGATAATTATATATTCTACAGTTAATCAACAAATTCACAAAACTTTGTCGTTGAATAGACTTCAAACCGATCTCAAAATTTCTAAAATTAAGTAAACATTTATAATATTTAAAAACTTTGATTACTGAAGACTAACTTTCAAAAAACAAAATTTCCTAATTTGGAAAACCCAGTCTACTCGAAGGTTATCAACATTTGCGACAAACTTATCCAAATTCTAACATAAATATTTCTAACACATTACTGAGAAATTGCTTAATTCAGTCAGGGTTAAGTGAGAGTATAATTGCAAAAGCTTATAATCTTTTTCTGTCATTATTTCGAAGAGTCTTTAACAATGTCTGGAGAAGGAAATGGGAAAAAAGTAGTGCTCGCATATAGTGGAGGATTAGATACGACCTGCATCTTATTCTGGCTTAAAGAACAGGGATATGAAGTCATCTGCTATACAGTTAATTCAAATTTCAACTTAAGTCATAAGAAAATATTAATCACTTAAAAATTTCTTATTAAAGGCTGATATCGGACAAGAAGAAGATTTGGAACAAGTTAGAGAACAAGCGTTAAGACTCGGAGCTATCAAAGTATAACTTTCTATTGTAATCAATTTGTTTACTCAATTAAAGAATAATTGATGAATTTCAGGCAATAGTTGATAATCGCGTAGAAGAGTTCGTATCAGATTTTGTCTATCCATCATTAGCTTATGGAGGCATATACCAGGGAAGATACCTATTGGGGACATCATTAGCTCGTCCTTGCATTTCAAAGGGAATTGTCAAAGTTGCCAATGAAGAAAATGCGGAATTCATATCTCACGGCGCGACTGGCAAAGGTAACGATCAGATCAGGTTTGAATTATCGTGTGCTTCAATCGACCCTAAAATTAAGGTAAGAAATTGACAAACAACACTTGCGTAGAAACTTCAATTTTTATAATTTTGATTTCTATTATTTTCAGTGTATCGCCCCGTGGAGAATGACTTCTTTCTATGAAAGGTTTCAGGGCAGACTTGATCTCATTGAATACGCTAAGGTAAGTCTAGTTCAATTTCTGAAATATAGTTTTAATTGAATGCTAAAACTTCTTAAATGGCGACCATCAGTTTGTCTATTTTGTTGTATCATAAGCTATAAACTAACAGAAGTTGAGATGGATCGTTAGCAGTTTTATTGTTAAATATATAGTGACTATAAATTAAATCATCAAATCAGTGACTTATATATGATTTTCGAGAAGTTCAAGACTTAAGTATTAAAAATAACTTCTTGATTATAGAGTAATGGCTTCAAAGTAGGCGCAACTCGTGAAAAGCCATACAGTACCGATGCAAATATAATGCATATAAGTTTCGAATCTGGAGTACTAGAGGATCCTTTACATCCACCGATTGACGATATGTATTTAATGACTAAAAACCCGAAGGATTGGCCAGATTCTCCAGAAGAAATCAAAATTACATTCTCTGCTGGAATCCCACAGCTGGTTGAAAATCTAAGCTCTGGCGAAAAAGCTGACAACCCGCTCGGTATTATGAAACTTCTGAACCGTTTGGGAGGAAAACACGGAATCGGAAGAATTGATGTATATTTTCACAAGACTTGATCTAAAAATTAAACTTCTATTCATATTTTTGATATTTTAATTGGTTGCAGATCGTTGAGGATCGTTTCATAGGCATGAAATCTCGTGGCGTTTATGAAACTCCCGCTGGAACTATCATTTGGAATGCAGTCAGAGATCTGGAAATTTTATGTTTGGATCGGGTATTAAAATAAGTACTTATCATGTTTTGTATGTTAACTATTCATCATTAATAGGAAGTTAACAAAGTTCGAGCAGATTTGGCTCAACTATTCTCTGAAAAAGTTTATAACGGGCTCTGGTTTTCACCTGAATGTGATTATATCAGAGCTTGCCTTAAAATGAGTCAAAAACTGGTCAACGGTTTTGTGATTTTGCATTTATTCAAGGGGAATACTTATATTAGAGGAAGAAGCGCTGTCAAGTCTTTATATGATCAACAACTTGTCAGGTTTGTATTGATATAATTGTTGGGAACTTAAAAAAATGAATGCTTAGATTAAGAGCTTTCTCGACAAGTTTGTTATATATTAATATTTGTTATAAAATTATTATTATCTACTTCAATAGTATGGATGTTCAAGGAGAGTTCACACCAGTTAATGCCGAAGGATTTATAAGAAGTTCAGCTATACGTCTGACAACATTCCGTAATGTTTATAGCAATAGTCCTTATAATTGAAAAATTCTGATTCCATATTATGCGACGTTTCGCGTCAAATAGTAGATAGCAGTGAATGGATTAATTGAGATCAAGTTTTATTTAGAAATTTCATACTTTAAAACTTGATATTTTATGCATTTATTTTACAACATTTGATTTGAAAAGTGGAAATAAATTTGATATTCCACCATTTTATAACAGATTAATAGTGGTTAATAGTTTTGAAAAGTATCAATAATATAATTGTTATCAAACTTATAAGACAAAAACTTTTTAAACATAATCTAATAGTTTGAATGCAATGTTAAATCATTTTATGAATAAATTTAAGGAATCGTTGAAATATTTTCACAAATGAATGACTTTTCAAAATATTGATTTGATTATAAGCAAAAAGTCATAGGTGTTTAAGGAATTAATTATTACTAAATTCGTACATATTTAGGATAAACCACTGATTGGAAAAGCAATACATAATTGCGATAATAAATGTCTATAAATCTATGAATAACTAACAGAAGTAAACTAACACTAGGATGCATTAGATTGAGAAAAGAGTTCATTCAGAACTTCTATCAGAATACAACTCAAACAACTTTCAAACCTTACTTAAACATTAAATTTGAAATGATATCGATAAAAATGACAACGAATGAGATCAAGACTCAGTCATTATATATAATACTATTCTTGGCATCGGAACGAACTACAAGTTTAACAACTTTGACATCACTCGAAACATCGATTTCGTCCAATTTTCGTTTGGATCCTTTCTCTAAATTGTCTTTAACTTTGTTAATATCAATAGAATCTGTCTTTTGATGTCTCATAATGTGATCCAACAAACACTTATCAATAATTTCAGACTCATATTGACATTGAGACCAACAGCACTGATAGTAATACTTATTATCACGAGTTATACGTTTAATATAACCCAATCGGTTGACAATTGGCTGCTTATTGTCCTTTTCAGACTTAACCTTCTTTTCTTCTTAATCTTGCCCTTGGAACCACTCTTCGGATCATTACGTTTACCAACTTTTGTAACTTTATTGAAGAACGAATTGATTTGTTCTCTAATGATATCACTTCTATTGGCTCTACTCTTAAAGTTGTGAAACTTCTTCTCGTCGCCTGATTTGCTAAAACTTTTGTCATTAGTAACTTCATTATCTTCTTTACCATTACTATCAGTAGTAATGATATCAAAAGTTACAACATCTTTATCTTTATCTCGATTTTCATCCAATTTATCATCACTTTTGTGATTATCATTAGTTTTTAAACTTTGATTTTGATCAGCAGACTGCTTATTATGACTGTTACCATTAGTACTATTAATTAATTTTCTATATTTAGGAAATCTTATTAAAAAAGTTTCCCTAAAGTGCTTAATATGGATGTGTTTAATGATATCCAGATAGTTATCACACGTAAAAGTCAAACAAAACTTACACTTAAACTGATTCTCTTCTAAACTAATTATGTAATTATTGTATTCACTTATTAACCATTCCTTTGCTCTTTTTTCTATTGACTCGTCCACTGATTCATCCATTTTTGGTGATTTTTTTTAACTTTTTTTATTATCTTATTACTAAGAGTAAAGTTTATTTTGCTTTTAGATTAATTATTTTTTACACTATAAGCATTGGTAACCCAACAAAAAATTGTTTTGGTGTCAAATCATTTTAGGGGTTTAGTTGTTATAACGTTTGTTAATAAAACTGATCATTCATTTTGTTTAAACCAAACAATTTTCTCTTTCACTGAAAATATTTAGACTCATTGCAATCCAACTATAGAAAAACAAGCAGTTATTCAGTTTTTAACTTTGGATCATAGTTTTAATGCTTTTAAAAGCTAATGGATCGAGAAACACTTATTTTACCCGAATCTTGAAAACATTTTAGAAACTAAACTTAAGTTTCTTAACTTTTATGAGACACATAGTTGTCAAATAGTTTAGTTATTACTGACGCTAGTTTAAAGATATTTATTAGATCATTTAATCCAAAATAATAGCTATAAAATAAATGAAATTCAATTAAACTAAAACAGGAAGACTTGGAGTTTTAGATATAGTAAACATAATTGGCGTGTGGCCCCTAAAATGGCAGTTAACTCATTATCGATAATGCGAATACTAGTGAATACATGTCTATCGGATGTGTTTACAGTTGTTATGAATAAAATCTCGACACAAAAGGAAATAATTGAGAGTGAAATCGAATAATAGTAAATTAACTAAAAAGCAATTACGACTCGATTAAACCAAATAATAGTTACTGTTAAATGAAAACTAATAAGTTAAATCATATTTAAAACTTTTTAAAACTAATAACAGTAGAAAGATTGCAAACTTTCTTGTTGAAAGTTTTTTTTTATTTAGTTCGAATCTTATTATTGGCAATTAGTAAAAATTAAATTAATGGCAAATATAAATGAATTGAACATAAATAATGATAATACTAATGAAGAATTGAATGAAAAGAGATATCCATATCATTGCAATTGGAAATCGTGTGATCCTGTAACAACTAATAGTATACTTTTATACGAACATTTGGACGAAAATCACTTAAGTATTACTACTAATAATGAAAAGGTTTTGGGTCACAATTTAAGTCAACAATTCGACCACAGTATCGTCAAACCAGATCAACTTGAATTGCAAATCCAAGAGATCAAAACCATTGTTGATAATAGTCAAGAAAATCGATTAAATCATGTTAAGATGATTGATGAAAGTTTTAATTGTGCTGAAACTGGATGTGATTTCATTGCTAAGACTTCGATTGAATTGCACTCACACCTGTTGAACAATCACAGGATTAACCATACGATCACTGACGATAATGATGGCAACAATCAGGAGACAATTAATGGCAATTCGTGTACTTTTCCTGAGTGTCAATATTTAGCGCAGGATTTGATTGAATTGAAAAATCACTTATTAAGCAAACATAAAATTGATGGCAAAGTCTACGTCGATATTAATAAATCGCTTAAAGATGATGCTGAAGATCAGAGTAGAAGGGATAATGAATCGTATAATGAATTGGGCAGAAAATCATTGAAATGCTATGTTAAGGGCTGCGACTATAAGGGAAAGAATTCTCACGGATTGAGAATTCATTTGCTTCAGAAACATAACATCAAAAAGAATTCGGAAAATATGAACACTTCGGCTAATGACATAAGAGATTATGAAGTAATAAAGTTAACAAGTAAGTCGTGCAACTGTTCTGTACCTAAGTGTCAATATGTGGGCAAAAATATCCATGGATTGAGAGTCCATTACAACAGAGCACATGCCATGCATGTTCTCATCAAAACTGATTTTAAAATCAATAATCAAGTCAACAAACTGATTGATAAACCAATTGATAAACCAGTCGATAAACCGACTGATAAACCGATTGATGAGTCGCCTATAGTAACAGGACCACCAAAAGCGAATATACCTCAACTAACTACTACTCCAAACGATAATAATAGTAATTCTTTTCGATGTACTGCCGATGACTGTGATTACGAGTCGCCAAAATTTAATAGTTTGAGGTCTCACATGGTTAGAAAGCACAAGATGTTCTGCAAGAAAGATGTTCAAGGTAATAGAGCTGAAGTCAAACAACAAGGTATTGTTCAGAAAATCTTCAAAAGAGTTCAGCGAAAGGTCTACGAATGCAAACAAAACGGTTGTGAATACGTTGGCCAAAGTCCATTAGGATTAAGAGTTCATTTGAAGCAAAAACACGGGATTAGAGTTAATACGAACTCGTTAAATGCTACAAATATTAGTCATGCCCAGAATGGATTGAAAACTAATGCGACTAATGAAGAGAACAAGTTATTTAAGTGTTCATTACCTCATTGCGAATACGTCGGCAAAAGTCTGGTTGGGCTCAGGTTTCATAAGCGCAATAAGCACCACATTAAGCATCACTTTCAGCCGTTTCAGACTCATATGACTCAGGCAGGAACCAGTTCCAGGATTGAAAGAGCGAATAAATTAAAGAGAAAATATGCGAGCCGTATCAATGTAAATAATGATAAGAATCAAATTAGTTATAGATTGAAGAGAAAGTATACCAAACGTCAAGATAATAATAATCAAGTGTCCAGTCAAGTAGAGGGACGGATCAAAAGGAAATATACCTCGTCTTTTGTTGTCAATAATAGAGATAAAAATCAAGACTTAGTTCGCAGCACTTATGGATCGAAACAAAGGTATACCACGCGTGAAGCTATCAGTGATCCAAAGATTAATAGAACGGCAGTTCCGCTTAAGAGAGCTTATACTCGACGTATTATTGTTAATGATTCAATTAAGAATCAAGACCTCAGTCAAAAGTCTGATAGACTGAAAAGAAAATACACAAGATGTTCAGTCGGTAATCAAAATAATAATCAATCAAATACTGGACTGAAGCGAAAATATAGAAAACCTGTTAATATCAATCACGAGGATATCAACAGAGAATTGTTGATGAGAGTGAAGCACGGATACAATAAACGAGTCACTAGTAATACGATCACCAATGTAATTAAGAGGAAATACACGCGACCTTCGATTGGACAGCGTTTGGCTACATTTAATAGTGTAAGATCTACTCTCAATACGAATTCTGCTATTAAGCGAAAATTCAAGTGTCAATTCCCGGGATGTGATTTTCTCGGTGTAGACGCCGAACAGCTGAAACAACACGTGCAATGTATTCATAAAAATAACCCGAATATCCAAAACAATTGCCAGCCAATCAATCAGAATCTATTCAAGTGCTATTTTCCCGATTGCACTTTCATTGGCTACACATCGATAGTATTGAAAGAACACATCGCTAGTCAGCACAGCCATAATCTAGAATTAATACAAAATTGCAGCTTCAAGTTATACAAGTGCAAGTTTCCCAACTGTCACTTCCCTGGTAGTCTTACTCTGAAGGGTTTGAGAATTCACACCAATCGAAATCATTCTTCTTCACCTAATACTGTACCTAAAGCTCAACCAAAGCTTTTCAAAGCATTAACTGGAAAACTTACAATTGGTAATCATTTCAATCAAATTCAACGTTCGACTACTCCTCAGAACAGAAACACACAAATCATTGAAACAAATTTTAATAATAGAAATATTATGGTCTTTAAATGTAGTTACATTGACTGTTCGTTTTCTGTCGCAAATTTAGGTGATTTGCGACACCACATTTCTACTGTTCATCAGAATTAAGTTCAATTCTTTAATTAACCAGTCGTTTTTTGAATCGATTTTTGGGATCACTGTATTATCAGTTTGTTAGTTCATTTAATTCTTTTGTATTGAGTGATTTATTCACATTATTTTTATTGTATTGCACCGTTTGTTGGTTAACTATTTTTTGTCACATTTAATTAGTCCTCGTTTTTGCTTTTTGCCAACTTTTGAGCTTAAATTCGGTCACTCTTTTTCTAAACTTTGCTTAAGATCTCAACCACAATTAATTGGACACAAAATAGTTTTAGTTTTATTTGCTACAAATTAGCTTATTTCGAATTGATTCCATTTAATTGAGACTGAGTTTTTTCATTATAAACTTAAGCTCAATTAATGATAGAATGAATTTTTTTGACAAAGTACTGGTAAAGTTATTCTATAGTTAATGTCTATTTAGGGCTTTTGTTGTAGATTGACACCAGTTCAAAGTTTGTTAATTCTTAATCATCAAATGTTATAGAATACAAGTTTAATAATGACATTAGATCACAAACTCATAATACAATCATTGTAAATGAGTATTAAATCGATAGTAATTATGTGACTCGTAAACTGTTCTGTATTTTTAATTTGAATTCATCAATTTCTAAATAAAATTATTATTTTAATCAAGAGTTACAACAAATGTTTGTTCAGAGTAATCGATTAATTTTGGTCACTAAACAAATCTCAGTTTAAGCCGCAAAAGCCATTTAATTAACTATTTTAATCAAAAACAGCAAGATTTAAATCGATTTTTAAAGTCATTTTGATGGAGACTAACTTGAAATTAAAAATCTGAACCAAATAAAATAGTTAAAAACAATTGAGGTATTTATTAGCAATGAAAGGGTAAGTGTTTCATAATTGATCAAATTTAGAGATAGTTTTATATAAATAGTAATTTGATTAAGCAAACCTTAAATATTTCAATCGAAAACATTGTATTTCAAACTAAAATATTTTCATTTTATTATTCCTATAAAGGTGTTCTCAAGTGTTCAAACCAAAATTGTCAGTAACATCACTTTGGTTGTCGTTAATCGGACCGACTTCTACTTCACTAGTACTTGAACTTTGATTCTGATTGTATCAATGAGACTAAAAGCTAACTCCAAGTTTGATAACGCCTAGTAATTGATAATGTGCATTAACAGTATTGTTAAGATTATATTTAGTTGAACAGTCTGGGTATGGTGCGCAACAATTTTGTTTACATTCAGTGCGTTTTCTTGACTTGGATCCGGACCAAAATCATAACCAAATAGATGTAACGGAGTGATTATTGACGTGTTAATTTTATCTTTATTTTTTTCAAAGCTTTTCCACGTCTATTTCATTAACATTATGACTAAGATTTTAGTTGTTTAACTTATGGTTCAACTTTTTATGTTACCCCAATCCAAAAAGACTCAAATTGATTCCATACTGAACGCATTCAAACTTTCTATTTTTAAAAAGTAATCGTTGTTTGTTGTTTAAATTGACTTTTAGATTATTTATTGTATAGTTTAAAATTGATGACACCACGACTCGATTAGTTTTTAAAGTTAATAGAGTTTAACGCAATTTTAATTAATCTTTTAAATGACAGCTAAATATTAACAAACTTTTGATTTTAAGCATTGAGTAAAATGCACTTTAAATTAACGAACAAATTGCTATCATTACGTATACAATGTATGTTCTGATGGTTATATAATTTTGAAGCTTTTTAACATCAAAATTAAATAAATTGAATACTAACTAAAGTTGAAGTATTCAAAGTAAATTTCAATTGAGCTGTGTACTTTCAATTTTTATTCATTGGTTTTAATTGTTGAAATTTTTGCTGTAATTAAGATTTTCGAAAAACGTTTATTCAGATGATAGAAAGTCGTTAAAACTTATTGAATTAGGAGATATTTTTTCGTAAATTCAAATTAAGAAAATGATCGTATTTCAATCAAAAATAAGAAAACTTAGAGCAAACAATTATCAGTTGGCATACACCAAAAGCTGTCTAACTTTGACATTTAGTTGAGTGGTTTTTAAAAATCAATAAAAATGAAGTTGGAGTTTTCGATGCCAATTTTATGTTGTTTCTTTGGAAAGTACTTAAGTGCTGCCAAAATCACAAAGCTTTTCTTAATTAAAACTCTTACCACAAACATCACAATCACATTGCACATTGCATTCGATATCCATATTTGGGTAATTGTCAATATGTTGATCTTGTTCTTCTTCAGTTGATTCTTGTCCACATTTATTCCGTAAGCAATTAATATGACTATTAATCAAGTTATTCTCATTTCTATCCACTGAGTCAATCGATAGTTTTGATAACTTTTTAAACTCTTGATTTGAAATCAAATAAATTAAGTTGTAATGATTGTTGCAAAAACTTTGCTCACTCAATTTAGACTTAAATTCCGTTCATTTTTAATCTTCAGAAACTTTCTGTTGATATTTTTCTCATGATTAATATATTTATGTCTAGTTAAGTCGCAAATATTGTGACAAATAAGTAGATAATAGTTACATTGAAACTTCTTATGAATCATTTACTGAGATCTATTGAGCTGAGTTTGGGTCTCAGACGGATTATTTTACAGCTTACAATTTCCAATATACCAAATCGATTGAATTTTAGAGTTGATCACGCTTAACATAATTTTAATCAATTTCTAAAACCATAGCTAAATATTAGCAAACTTTTAATTTGAAAAATATTGTAAGGCATGCTCTGAATCAATGGACAAATTGTTTTCATCATTCACTCAAACAATACTTAAATAATGAAGGTTCAACTTGATTTGAACTTCAAAATTAGATTAAGTCACATCTAACTGAACCAAGTGTTTTTACTCAATATATGCTAAGATTAGCTCAGTTATAATAAAACAGTTGCAGTAATCAAACTTTATCTACAAAAATATTATTTAAACTAATGAAAGAACGAATGGTAGAAGTAAATAAAAATTTAGACAGAATTCCATAAAAGTAAAAAATTGGTTTAAGAAAATAAACTATCAATTTTAATCAAAAATGTTACAGTTCAAGGCAAAACGCTTTCTTTTCTCGTTGTTGTTATAAAGTCTTACTTGAAAAGGTCTCAAATTAAAGGTTTTTGAAATTTCATTTTTTTTGTCATCAACACAATTGACTTCTGGTTGACCAGAACTTGAAATTTCATTTGTTGCCATACGTTTCTTACTATTAATATCTATAAGTATAACTCTACATTTCTTAAGCTTGAAAAGTTCATTCAAATTCTTTACATTAACTTTATGATCAGTTTTTAAGCTTTCATCTACTTTGGAAACGGTTTCATGACTTCCATCATTTTTAGATTCAGTTCCGAGACTCTTAGCAGGTTTCAAAACAAAACCATTTTTAACATCATGAATCGAATGGATAGAATCTATTGAACAACTACCAGAGGATGACTTGGTCTCAACAGCACCAATATCTATACCGTAATGTTGTCTGATGTGTTTAACCATCGATTCCTCATCGAACATAATCTTCATTTCACAATTAGGCCATTCGCAGGTATAGATCTGATTAGACGTTTGTTTGAAATGATAGCTCAAATCAATTATCACATCTTTGTCCAAGTTATGAGTTATTTTATGTGCCTCTAAATGAGATAATCTTCTGAATTGTTTGCCACAGACGTCACAATTAACTCTCATTTCCAAATGGACGTCGACATGATACAAAAGTGCTACTTTATCACCGAACTGGGATTTGCATTCGGGCCATAGACATTTAAAAGTATTCTCAGGAACCACTACCTCACAGAAGTGCGATATTTCATGTTCTCTACACTTGATTCGATTCGGAAATCTTTGGAAACAGTCTTTGATATTACACTTGAATGGATTTTCGCCAAAGTGTGAACTTATGTGTTCCAATACCGTATTACGTCTTTGCGATTTCACAAAACAGTTCTTTATCTGACATTTATATATGAATGAATTTAATTCAAGTGATTGCTCAACCAATTGGTTAAAATTAATGAAGCTCGTGTCTCGATGAATAATTCGATGACATTCAAAAGCCTTTATGTCAATAAAAGTTTGATTACATTGATAGAAATGACACACAAACCCAACATCAGGTATGCGAACATCGGATAACTTGTAATTAGTATCGATATCGATATTAAGACTATTGATAGTATTTTTTATTAGTTGATTAACAGAAGTACTATCATTACTGAAATAACTTTCAAGTATTTTGCTGTGATCTCTATTCTTGTGTTCATCTAAAAGGTTTGGTTCACTAAAACTTTTACCGCAATCGCAACGAAACGGATTTAACAAATGATTGTTAACATGTTGTTCATATTGTTCTTCGGCTAATTGTTGCCCACACCCATTCCATATGCACTTAATCCGACCATTAGTGAAATGATGTTCGTTGCCATCCATTGAATCGTTAAATACTTTTTGTTCTGTTTCTAACTTGTTCAGTGTTGAATTCAAATGAATCAAATTGCAATCATTATTGTAGTTACGAACTTCCTTATTCATTGAACTTTGGCTCAAATTCTGCCCACTTTTAATTTTAGCAAGTTCTTCGTTAATATTTTCACTGTGAGCTGTATTTTTATGTTTACATAAGTGGTAAATGTTGTGACAAACAAGTGGACAATAATTGCATTTATACTTTTTGTGAATGAAGAGTCGGTGTTTTTCTAGTTCTAATTCAGTATTAAATGGCATGTAATGTCTTTTACATTGTTTATGTTCACAAACCAATACTTCAAAGTTTGTTGCATTAGACATCATTTAAATGGATTGTTACTTATATTGTTGTTCAGATTGGTTTTGACGCTACAAAGCAAGTATAACAGTATTTGGCACTTAATGTTTTGAATATGCTTGTGGAAGACAGCGCCAACATACGATTCACGAGCAAACTACAAATGATCGAACCAATCATTTTATATTTTTATTTCACTTATGCAAAATGTTATCAACGTATTAATATTGTACTTCACTTGATTCTCAATCATTAATAGATTTGTGCAAAATGTTTCATACCAAACATTGAAATGTGCCTCACTCAATCAATTATATATTTGTAGTTTGTTGAGAGATTAAGGAGCGGCGTTCTTTTCCATAAGCATGTTCAAACACATTTAAGTACCGTATACTGTGTACCTAGCATAAACCAAACACGAAACTTGTTCCCAATTCATAGGGAAATTGTTATAGTTACTAACGGATAGTATTTAGCTAAGAAAAACTTAGTCAAGTTTGTCAGCATTTATAGAAAAATTTCCCGTTTCATTACTAAAAACTTAAAGCACTTATGCTAAAGTTAAATAATGCACTGTCTTGTGATTTATTCTTGAGACACATTTCATAAAATCCTTAGTCAATTAGTATGCACTTTACTGACCAATTCAATATGAAACGTTTTACTCATGAAAAACTTTCACTTGCAATAAAAAGGTATGCATTAAGACACGTGCTATCTTTTATAAATGAAAAGATGACCATAGGCTTCAATCAAAGAACTCGAATTGTCTGGAGGAAAAATTTGAATGGCTGATCGCTATCAGGAAATATCGGACAAAAACGGTGGGCGACTCGCTTTTAGGTGTAATTTACACAAGCTGATTCTTGCGTAATGTTTATTGAATCGAGAAAGTTATATTTTTCATTGTTAATTTAAGTTGCGTGAAAGGTTCCATACGGTGTCTCGAAAATAAATCCCAAAACCGTACCTAATAATCTAAAATGACAAATATTTCAATCAAAAGTCAATCTCGATATCGGTTTTGGGTATTTCTGTTCGTTAGTCCGTGGGCTGAGAAACAGGAAACTATTTGAAACCTATTAAGACTTTTGATAAGATCATCATTGACTGAAGACTATTCAAATTGATTAGTTTTTCATCTTTACATGATTTGCCGTCAACTTATCACATAAGCTGTAGCCCAGTTCTAATCAAATGAAATACTTAAGAAAAACTAAATAGAAAATGATTTATTGATGCTTTTATTAAAATAACTAAACCAAGCAGATAAAATTTTTAAGATATGATTAAAACCATGACAAAATGCGTTATCTCTTGTTTATTGCACAAGATGTTGAACATCGGGACAAGTTTCAAAATTTCTTATGATGTTGCTCAATATGTTTCAGTATTGATATTGAATCATAAGACGTCTTAAACTGACATTTAGGCCATTCGCAAATAAAGACCTCACTGTTATTCTGAATCTGTTTATCAAAATAATAGCTCAAATCAATTAAACTTCTAGATTGATGTGAAGATAATTGATGTAAATTCAATAATGAATTGTTTTCAAAAGTTTTATCACAATTTTGTTGATCACATCTGAAAGACTTAGCGTTGAAATGATTTTCAATATGCTGATCGATTAGATTCTTATCATTGGTCTTGTAATTACACCTGTTCCAATCACAGTTGAAGCTGAAACAGTTCAACTCTCTCAATATCCTGTAATAGTGAGACAACTCGTGACTTCTCAATAGGGCTTTAGTTTTGAATCTCTCAAAACAGTTAATAAAATGACATTTGAAGGGACTTTCGCCAAAATGTTGACCCAAATGAGCTAAAATAAGACCTTTATCATTAGTTTCGTATTGACAATAGGGCCAAACGCATATCCAAATATTTAAACTGCTGACAGTTTTGCCCTTAAAAACAAATGTAAAATTGTTTGCACTCATGTTTTTATGTATGATTTGATGTGAATTGAGTTCAATTTCATTATGAAACATTTGGTTGCAACTTGGGAAATCACAAAAAATCCTATAGGAAACATTGTTAGGAACCGGAGGAGTTAATAACGCTCTTAATCGAGAGAAGTCTTCGTAATCGTTCTTTCTAAGAGTGAAACCATTTACTTCATTATTACTAATGCGCTTTTTGTTACTATTATTATTAAGTTCTTGTTTTAAAAGCTTTCTATAAATGTTAGTCATATCTAAGTTGCTATGAATGTCTCTATGCCTTTCAAACTCTTCCTTATTGTCTAAAATTGACCCACAATTTTGACGATCGCACTGATACATTGTTGACAAAAATTGACTCACTTTTCCATAAATAAGTTTATTAAACACTCAAACAATTATCGAGAAGTAATTATGAATTCGTTAAATAAATAGTTAATTATTTGAATATAAGCAAAATTTAACTTATTAACATAACTAAAACGGCATACAAAATATTTCAATTTATCGCATTTCATAAGATAAAAACTTTAACAATAGATCACATCAGTGTTTAAATTCAGTATAAACTAAATTTCGATAAGTTAAACATAGCTAAAACATTGAGTCAACTATTAGTAACTAAATTTTAACCAAAACTAATAGAACGCAATAAAATGTTTAATTATTTTTTTTATCCTCTACTGAGTTATATTTAGCGCATTTCCAAAGTAAAAAGCGCACACAAATAACGACTTACTTATACTAGATCTTAGTCAAGTTACTAGACAGAGGCAACTATTTTTACCTTCAATTTCTTCACGGTTATTAGAGATTTGTATGACTTGCTTGAAAATTTTTAAGTTCCTCAAACCTTTAATCTAAACTTGAAAGTCTTCTGAAGATTAAAATATAACTTTAAGTAGAAATAAATAAGGAAAAAATACACCAAAAATCAAAATGATCAAACTTAAAGACTTGAGGTAAAATGCATAGGGAATGAAAATATTTTGATCAACACTTATTCGACTTTTATCTACTGCATCATTAGTTGAATTTAAAGAAAAACTTTGGCTTTTCAGGAAAGATAACTAATGCTTATAATGTTGTTCGATGTGTTTCAATATTTCTATTGAATCAAAAGATGTCTTAAACTCACATTTAGGCCATTCACAGACATAGACTTCACTATTGTTTTGAACCTGTTTATTAAAATAATAACTCAAATCAACTAAACTTCTGGATTGATGTGAAGATAATTGATGCAAATTCAATAATGAATTGTTTGCATAAGTCTTATCACAATTGTATTGATTACACCTGAAAGACTTGGTGTTGAAATGACTTTCAACATGTTTTTCAATCATAACGATGTCATTAGTCCTATATGTACATTGACTCCAATCACAACTGTAACTAAAATAAGGATCAGATTCTCTAAACATGTGGTAATAATGAGACAACTCGTGACTTATCAACTCTGCAGGTAATTGAGAGGAGCCTGCAATTGATTTAATAGCGATCGCTTTTTTTCTAGTTTTAGGGTTTAAATGATTTTCGATGTGTTTCTCTATCGCATCAATCATATAAGTCGTAAACGAGCAGTTCTTCCAATTGCAGATAAAGTTGAAATAAGAACCAAACTCTTTATATTTTTCATAGTAACAAGACAATCGTTTTGCACTTTCAGATTGACTACTGATTTTGAATTTTTCAAAGCAGTTGATGAAGTGACATTTTAGAGGCTTTTCGCCCAAATGTTGGCTCAAATGCTCCAAAATTAGACTTTTATCATTAGTTCTGTACCGACACTGAGACTGAAGACATATAAAGTCTTGCCAATTGTCAGCATTTTTGACCTTAAAAGCATTAGCAAAATTGTTAGCGCTCAAGCTCTTATGAATTATTTCGTGGCAATTCAGCCCAATTTCGTCATCAAATATTTGGCCACAATTTGGAAAATTGCATTTAGCTTCAAGTTCGACAGTATCTAAGACCGAAGAGGTTGACAACACTCTAGATTGAGCCAAGTTTTGATGATTATTGTTACTCGCAGTTAAAGGATTTGATTCGTTGTTACTATTATTAATGCCTTTATTGTTATTGAGTTGTTGTTTTAGAAGTTTTCTGTAAATGTTAGTCATATCTAAGTTGTTATGAATATCTTCGTGTCTTTCAAAATCTTCTTTATTTTCTAAAATTGATCCACAGTTTTGATGATCGCATCGATACATTGTTGTCAATATAAATGATTGACTCATTTTACTCATCAAATAAAATGTTTATTTAGCTGTTGAGACAATAGTTCGCGTTTAACTCTTAACTACGCGAATAGCTATCAACTTCACGAATGGGTATATAATTATCAAAGGTGACATTTCACTTAATACACAATTAAGCTGTTTAGAAAATAACAAAAACTCTAATGTTTTTATCAATCTTTGATAAATTGAAAGATATCAACGAAATATAAACAACAGTGTTATCAGTGATGCATTCAATGTTTGAATCATATGTGAACCAACTTATAGATACTATATAATTGGCGCAAAACTTTGAACATCAATCATCAACATGACTGTAGTAGGCACAATATGTCTTGTTTATTTGCCAATTTCAATCTGATTGTCATTTAGAAGCATTCTTTACTATTGACTAGTTTACGGCTCTCAATGGCCAAAAAACTTGTTAAATGCCAACTCTTATTATTTAAAACTTTAAACTAACTTCAAATTCCAAGATTTAAGGAAACAGTAAGGAACAAGTAATTTACAAATAAAACAATCATCAAACTTTTCACGCACAAAGTTAAAAAAAAGTAAAAAACTTTCAGTACAAAAAAAGAACTTAATTGAATGAACAAAAAGCAAACCTTCAACTAAATGACTGGAACTTTATCTGAAATTTTGCTAAACTTCACGATAGGAACATTACCTTTTTTAAATTGTCCCAATTGTGGCTTTCAAACGTTTAAAACCACATAAGACTATTAAAAATGACTAAATTATGCTCAAAGTTAAACAATCTTGTTAATGGTTAAAAACACAATTTAAAAAGTGAAAGAGTGGAGTTTGCAAAGTTTATGAAATAACAGTGTCCCATTCTTTACCCATAGTGTTGTTGAATATGTAACGCCATTGCAGTGAAATCAAGACTTGAGTTATAGTTGCATTGAGGCCATTCACAGACAAAGACCTCAAGATTGCTAAAAATTCTTCTGCTAAAAAAATAACTTAAGTCGATAGTTTTGCTTGAATTCGGTGTACAATTATTATGAATAGTCAGTCGATGAATATTAAGCATCGATTGGCAGGAAAAACTTTGATCACAATCTGTTTGATCGCATTTGAAGGACATATGATTCAAATGAGTTTCAATGTGTTCATTAATAGACAAAATATCATTTGTATTGTAGGAACATTGATTCCAATCGCAAACATAGTGAAAACTATCGTCCGTCCCTTTTATAATACTATAGTAATGAGAGTTTTGGTGACTTTTCCAAAGATTTTTCTTTGTAAATCTCAAAAAGCAGTTACTAAATTCGCATTTATAGGGATTATTGTAAAAATGAGATCTAATATGCAATAAGATTGAAGTCTTATCACCCGTAACGAACTGACAAGTGGGCCAAAGACACGAATACTTCCACTGATTAGTGACTAGTTCTTCAATTTTGACCAAATGTTTTGGTTCCAAGTTATTCATATTTGTGTGAATTATTGTATGAGAACAGTAGTCTAGTTCTGAATGGAAAGTCTGACCACAAACTGGAAAATCGCATCGAATTATCTTCTGATTTGAACCATTTTGATTGTCGAAAGTTTGACTCAGTTTGTGATGATCTGAATGAATAGTTTGTTTACAATTAACGCTATGATTTGTCACTTGCTTTCCATCAATTTTGAAGTGTTGTTCATTAGCCGTAATTTGATTGCTCTTTTTCAATATTATATTTGTCTCTAACTGTTGTTTTAATAGTTTTTTATATTCTTTAGTCATTTCTAAGTAGTTGTGGATATCTTTATGTTGACTTAACTCGAAATTATTGCCAAAAATTGCATCACAATTGCGATAATCGCATAGGAAATAACTCATTGTTCACTAAAATTGTTTCTATTAATAAATAATAACTTTTGACTAAAAATATATGACTAATAATTGTTATTTATTAACTGTTTCTATCGATTTTAGTTTGGATCAACATTTTTTTTAAAGTGTTTGCTAATCAATAAAAACAGTGTACTATCTGTAGTTGCGTTTACGTGCATTAAGTGCTATCTAGGAGTAGATAAATGTAAAGTAGACTTTGCTCAACTTTCACTTTCATTACTTCCAGACCCTTAAGGCTCTTCTTTAAAGTGAAGTTGTTAAGTAAGAATCTCAAAGTTGTTCCGCTTATTCTCTGTTCAATTGCTTGTTCAATATTATTGATTAACTGAGACAAGTAGAAACACTTTCTCATTGGTTTTCATTTATTCAGCTCTAATTAAAGCCTGGTATAAGCTCGCAATTCTCGGCTTGTTTAGCACTAGTTGCACAGAAATTCTATTCAATAATAAAATTATATCAAATTACACCTTAACCCGCTTATAGTGAACACTATGTTCCGAGCCAAACATAGAACCCATAGTTGATTCAGTTTGGAGATAGTCAATCCCACTTTTTGTCAACGCTTTTGACTGCACAGACCTGGTAACTATAAATGAGTTAGGGTATATATTCATAAGAATCTATAATTGAAGTCACAAATTTTAAACCTTCTATAAATTAGATTTATTTTTAAAATTTAGAAAATTAATATATTGAAATTTTAGATTTGTTCAATGAAAATTTTAAAATTAGTTTAAGTGAAAGTGTTACTTACGTTGAATTCATAAGAATCTAATTGTGCAATATCTCTGAGTATTGATTGTTACGCTTAATTTTTTCAATACTCTTGATATTTTCTGATCTTTCCTAAGCTTCAAAGTCCTCAAACTGAGAAACGCGAGTATTAAATTAAGATTAGTATATCTTTTTGCTATATTGTTATCAATTTTATGTAAATTTAGTTTCTATCACAAGGCTGTGCTTGACAGGTAAAGCTGTTCTTATATTGATAAAATATACTTTCGTAAGCCATTGAAGACATGTTGAAAATACATGAATATATGATTCCTTTCGTACATTTAATTAGCAAATCCTTGTAAAAAAGGAAACGCTTATAATATATGGTGTTCTACTGAAGAGCAACAGCATTGTAATATGAAGCATGCATCAGTTATCTAACAAGTCATTTGAAGGCAAAAATTTCTATTATCAGAAATATTTACATAAGAACCTTAAATGAAAGACATTTCGTACGAGAAAAATATCTGAAACATATGGAAATTTTTCTATTTATGTAATGCTTGAGTAAATGTTATGACACTTCTGTAATCCTCTCCTAAACTATACGGTACTGAATACTTATATGTATTTTTTTATTGATTTAGTTGACTGTCTTTTCATACCTCTAGTGCTGAGAATTACGTTACGTTACATTTGCACTGAGTTTGCTCTGCGTTTTTGGAAATATCATTGAGGTTTCGAGTATTGTATAGAATGCGTACCACAAAAACTGTTTTCTTACGAGCACTTTATTTGCAGAGAATAAACTTTGTTTGTTCATCAATTTGATACAACTCAAATATATGGGCCAATAAAAAAGTAGAATAATTAGAAAAACTCCTAAGCAAATAGTGCCAAAATCTTAATTAAACTTCTTTTGAAACTTTTTTCATATTTCACTCTCTATCTGAAGACTACTACAAGTTATGAGTGAATTAAAGTCTGTTGATCGTCAGGATAAGCAAATACCAAATGATACGATTGAAGATGATATACCGCATAGAAAGCTGACAACTCCACCAAAATCTACAATTGAGCGTATTTTTCATCCCTCAAAACTAGAAAGGTTTGCAATTTTGTCTATTTAGCTGTACATCTATTTATTTATTGCTGTCGAATGTTAACTATAATTAAGAATTTTGTGCTCTAAACATAAAATACATATTGGTACACGCCTTGCAAGAATCCAATTTTGCTTCTGTTTAACTTTATCTGTTTATTATTACACGTTTTCAAAAGTAAACAACACAA
Organism: Archegozetes longisetosus; assembly: GCA_018873245.2. Lineage (NCBI taxonomy): Eukaryota > Metazoa > Arthropoda > Arachnida > Sarcoptiformes > Trhypochthoniidae > Archegozetes > Archegozetes longisetosus. The sequence continues at coordinate 3,638,370 of JAEMBT020000007.1, forward strand.
TTTCTAAAGATAGGTCACTATTTCTATCGAACTGAAAACATTTCGTGACTTATGCTTATTCCTTTTATCCATTATTTGATGCAGGATTAATAAACCCAATTTTCACAAAATATTAAAAAATGTGTACAAATCGTTTATCTTTACTTAACTAATGTATTTTTATTTAAGTTTTATTTCTAACAAAAACTTGGCAAACATTTTTATTATCTTCAGAAATCACTGTTTTATCAGGAATTGAAGTCTTTAAACAAATGTTTATTTGAAATTTTTGGTATGATTTGGGCTTATTCTCAGAAGCGATCTATTGAATGATAGATCCAATCTAAAACTACTAGCACTAGTGTTCACTCGCATCAAATCATAGGCTTATTCGATACGAGAAGTATAGATCGAAATCAATTTAAATGTATCATTACTTGAGAATGAATCCAATTTATATAACATATTTATCTGAATCGTCATCTCATTGAGCGAATTAATAGGATTCTAGGACGAAAATCAATAATACAATTTCCTAAAGTCAATCAAAATAGTCAACCCTCATGTTGTGTAGTAATAGAGTAACGTGTGATCCAATCTATTTAAAAGTGTTATGCATCTGTCTGTCTCACACCTTAAAAACTCAGCCTGTGTTCGTAGTACGGGAGAGATATTGATATCGTTAGGCCTTAACGTTCTAGATAGAGTATTTTGGTTACCGTAAAGTTGTCACTGTCACTAGCTACTTTAATTAAAAATTGATTATTGGTCAAAAGCTTCAATGTATAGTACTTGGGTTAGCTGAAAAGTTTGTGACCAGTCAAATTTTACTAGTTCATTTCTTCTCACTGTTTAACAATTATTAAAACAGTGTTTTGTCTTCATAAATATTATGTTTAAACAATATTTAAGGTACAGTATTTAATATTACTTGTTTTATTGACTTTTTGATAATCTTCTAAAACATTTCTAATACTTGATCACGAAATTGTCATCACATCTAAGTAGCGAAGGGTACCAAATTTCCACTTTAGATAATAGTGTAATTTGATTCATCCATTGAGGGCTTTCGGTTAGTGTGCAATAAAATGTTTGATTGCCGCAAATTTATGCTTTTGATGACTACTGCTTATGAATTTTTCAAGTTTGCCTATTTTCCTAACATGCCATCACATCCTGACTAAAAATTTCTGTTTGCAGGAAATCCATTATCGTAATTATTCCGCACTCCGAACTTTTTATTCATAGCATAACTTTACATAATTAAAACAAAAATTTAAATTTTGCTTTCAAAAGATTTGATTAGACTAGTGATTAATCATCTGCTTATGAATTGGAAAATTGTTAGGGCTGTCAAAATGTTCATAATGGATGTGAAACATTGACAAAAATAATAGAATTGCTGCATTTCTATTCAACTTATGAAAGTTGGATCACACACAGTAAACTTGAATATATTGCCAAGAAACAACTGTTTTTGAGAGGATTGAGCAAACAAATAATAAAATTATGTCAATCTATTCTAAATACATGTTCAAATCAAATGAGTATAGTCTTGAAAGCTATCCATCACTTGTTTCAAAGCAAATTAAGTTGTCTGACAATTTTTCTTGAGTGTTCTCAATAACACACTATTGCATTTTGAATTAACTCTATATTGAATATTCTTCTGAAAAAAGGTTTTAAACTATTTAAAAAAGTAGTACTTAACTGAAATGAAAGTAAAAACGCTTCAACAGTTTAAATGACAAGTCATGATTTCTAGATTTGAAAAAATCAATTAAGGAAATACACATAATCTTGTGCTGAGGTAGCTTTCAAATGAAAATAAGGTTCAACTTATTTAATAGCTTTAAGCGAAATGCAAACTTAATAAAGTAGAAAATATTATAGAATAGTATTTTTAATTCTCTAAGACCTCATACTTTAATTTCAGTTTAGCGGCAAACAAGTTCTCGAGTATTCAATAAGGTTAGACTTTAAGTTACTTCAAAATAGCAAAACCATTTTTGATAAGGAAAAGACGTATCTCGAGCTAACTAAATAAATTCTATGCATTAAAATGCCAAAGAATAAGCCTTGGGCTCTGTCAGAATATTCTTTTCCGATGCCTTTTCTATCCACTTTAATTATCTGTTGCTATCAAAGGTTGTTTAAGAAAATTGTCACTAATATCAGCTTTTATTGACATGATTTGACACAAAGCTAGTTTGAGAATAGCAGCAATTTTTGTAATATCCGCACAGAATCACGATAACTAGAAATAATTTTTTCCTAAAAGCTGTTTAATTGCTATTCAATTAATAATAGTATTCCTGTTAAAAGACTAGACAAACCAAATAATGATTTCATGAAAAGGGCGTGTCTTTTGTGTCAGGTTTTCACAATTAAATCACTGATCAGAATGTAGATGACCGAAAAGCATGACATGAAGTATGACATGCTATAAATTATTCCTATCAGAAACACAAGCTCTTTATCTCAAATGCTTATAGAGTTAGGTAACAATGCATCGAATATTATATATATATCACAGGTATATAAGGTTTATATATGAAAGAATCTGTCTCTATGGTGACTTACTTTATATAACAGATGATGATTACCGATGCTTTTCATGCTTTACATTGTTACTCTTCTCTATTCGTGACTGATGTCCGAGAGAAAGGATTACAAAAACAAAACAAATCCCTCAATACAAACAAAAGCTTAACTTTCAAACAGATATAGTTTTGGAGATCAAAGGTTTTTGTGCCTAAGGAATATGAATTAAAGATGTGCCTATGGGCAAGTTTTTATGATTTTAGTAACAATAAAAATCAATTATCTCATAGCTTGTCAACGTAATAATAATAATAATAGTTAAGAGAATTAACAAGAACCACGTCTTTATAAGTATTTTATTTATGTAACTTTTATTTTAATCTGATGTCTAATTAACTGTTACGCTAGGAGTAGTAGACAATGAAACATCATAAGTACCCGTGACTTGAATTACTCTTGAGAACATTACTCAGAGATGGCAAACACAAGTCTAAATCGATATAATTTTTGCTTTCTATTTTCTCTGTGACTAACTCAACGTTTGTTCAAGTAATTTGAAAGCCTAATTAATACTTAATCACTGTAGTACTTCAATAGATTGATAAAAGGATGCAAAATCCACTTTCCAACTACCAAATCAAATATCGAATGACACCTTTCCCGGTAAACAGATTGACTTTGGCTGCAATTTTACATATATTTTCACTCTAAGAGTTGAACCATTTGTGCCTAAAATATCACCTTTTCTCGAAGCCATGGAATTCAAAATAGATATAAGCAATTCTCTGGTTTCTATCGATTTTTTCAGTTTGAGTCATACAAGAAACTCTTATGATCTAAAACAACTTTTCATGTTACGTGTGTTTAAGTTTAAAGGTTAACGAATTTACAGAATCATCAAAATGTCAACTAATCTATTGATGCTGTCGCACTATTGTCAGTCATAAACTGTATACAGTAATGCTTCGATATATAGCGAACTCTCGTTATAGTCACTGTGAATTGTCGGTCTCCACTCACTCGCTTTATCGAGCTATTACTGTATTTATGTTTAATAAGATATAAGTTATGATCTGAACTGTTTTCTGGTCTTTGAAACTAATGCAGTGTTGATTTATCTCTTAATTTTGCTGTTATAAATATAGAATTTGGTGTGAAGTACGTCAGACAAAATGGATGAACATTAGTTGTTAATGAGTTCTGTTGATTCAACACTTACTAAAGACTGACACCAACTCTCCAAAGAAAAATTGCTCATAGAGCACAGCAACATTGAAAGTTATTCTCTAAATATTAGTTTAGATACGGTTGAGAAAATTTTTCAAACTCTTGAGCCAAGTTTATGAGTATCTAGAAAATTTCGTCCAATATGGAAACTTATGATTAGGAAATAATCTCAAACAAGTTGAATCAACTTTTCAGGCTATACAATGTAATTCTCATAAAAATCCAAGTGTATTTCTGTTTAGCTATACTCTAGAGAAATAAAGGCAACTTTTCCGTTAGACTATCATAAGAAGTCTGGATTGTATTTAATTAGCTAACATTCACAGTGGATAAGATGAATAAAACAGAACTAGGAAAACGTTCACGTCATTTCTCAGTAGTCTATACGGTCGATGATTGAATTATAAGCAGCGATCCTGAAAAAAAATCAGTTATATTTACGGATAGAGAATCGAAAGATAGAAAGAGTCTTGCATTTGGAGACTGAAAGCAGGATAACTCACAAGTGTTTCTTAAGTGCCAAAGTTACCCAAGCTATTTATCTGTTAGTGAAAATTTTCAACAACTTTATTAACTTGACTACTGATTTTCAAGCAATTCGATAACAATTGTGATCAGAAGAACTAATAAATATTCCAGAATAGGTTGAATAAATTTTCCATTCTATAGCAAATCTAAAGGTATTTCTACTTAAACTGAAAATCTAACCAATAATTTATTTCGTCGACTGAACAGTCTCTGCATATTTGACGTTAACTTTTATTTCTATTCATAATACTATCAGTAATTGATGCGTTAAGAACCAGATAGAATGACATGCATCAGAGTTTTTGGTAGTCATATTACTCTAAACTTCTTTGCTGTTAATACTTAATAAATAATTGTACTCTTAGTGAAAGTGTGTTTAGTCTCTCTAAACAAATTTGTTGCTATTTTCGAAGCATTTCTCTCGTGTCTTATGCTCTTAGGAGCGAATACTTCTGAAAAATTTCAGTCTCTAATAACTAAAAATGTGAACTTATTTTGATTGAATTAGAAAAAGAATTTTCGTCAAACCAGAAAAATAAAACTCTACAGAATTGGATAAATGGCATCTCATTCACAAGAGTAGGTATTTGTGTTCATTCTTTATTTTAGTGTAATTTTAATTATTTTAATGCATTAACTCATTTGTTAAGCGCAGTAGTTGTGGGCAAGCACTAGATTAAAACTTAATTTTTTAGCTTTAAAGACTATCATATTATACAGGCTAAAAGCTATTTCAGAATATTCTGATTAGTTGTCTATTCTATACATTCACAATAATTGACTCATAATATGTTTACTTTTAGTTTAATTATTAATCCTGAACGACTAGAATTACTTAAATCTAATAATAGCTAAGATGAGTACATAAAAGTCTATGTTCAATAATGTAATGCGATTTTCAGTATGAGATCCCATGGGATAGCATTGTAATGAACTGAAACAGTATCATCGTATCTAATGATCAAGCTTAATGTTAAAAATACTTTGCCTATCTTATTCTCCAAAGACTTTGCTGTAATTCTCTCTATCCTTACCATTGGCTAAAATTATCTCCTAATATAAACATTAACAAAGTTAATAAATTTTTGAACGATATAGAATCATATTGAAACTAGTTGATGCAGATATTCAGATGTTAGAAGTATATGAGTTGATTTTTACAAGTGCTAAAATATTAGTCTATGTCTTAAGTAATCATTAGGAAAGGATTTTTCGGTTCAAGTCTTTACAATCGAAAAATTACGTTCAAAAATATGACGATAGGATAAGGTTTTAAATTATTCAAATCAAGGTTCAATATTGAAGTTTGCAATTTTTTAATCGAAGAAGCAAAATTTTCAAAAAAAATAAATACTTTTGGCGTGAAAATCCTCAGTTTGAGTACTTTAAGTACTTCTCGGTAAGTGCCGAAACGTTCTTAACTTGCAATAATGTAATAAGAAAAGAAAGTAAGTTTTCGTATCAGTAACAAGTGCTTTATGGGCTTTATGTGCATTCAAGCAATAACAATGAGAGAGGATTGAATGCATAGCATCTCAAGATTGGCCTCGATTTGTGACTTAGCTTTCAGATGCATCAGCAATGAGCAAATCCTAGTTTTATATAACTTTTGTGTTTCTCTTTTATTAAGATCTCGAATCTGTTTCATTCCTTATCTCTAAGAAGTTTAATCTTAAAGATTTGGAAACATTTGATTGGAACTCACACATAAGATGATTGCAATTATATTTTGATTAACTTGAAAAACTAAAACACTAGAAATGATTTATCTTTCTCTCAAACTATCATTATATTAATAAGTGTACATTTGTAATATGGAGTTTCCAGTTATTATGAAAAGTGTTGTGTTATTCAAGTTTAAATAGGTACTTCACATTTTCATTACATGCTAAAAGTTTTGAAGCCCTTATCCTTTTTTCTAATAAACCTATGCTTCAATTTTGAAATCATTTTCTCTCTCATATCAAACTTCAAATGAATAAATAAAAACTGGTTTTCGTAATAGAAAGCTTGCAAATAACTTGAAATCTTGTGCACACTCTTGTTTAGTAAGGAAATAGGATTTATTTTCAATAGACTGAAGAGAAGATTTTTACTGATGTGTAAAATAGCTGATTAATAGTGGAGGTAAAGAAATGAAAACCCTAAGAATATTCCTAAGCCTTAAATGCTTACGAAACTTCTGACACTTATATATGAGGCTAATATGTGAGAAATTAGATAAATTAGATGCTTCACTTTGATATTTCAGTGATAAACAAATTTGAATAACTCATTTGGATTTCAAAGTAATTTACGTGAAGTTTACCCTAAATCAAAATCGATTCTTAGAAGAAAAAGTAATCCGCGGAAACCAAAAGTAAAAAAAGATGAAAGTCTCCGAGAGTATATCGATTATTCAGATTGAATGCGTAAACTTAAGAGAAACTGAAATCAACAGGTCTTCCATCAGAAAATAATAGAAAATCGATGACAAATTTTGAAATACTTTCAAATAAGTATAGTTGTAATCTTTGATTTTTTTAGAGTATATATATTTGACAATTTGTAAGATTTGGTCTCTTACAAGTTTAAAGTCAATATTATTTGAATTAGGCTGAGTACAAGTTGGCTAATAATTAGCTCTAGAATCGAAATAACTGTTGAGTCTAAGTTTTTCTTTGTTCGCTTCAATTGAAATGCTCTGAGCCATTAATAGATTGAATGAAATTTAAAGCTCGAATAAATCTAATTTGTTTCAAAAGATTACTATCGAAAATTTATATACCGTGAAAATAACCACTAAAAATGATTTTATCCAGAAACAAATTCTAAAACATATTTATCTTCAGAAGCTACTCTCGAATTTTTGAGTCTTATTTCAATAACAAGAAGTTTAGCAAATGTTGCGCACTATTTTCCTGTGTTTGGATTTTTCTGTTTTTTATACTATATCTTAAGGCCAGAGTGTTTTTGACTTATGTCAAAAACGTTTGTTGTATAATTTGGAAGCCAAGTCTAAATTGAAGTAAGTCTTTAAGGATAGTTAACCTTTGATGCATTACGACCGCACAAACTTATTGTACAGAATATTCAATTTAATATATTAGAAAAGTATCGAACCAGTTTGGACATTTGATCGTTCTCAATCTCACTTGTATTATATTCAATTATAAGTTACTTGAGATCAGGTTTTTATATCGGCTTAGTCACAAGTTTTCACAAAACCACTATTGTTCACTCAACACATCGATCACTTGTTTAAATTACATACAGTTTGACCCGGTTATAGACAACTGGTCGGTGCGTAAAAAATAAGTTGTCTATAACTGGGTTTGCCTATATCCGAACTCTTTAACATAAGATTGGATTAGTTGGTACCGAATAAATTACTTGCTAACAACCGGGGTTGCTTATAACCGAGTTGCCAATAGCCGGGTCAGACTGTAGTTGTTTAAGTATAAATAATTCAAATCAAATTATTTTTCTTTTTTTTAAACAGCAAACTAAATTGAAATGTTTTTATTTTGTTTACTTAATGATTAAGTTTGACGCAAATTTAATTTACTTAAGGGAGAAAGAGATTATTATGGCGAATAACCATTGGTTTTCATGTAAATAAGGGCTCGAGTGATGAGCTATTTATGTAAACTTAAAGTAAATTTAGACATGCTCTAGAATTTGATCCGATTCAAGTTAAAAATCTTGAGAGTATATTCTGGAAAATACGTTTATAACTAAATGATTCATGAAAAATCCATTATTATCTAACAAGCTTACTACCTAGACCATCGAGTGTAAGGTTTAACTCGATAAGATTCTTAACAGACAATCTTTTAGTGCGTCAACTTTGACCTAAAAACGAGAAAGTAAGTTACTATTACACAAGTTGATTACGTTATCTAATACTTAATAGAAAGTTTTATTTGATATGGGATTAGCTCTAATGAAGTTTGGCACAAGCTTTGTAGCAAAGTAAAGTTTATTTTTTTCATCATTCGTTTCATCCATTATTATAATCGAGTTCTCCGTTCATAAACCTAATCGAAAATGATTTATAGCCTCAAAACACAAAAAGTAAATCTTATTTTCCTATTCTCTGTCAATTCTATGCATATTCTTTGCTCGTATTGTTTTCTACTCTTATTTGATTTACATTCAAACCAATATAGGACTAGTGAAGTATTTCTTCCAAAGCAAAGACTTGTTTGACTTAGATTTAAAAATTGATATTTCATATTTTATTACTACTATCTTCTTGTAGAAAGCACAGCAGTGGAGATCTTCACTCAAGACTCAAAACTAGGAAGTTATTAGGAGTCGGAGAGATAGACATCGGAGAAATTCATCGCTCAAAAGTAATAATAAAATAAGACTACAATATAAGCGCACATTTATTTTGATTAGTGCTGTTTTTTCTCTCTTCGATAGATAAGCCAAGTTTTAGGACATAACGAACATTTATATATCAAACTACCAAAAGGTTACTGGAATTGGTATTGTATACTCACAGCTACTTTCACTATTTCTGGTTTATTGGTTAGTTTCACGTTACAAATTCAGTTATAAATAATGCTTTTTTCTTATTGCTTATCAATTTTGTTTCAAATAAAAAGTTTATTATCACGCGATTTAAGTTTTAGGTCGTTTTATTGACATTTAAGACTGAAATTGTGTTTTTAATGCTAGCTATAATATATATATGATATAACCTCTAATCAACTAATTGAAACATATTTTACACATACTACAAATTTGACAATTTTTTTATGGCAATGTATTCCTTAATCTCTATTAATTTTCTTTTCCATCTGCATAACTATTTGACAGAACTAGAGAGACAATTATTTGGTGACTTGAATTTTAAAATACTTTCAATTAAGCTAAAACTGAAAGTAATTGACTCTCGGAACTACTTCTCTTGCAACAAATTAAAATAATTGAAATTACTTAGGAATCACAGAGTTCTTTTCGAAATCCTAATAATATTAAGCTATTGAGTCAAAAAGTATTAGAGTTTCTCTACATAAAACTGACAAATAGACTGCATCTAAAATATTCTGTACCTCTTCTATTTCTGGCAAATCAAATTAGAATTTAATGCTTCCTCGACATTGGCTCCTATTGACCCAACACGAACGTCAGCCACAGTTCGATTCAAAGGATATATATCACACTCAACTCTACGGCACATCTCTCTTATGTATTTTCTCTTTTATTCTCAACCATAATTAGCTTACATCAAAGTTTATTTCATTTTTCTCATTCTGACAATTTTTCAAATAACAGGCATTTCAGCAATACTTTGGCGTTTCTATGGAACTAATGATAAAGTCTTAGCGCGTTCTTTGCTTCTTATTAGCGCTACTTTTGCAGTCATTCAGTTTTCAGGTGAGTCTTGCACTTAAAAATAAACTTATTTTATCAACACAAATATTTCAATCTTATTCAGTCTAACAGATAGGAGTTTCTCTTTTAAAAAAGCTTCAATAAAAATGTTCTCAAACTTTGTGGTCAAAATATGCTGTTCTTTGATATGTATAACCGATCTAAACTTCACATTTCTTTCTACTCTATAACGGATTCTATTATTTGTTGCCAATTACAGCTTATAAGATTGTGGTCACGTATTGATTGAAAATTCAAAAATTGATTCTGAATCAAAGCACGTTCAACAATCAGACTCAATGAATACATTTATTTTGTAGGATCTATTTTTACGATACTTATCATTGACTTCACATTCGAACCAAAACTAGGTTTTTAACAATAAGTTTGCGGCATTAGTTATCGTACAACATTTTTTAGCTTTAAATTATAACAGCTCAATTTTCATTATCACAACTCAATTGCTTGCTTTGATGTATGACCATTATAAGACTCATTGTATTGTTTGCAAATCAGTTCTCTCCCAAACAAATTAACTGTTAATTAATATTACCCAAAGCTTACGAATAAGAGTTAGTGGAGTTTGAAAACAGCAAAAGATAAAGTCCATAGATCTACAGAAAATTTGATAGCTGTTTATTTGAAGTGAACAAAATTATAATCAAATTAACTTATCTTTCTTTGTTTATTAGTCACTTTAATCCATTGCGATGCCTATTGGCCCGACAGAAGAAAGTACTTTGTCATGACTCTATTAACTGATGTCACAATAATTGGTGTCAATTATTACTATTACAAAGCTATGAGTAGAAACACGTACCAAATGAGGACAAATAATTCAAGCTCTAATTTGACCACTAGAGATGATTCAATCATATGTGGAGCCAGTCATTCAAATAAAAAATTTGAATAAAGTTGCTTAACTAACTATCTTTTGCTGCCCATATCATCGATAGTATTCTGTTTTCGGGTTCTCATAGCCATTAAGACTTCAAACTTATTACTTGACCCCTACCTGAACCTCAATTGTTGTTAACCTCTCACTCCAAGTTATATTTTCATTAATAAATTATGTTATACTTCATATCTATTTCTAATTTTTAACTATAATCTCAGCTAAGTTTAAAAAGTTTTATTAAGCGTATCACTTAATTAATAATTGTTTAACTAATCTTAATTCTCAACTTTTAAATATGAAAGATAATTATTTTTTGCACTGACAAATTCAAGTTTTGTATTCAAGTTAATAAAGATAGTTATGAAAATGTTTTATTAACAAAATCAATGGAACCTAAATGAATGCGTTGAAAAGTTACTTGTAAATAGCAATTATCACGTTATACATATAATTCAAATTTATTCTAATAAATGTTTAATGTTATCGTTAACTTGTTCAAACAATAACTACTTCATTATTTGTCGTCAAAATCTTTTAACTAAATAGATAAAAAATCAATTACATATAGTAATATATGAAAGCCAAATATTTTGCTTTTACGTAAAGTAATCGAATAGTTTATCTCAACACTTAATTTTGGGAATAAAACTTACTCAACTACTCCTAATTCCATAAAATTAGCTCAATTTGAACTCGTGCACAATTTCTATAATTCGAATTAAAATTAGGCTTTAGAGTCAATTTCAGTTTAAAAGTAAATAATAAAGAGAATCAATTTCGAAAATTGAGTGCTTCACAGGATAGATTAAAAATTTTTTAATAAAGCTTATGCCCGAAAGCATCTATAAATGTATATTTCGAGTTTATTCCTTTAGGTTCATGAGTTGAAAATAAAACTTTTCAAACAATCATGAGTTTATTGGTAAACACAAAAATTGTTGAAGGAATAAATTCATTAAAGTATTTACGAAATTCTAGAAATAATGGTTTATTTTATTCAAAAATTTGAGTCATTTTTCAATAACTCTTTGCTTTAGTCAAAGTTTAGAAAAAATGAATCAAAATCAGAAGTTTATGTATAATTAAATAAAACTTTATTTAAGTCAAAAAAGTTTAGTGAATAAATCAATTCAAGCCTGAAGTGTTTCATATTGAGAATGAATTGCAGCCTGTACTGTGTGTTGAACTTGAGCTAAATTTTGGGCCCATTTGCTCAAAGTGTCTCTTAATTGTTGCCATTGAGGTCTACCAAAGGTGCGATGCATTGTCGATGAGACTAAAACACGTTTTTGTAACTGATCTACTTTTGCTTTAACCAGTTTTGTGCGAAGAACTAAACATTCAACAAAAAAATTATAGTTAAACATCAACTTAGGTATAGGTTTTCATGAGATTTTACCATCAATGACAAAGGCCTCCACTTGATCGGCATTTAATTGAAGATCTGCTTGAATGGCATCGAATGGGATTTCTTTTCTATTCTCTGCCATTTGCATGAAAGTCAATAAACGCATTTTCTGGAGATTTTGCTCGTGAGATAAACCTATAATTGATTAATAAAAATGACATTAAATAAGATAAATATTCAGTAAAATAATAAAGGCAGTTTAACAAAGTCAATATTATATAATAAATTACATAAAACAAATCAATTTAACGATTTATGAATTAGTGGAAGAACTTATAACTGAATTTAAACTTATTAGGCAGTCATTCAATGAGAAGTGCTACTAAAGGTTGATTTTTTTCCACCAATTTATTGATAATTAAAGTTATAAAAAAGTTTGTTAGACTTAAAATAGATGCGTTATTGAAACAAAAGTCAATACCAAGTGATTCAACAAAGTCTTTGTGGGCATTATAGAACTTGATATAAGCGGTCAGTTTTTCGGCAACGAATATAGTCAGGAGATCATGAATTGGTTCCCCTTCTAAAAACTTGACCGGTTTTAGAGCTAACAAGTGATCCATAAGGAAAGTGTTGGGGTCGGCCAAAAACGAGACAATACACTTATGAGCGTCATCTCTGGCTTGAGATGCGTTTTCTTCTGTATAAGTCGACAACAATTCGATCATTACTTTCGAGGCCAATTCGCTTTGTTTGTTTTCTAGTAATACTTCATGTAGTAATCGCAGTAATGCTTGAATTTTTTCGATACCGATAACCCGAGGTGGAAACCATTGTTTCAATTTGTTTAAGTCATCGAATACTTGGTTTACTTGACCAGTTTGTCCGCTCAATTGAACCAATGTGTAATAAACTCGGTAACGAAGATCTCCACTATCGCTCAATCCACCGAAAAGGTTTTGTAACCTATTTATTGCATTTTGATTATAATTTAAGCCATTTCTTTGGTTTTGATCATCTTAATTATGAATCAATTGGTGAAAAAACTTCTATTTACATTTACACTTATAGTTTAGTGACAATTCTTGATACAACAAGTGTTCCTTCAACCAATTTAAACATAATTAAGGTTTGGATGAGCTTATTAAATATAAAAAGTGATAAAAGTTGTAAAAAAATTAGGTTTCATACACTCTCAATGCAATTAAAGCCATTTTCGGGTTCGGAGCTTTGACTAATTGATCGCAGAACGAATTAATCAATTGTTGGCTCTCTTGTGATGCTTGTGGCACTGATATCAAGACAGAAACAACTGAATTAAGTACTGATTCGATGTCTGATTCTTTCTCTTCTTGGTAGCAAACATCACAAACAGATATTATTTGCTTTAAATCAGTTATGAAAGAATCAGATTTTGTCGGCGAAAGATTTGCGCCCAAAGAAATCATGTATTCTCGCAATTCTTCGCACTAGAAATGAAATAATTATAGTTAATTTATTTGATACCCAATTTATTTAAAAATATTCTTAAAAGCGGTCACTGATTACATTAGAATCTATTGTTTTTATATTAATGAACTGTTTTCAATATTTGATTGATTTTACGGTCAATCAATTTGATGACTTACTTGTTCTGTTTCGGAGATGTCTATAAACGTTGGAATTGACATGTTTTTGCTGATTTATTTATTGATTTAATTTAGTTTTTAATTGATTTTAATGAGACAACACGTGGATTGTTATCGACTTCAATATGATTAATTTGAGTGCACAGATTGCGCTTTTTACTTGTAGACGTCTTCCGTATGTTTTGTACAACTTTTATCTACAAGTAGTTTGCGACTATTGTATTCTCATTTTGATTCAGATGTCAAGTAAATGTTTTGTTACTATTTCATACGATAAGGCTCCAGTTTAGGCGTATATAGCGCGTAAAAATGTAATACTTTTACGAATTCATTTAATCCATTTTTCTTTACCGGGATAGTAAGAATATAAAGGATTTGCTATTGAAAAAAACTTAGTCGTTTTAAAATTACTGTTGAGTAACTAATTGATTCTAATTTTTTGATGCGATGCATCAATGATTCTAAGGTTGAGTTGTGCTTTGAAAGTTCTGTAAAAGCTGCTTTTCAGACAAAGATCTGACAAATTTTGAAATTTTGTTAGTAAGGAGTCTTTATTGTATCTCAATATCAATATCCATTGACGTCTTAGTGACGGAATTGTATAAATTATATAATATTCAGAATCAACGTAAAGAATACTCAGTCCCTTATATACAGATCTACATGGCTTAGTCTGCATTTTACTCAATTCCAATCTAAGAGTTGTCAACTATTCTTCAGATCAGTACTCTTGTAACCAGATATCTATATCTGAAATAGACACCAAACTACAAATAAGCACATAATCAATAATATTATATGAGAAGTCAATTTTATTTCGAAAGTAATTAATAGATTCCGTTGAGAATAATGAGAAATATTTCGCAAATGAGAATCGAAATTTATTTTTTCTATGGATAATTTAATTTAATGGGAATATAGAGATTTTAGTTTTATTGCAATTTAACATTTTCAATTGAATCTCTTCACAATGGTTATTGTTTTTGCAGAACAATGTTTAAGAATATGTTGCAAGAATTATAAGAATTTGAAGAATGTATCGGAGTCGTAATTAATGAGTGGTGAGTTTAATGTTATTATTGATCAGTTGCGTGTCAGATCATGTGATCAAATCGTCTCTGCTATGGATTTTTTCAGTGGAAGCCAGAATCAGAAGAGAAGAAAAATTTTATTAGTTTTTAGACACGAATATTAGGAATATTTTTTACAATAACTAAAATTATTACTTATTACTAAAATTATTAATGAGATCGAAACTAATTTATTAAATGTTTACTAAATATGTTTGAAATTGAGTTAAATTTGTTTAGATTAAACGATAGAATAATTAGCTATTTATTAGTGAAAGAATTGACAGAAATATTATTGGATAAGAATAGGAAGAAATCCATTGAAACCTTATAGCAGTTGAATATATAGAGAACGAAACTCTATATAGATATAGGTCTCGAACCCTATGTATAGTTACTATCGATTTATTTATATAATATATATATTGAGCCAAAAGTAATGGCAGATTGTGTTAAGAAGTATTTCTGTCCACGACTTTTGGACTATATCGCGATCGTCGGCACTCGTAATGCATGTCCGCCTCATTCGGTTCAAGTGCCAGAACTCTTGAGACGGTACCCTCCCGAAGACCATCAGGACTTTCCGCTGCCGCCAGACGTGGTCTTCTTTTGCCAGCCAGAGGGTTGTATCAGCGCTGGTATTAGAAGATTGTCGCAAAGAGATATGAATTCTTTCGTTTTCGCGCTTACGGAAAAAGATACATCTCGTGTTCGGTAATTACTGACTATTTTTTCGGTTGTTTTAATGTATTTATCGCTATTTGTATTCATTTGCATCTCGGGTTCGGTAATTATCCAGTTTTTGCGCATATCTTTAGCTTTCATTTTAAACTCAGTTCACTTGAGTTGAAATTTTTGTATTGATTTATGTCTTGCTTTCGGCGATTATTGTCTTACTTTGAGGTTATTTTAAGGTTTTATTTTGTGATTTTGTTTCGGTTTTGATTCTTGTATTGATTTTTTGGGTTTGATTCGAGGAACTCGCCCGCGAATATTATATGAACTGATAGCGATATTGATTCGCACTGAAATTAACGCGCCATTTGTTTTATCGGTTATTGATTTAACCGAAGTCGTTCATTTCGCTTTGAACGTCATTAGAATTAAGCAAATATATTTTCAATTTATTGTTGAGTTGAAGCGATATTTATGTATTTAAAGTATTTTCGAAGCTTTCAATTAAATTTGAGTTTTTTAAAATTGGATTCAACTAGGATCTGAGATTATAACCATTTGCGCAAAGCATTTTTCAAAAGATCTTATGAAAAATTGATGGCTAAATGAAACCGCTACTCGTCTTGTAATTGAATCTCAGATTAAGGGAAGGCTTTCTTCAGACGTAGGCTTCAATCGATATTTTAGGTCTATTTTTAAAGTAAATCTTGAATTAGACTTTAGAAAAGATTTTGTGCGGATTGTAAATTCGTGTAGATTTTTGTGCACAAATAATCCTATTTTTTGCGTCGTACTTGTTTTTAGCAAATCGAAACGTTAATACTCATGGAGTTTAACCTAATTTCTACCATCTCAGGTCTAATAACGTGTAATAAAAGCATTGAGTAAAATCATTAGCAAAATAGGCATAGAATACGAGCACAAAAATAGAAAGAGTTTTCCGTTTCCAACCATTAAAGTGAGAATACGATCAATGCTTTTAACTTAGAGACCTTTCTCTAAATCACACCAAATGAACGTAAAAGTGTTGGACTTAATTCTGCGTAACATTATTTACAATTGAAGAGCAAAGAAAAATGATAGACTTAGGTTTCGCAATGGAGGTCATATTTTTAATCTAATTTATGTATAAATTATTATGCCGTTATTGGCATTAAACTAGAAAATCGATAAAGTATTACCAGATAGTGTGCTACCAATTATAGCAATGATAGCAATTTCATGTTTTAGATTCAAGTCAAATAATATAACTGAATATGAAATCAAATTTTTCAGAACTTTATTTTGATTGCAAATTTGCGTGACACCTATTTTCGATATTATTACTGAAGATATTATAGTTCATAAATAAGTGGTAAAAGTACTAGAATTACACAACTTTTCAGAATTTTATTTCGATTATATGCTTATTAAAAGCCTTTGTGGCACTTCTGTTTTGAGATATCTATTAACGAACATTTTTACTTTGATGGACAAGATAGACAGAAACAAGAATATCACTTAATAAATAATTTATTTTGTCAGATATGGCATTTGTGTCAACTTTTATCGTCAATTAGAGCGTAGAGTATCGCAATCATCGCGAAGTAAAGCAGATGATGGTAATGACGAAGGAAATGATAAAAGTAGTGGCAGTAATACAGTTTGTCATCGATGTTTATCACTTGTATCATTATGTATTATATCACATCATCCATTCTTCTCAACATTTCGCGAATGTCTCAATATATTGAAGAAAATGATTCATATGTTTAGCGAACGAAATAGGGAGAAAAGACATAAACGGTAATAATATTTATGTTTTCCTTCATATCTTGTTGTCATTACTATTCCTATAATTTGTTTCAACTTTCTATGCAATGTTATGCAAGAGTATATAAAAATAATGTTTCATTTTTTGTCCTCAAAATCGATCGTTAAATAAATGGTTTTAGGTGTTATGACTATTCAGTTCAGAAGTAGTTATTAATTCTGTTGAAGAGAAGGTCTAGTTTTAATATTTAGTTATTGCGTAAGAGAAAAGTTTTACTTTTCAATAATTTTTGGAACTTTCACTCAAACTAATTTTTAGATCGATAGAAAAATCTCAATCGAAATTGCTTTTTATTTAGTTATACAATGGCCTTCTGTTCTTATACTAATAGTTATTCATTAAAATGAAGTTTCAACAGAAGATTATGTGAACATTTTTCAGTAAATTATTGTTTGTTTTGAACACAATGAGAACAATAGTGTTTTGAAAGCGATTACACAGAAAGCTAGAAGTAAAAAATGCTAAACGCAAAATATAGATAATTTAGCGCTAAAGTGTACCTCATATTCATTATGTTCATTAGTTCGTAAGCATTGAAATAATAGAGAAATAGTTGGAGAGAGTGACAGGAAAAGCTTTTCTATATACTTTTCTCGTCTAGTATAGAGTTAAAAGTACTTTTAATATAGAAAATTTTTCCATTAAAATTGCTTTAATCCGCTTTTGATGACATTCTGTTGTTCATAAACTAAAACAAATAAGAGTAGAAAATAAGAACATGAGACAAAAGCCCTTCGCTAGTCTTATAAAAGCATCAAAAATAGGAGAAAATAAATAGAAGAGAAAAGTATATTTGAGCTTTGCAACTATATGACAAAATATGCGGGTCTTATAGACAATTTTATTTGTTCGTGTGGTTTCCGTCAGTGTTAGGTTTGGTAAGCTTTTCTGTGTACTAACAGTTACCAAAGCGTTATAGAATTTAATTATTAATAATTCATTATTTCAGTCAGACATGAAAACTATCATTAATGTAAATAATCGATAGAATGAAGATCAATATGTATAAGAATTATAAATATAGGATTAGACTATCTTACATTCAGAGCTATCATGTATTGCAATAAAGGAAATGAAACTAATCTGATTGAATATTTATGAATCTAATAGTGATTTGGTCTGGACTTTATTGACTACTCGTATAACACCGGAAGCCACAAACGCAATACCACCGAATGTCATACAAGACGTGAGAGAGATTGAGATGTGGTGTCTTAGGCTGTTATCAGCTCCGGTTCCCGTCCCTGGAAAGACTAAAGTTGAAGTATGTTTAGAAAAGCATCCATCAGAGTTTATTGTTTAATCTAGTTTTTATTTTTTGTCTTCCTGATTTATTATTATAATCATTTTTGTTCAATGATAAAAAATGTATGTCCGGAATAATAGACACGTGAGTTGGCACTTATTCGACTTGTAAAAAGTTTTTTTTCTGCTTATGAGTAGACTGTATTTAGCTCAAAATGTATCTCGGTACCGAATTTATTAATATATTAATGATGTTAGAAATATGGCATGGCTTTCTGAGTCTATGATTTATTGCGATAAATTTCAGAAAGAAGTTTTGGGCAAAAAATGCTGATTCTATAGATTTTGACATAAGAAATTCTTATCAATACCTGTGAAATAAAATTGAAGTTTTAATATAAATTATAATTTTTTTATTACTGCTACTAATATCCAAAAGTCGCTTTAAAGTTAGAGTCGAAAGAGTGCTAATTCTGGAGTTCTTAGTTAGAAATTCCTTATGAATATCTTGAAAAATTGAAATTTTAATTAAAATATTTGAAAATTTCTTTTGATAAATAGTTGGAAGTGTTGAGCCGTGAAATTCGAGGTCCATTAATATTCGCTCTTCCAGATCACACTCGTTTCTCTTTGGTCGACTTTCCACTTCATCTACCATTAGAACTGTTAGGTGTTGACACATGTCTCAAAGTGCTCACAGTTATAATGATGGAACACAAATTAGTTCTACAATCTAGAGATTATAACGCTTTATCGATGTCTGTTATGGCATTCGTTACAATGATATATCCACTCGAATATATGTTTCCTGTGATACCATTGCTGCCAACTTGTATGAGCTCTGCTGAACAGGTCAGTCGTGAGTCGTGACTCAATACACAGATTCAGTTCTACTTTCATTACTAAATCATAACTAAAGACTTATTTTTCGGGCTCTCAGAATTAGACTAAAATAGGTTTTATGGTTCGCGGCCAAGAACCGGAATTATTTGAACTCAAGTTCGGGTTTTGAATATTCGAAGGTTTTGAAATTATGGGAATTCCAATACAAACAAACTGAGTTTAAATTGGTTTGAAATGGTTTTTTCAGTATTTCACTTGAACTTTAAGATTTTGAAATGAAATACACAAAACACGAAAAATCAAAAACCACTTTCTTTTGAAACTTTTAATGTATGTTCCCGGTGGTGTATAAACTTTGTTGAATAGGCCAGTCATTAGAGAGATTAATAATATGATATGTAGGACTTAATTTGAATGCATTTCGCATCTATCGCTTCCCTAAGCTTTTTCTTGTATTTACACTTCGATAATACTATTATCGAGATGTTATTCAAGACTTTTGAGCTCTGAATAAATAGAAGAGAGAACTAGAGGGAATAAATATTAGTTTCCTAAAAAAGAGTGCGATTAACGTCACTTACTTTGGTAGGCATTGGGTATGAGAAGTATAAAAATGTCTTTATTTCTCACAATTTCTTTACTTGTCTCCTATATATGCGTCACTATTTTCTATAGGTTTTAATGCAATCTATCGATCGGTTGATGTGAAGCACAGCACTTGACTTATTAATCCAATGTTACACAAAAACAGTTCTTTCTATTGAATCATTTTTTAATTGAGATTTTGTTGTCCTTGTGTTACAACAAAAATACAATACAAATGCCGACTTGAGAGATAAGAATTACATAAAAGCACTTAAGTTTATGTATGATATACTTGCGAATGAGCCCTAACTTTGTTGTAATCACATTAGAATTTAGCTTTCGTTTCAAGTAGTTTTCTGGATAGCATTTGAATTAAAGAGTAAGAAAAGTGAAATGAACCAAAATTTTTTTATAGGCCTTAAACTTACTTCTAGTTAAACAGTTCTTTTATTTGCCGAACGTTTTGCGTCATTCGTTCAGAGATTCTTTAGATAAAAGAAACTCCAAATGAATAGAAAAATAAATTTTGATTCCACAGAGAAAATACTTTATATGTAAATTGATTTTGCAAAACAAACATATTTTTCATATTCTATTGAATTTTCAGTTACTATTAGCTCCAACTCCATTCATTATCGGCGTTCCTGCATCTTTTCTAATGTTTAAAAGACGTTTTAAACTTCCTGATGACGTTTGGCTCGTAGACCTGGACTCAAATAAGATAATTAAACCATCAGGAGTTGAAGACTTACCGCCATTACCAGAACCAGAGGGAACGGTACTGAAGAATCATCTGAAACAAGCCTTAGCCTCAATGGCGTTAACGCCACAGATCAAAAATTTGGAAAAATTGGATCAATTATCGACTAGTGCTGTGCCATCGGCTGGTTCTGGTTTCAACCCACTGATCTATGGCAACGATGTTGATTCGGTAGATATCGCGACACGGGTCGCAATGGTTCGATTCTTCAATTCTCCAAGTTTGTTGTCTAATTTTGGTGAATATACCCGAACTATCCGATTGTTTCCTCGACCTGTTGTTGCCTTTCAAGTGAACTCATTCTTGCAATCACGCCCTAAGGCGTCTGTCTTCCTAACCAAGTTTGTCAGAACACAGGTCAGCATTCAATTTATTTGTTAAATAGCCAATTTTCAGCCTATTCCAATGTTTGATTGTGGGCTTGGAGACCAGGATAAGTGACTCGTGTAATAGGATTCACTATCCTGTTTTTCCAGCAAACTATTTAACTTGATAGATATTTATTATTCATATTTGACAAAAGATTGACTTATTGAGCGCTAAAACAGACCAAAATATATTTGATTGAAAAGCGATTAAATTTTAGAAAAGACCGAATAATTGTTTTGCGTTGGGTTTACATTCAATTCATATGAATGGTTGATTAGGACTTGTTCGTAGCCAATCATAATGATAGATCAAAATATATTAATGATTTGTTACCTTTTCTATTATTATGTTAGGATCAATACTAGTGCCAGTTTATTACAAGAATTCTTATAAATAACTTTAGCCTATATCAAGTTATTTGATGCTTCATTTGGAACTAAAACTGTGAGGCATTCATAAATCAAGCGAATCAAACATTCTATCAACAAATAAGCCATATTTCATAAGAAGGAAGAGTTATTTATAGCTATAAAAAGTTAATATAACTCCAGTTTATATAAAATTTTCTGAAGTTTAGCATTTAATTAAATATTTGTTGAGAAGCAATTCAGATCTTTATTAAAGAATTTCGCAATAATTAAGTATTGATTGAATTTTTGTCAGCAAACACACGAAGCAATTGCTGAAGCTCTTCAGCAACTTCATCAGACTTAGGGTTATTGATTTTAACTCAGAGTAAAAATGATTTTTCACAAAAGTGTGTGCTTCAGAGCTTTAAAAATAAGAAATTATTATTATATAGAATAGTGGCTCACTGTATTTTTATTGTAATTCGCAATCTGTTACTTCACTCAAACTTACTGTAAACTTTTCGGATTTAAGTTATGGCAAAAAAAGTCCTAGAATTACCAAGACTAATGATTTTTAGGATCGGTTATTTATTTCACTATAAGAACGAAAGAATAGCATATATTTTTGACAAGCACTTACCTTAGAATTGATTTCCTATTGAATGGCACAGGCACAGAATTTCTCATGCTATAAAAATTTGTTGCAATAAATGTCAATTCAAACCATTACTATTGATCTTATTTTTCGTTCGTACGCGTAATACTAAACTGAGTGGTCGAAAAGCTTGCAAATCATGGCATTAATGCTAAATGTGAGCGCTTGGTTTCTTCTTTTTTATGGCCGTGATTTTCTAAAATAGTCTAGTAATTTATTAACTAAATATTGAACCTCATCAGAAACTTATGTTTGCATTTTAACGAACCTTTACGATTATTGCGATCGATCAAACTTTTCATACACATTCGTGAATCGAATGCTATTTTGGTCACAAATACTCTAAAGAATATGTTATTCGCTAATAGAAAGCAGCAAGCCATAAATTAGTTAAATAATGGACTTGTTTGCGAGAAAATGCTCAAGTCTTGAGTTAAATTATCGCGTAAATCAACTAAAACTAAGACTAAATGAATGATTAATGCTAATTATCGGGAGTTTTTATTATCTCATTAAACCAAATGATGACTGAAAAACTTATGTCTAAGAAAATGAAACCTAATTAAATATTTGGAGATAAATTAAGACTAATAGAAGAGTATGTTGATGTAATTGACAGGCAGTGGAGTTTTTAGCTGAGTGGTCACTTTGTCCAACCAATGTTGCCTTCATTCGCGTCCAAACGGGTGTGTTCGACCCAACTATTATCGGTGATAAGCACAAGTGGTTCAGCCATCAATTGGACGCCATTCAGTTCAAAGTCTGGAATAATGCAAACACATCACTCACTCAATTGTATAATTCATTCGAGTTTAATGCCGCTGAGGAATCATCAGATGATAATGAGAGCGGTGGTGACGCTGACTCTGATGTCAGCACCAGTTCTTCATATTCTTCATTGTCTGAATTTGTTAGTGAGATGTATAACAGCGAAATCAATAGAGACTTCTTAAGTATGTTTTACAAATACGTTCAATCAACAATTAATGGTTTGGTGAAAGAACGGTTTAGGTGAATGGTATAAAACCAGTCACTTTCTCGTTCTTCTACCAAACAGTCTAATCATTAAAGGAATTGTTGAATTTGAATTTTATTCGTAATTGTTGTTCATTTTTAGCTTCGATAAGGGATTCTTCGTGTGTTCAAACGTTATGCGATCACAGATCTATTTATCATCCACCAGACTCTCTTCAGTTGACACAATCGCCCGCATCTCAAGCCGAAACATTCAAAGACAAGCCGCCATTATCTTCATCTCAGGGATCGGCCTCTTCATCACCGACTCGTTCAGCTTCGTCAGCATCTGAGACATCGTCACTTTCTGGCGGACACGATCGTGAGGCCGATGACGACGATATGGAACAAAGTTTTAAACCGATGAATTTATATGAAAATGAGCCGTCAATTCAGACATCGTTACCATTACCGACACAGCCTTCGCCAATCCCGCCAGTTTCACCAAAGTTAGGGTCACATATGAGAGAAATGGTGTCCGGTAATATAAAATTTTGAATCACTAAAGACAGATGTTTTAATCTATTGCTATTTTAGTTCATAAATGCGCAGGATAATAATTTTTCTCTATTACGAAACAATTTAAGTTATACGTTAGTTAAATTAGACTTCGTGAATAATGGCTTCGCTTTTCAATTGAATTATAGTATAACCCAATTATAGCTGAATGAATAATTGGTATTAGCAACTCTAAGTTTCATTATCTGATTAAACAGAATGATTTACTGAAATATTGATGAGTTTCGTCTGATTTAACCAAGAAATTGGTTTAATTTCAGGTCGAAGTCCAATTGAATCGGTAGGTTCTGATGTGTCAGATCATAGTCGCAGTTCGACACCACGTGCCATGTCTTCAGACCAATCGCATCGTCCAATGTCTCCTTCGACATCAATCGACAGGTCATCAGGAACTTCAACACCAACTTTATCGAGAGCTATATCGATATCGTCCGTATTTTCTAGATCTCAATCACAACATCGAGACTCGATTACAGGTTTTGGTCAATCGCTGTTCGATCGATTCACAAATGAGGCCAAAGAAGTGGCGAGAGAAGCAAAAGCTGTGGCTAAAGAAGTGGCAAAACCCGCTGCCGCGGCAGGAAAAAAGAAATTTTTAGCAAATCTTCAAGCAATAAGTGAGCCGGTGAAAGACTCGGCGCGTGATTTCTGGAAATCATCTAAAGATGAGTCATCAGATACTGGAACTACTTCTTCATCAGCTTCTATTATCTCTTCAATGTCTTCCGATTTTAATGGTTTTGCTGATAAGACCGCGGGAATGATTTCGGGTCTGTTTAGTAATAAAGCATCGAATTTAGCGTCAAAAGTAAAGGAGAGGACTCAGCCGTTTGGACCCTTTCCTAAAGGTTTGGAGTTATTTTTAGATTCAATTCAATTAATTGAAAGTCTTACTCGCATGCATGCATTCAAAGGCCGAACAGATTATAATTAATGAACTGTCTATTTATTAAGATAATTAAATTTTGTAATTAGGCAATAACGAGTTTGCATTTAATCTGTTATGAATCAAAAATAATTAGATTAAAGTTTAGAAAAGAAATAATTTAATAAGAAAAGTCTGTTTCGGCTAAGCCAAACTCTTATATGTTGTAAAAGTTTTCACTCTTAGCTTACTTTAGATTTCCTTTTCTTTTGCACCAAAACTGTTTCTATTGTCTGACTCTGTCTCTGATTACTAAAAACTATCGTATTGTGTGTGCACTGCAAAAATTTATCAAATGCCTAATTAGTGTCATTAACATCATTAACACTAACATCGAATGCAGGACGAAAAGGTCTGGTGGAGAGATCGTCACTCATTAGACACTCAACTAATCAAAAACAAGAATCACAGAAACAGCAACAATACGAACAGAAAAGCAATAGTCACAGGTCTCTAAATAACTAATTACTAACTTTTCTCTAGCATTGACTCTCAATCAATACTAATTACTGCTCAAAAATCGGGATAGAATCAATTTTTCACTTATTTATACTCTTGAAAAGTCATCTCTCTCTCTCTCTCTCCCTCTCTCTCTCTCTCTCTCTCTCTCTCTCTCTCTCTCTCTCTCTCTCCCTCTCCCTTCCCTCACCTTCTCCTCCTTCTCCTATTTCTGTACTACTCATCATTTGTCTAAGGCTCATGTTATCCACTATC
Organism: Archegozetes longisetosus; assembly: GCA_018873245.2. Lineage (NCBI taxonomy): Eukaryota > Metazoa > Arthropoda > Arachnida > Sarcoptiformes > Trhypochthoniidae > Archegozetes > Archegozetes longisetosus. The sequence goes on from JAEMBT020000007.1 coordinate 3,663,426, forward strand.
TACTAATTAATTATATAGTAATTGCTTTTATTTCATCCTTTGAGATAAACATCATGTTTTAGTTATTAGTGGAATAGCTTCTAATCTACAACAAACTTGTATTTCAATTAATCCTATTCTTCAATTTGTATCCATATGTTGAAGATAATCCTCGCTTTTTGAGCACTAGTTGTTTTAAACCTTATCAACTAATTGTTGACTTTAACAAATATTTCATTTATGATGATTTTGGTTGAAATGCAAACATAGACCTTGATGAATAATTGATTTATATGTTGATTTGACAGTGAGAATCAAGCATTTCTTAAAGAAACAATTAATGCCGTACTTGAAGGCGAAGGCGTGGGTTGGCTTAAGTTGTCCAGAATCAAAAGTTAATGGAGGACGAGAATTATCGAAATTTAGTAGTTTCGAGAATTAATAAGACTCTGGAACGTAAAGTCGGTCCCGACGATCATATAGAAGACGTTCAAATCTCTAAACCTGTTTGGAAGGGAATGCTCAAAATGTTGTTGGCTATGGTCTCAGGACTCGAACAAAGCTATTGTCACCAAGGGTTAGGAGGAATGGCTTCTGCTTTTTGTATATTAGAGATCGCACACACGCACTATTGGGCGAAAGAGCTGACGGCTGAAGAACAATCTTCCGTTGCCACGACTGCTACTTGTTCTCAAGGTATTCATTTGGTTAAAGTTGATCTTTTAGATATGAATCAGGACCAGGTTTAGTTAGTTAGAAATCATTTAAGAGTGAGATCAATTCGAAATGACACCCTTATTTTTGATCAAAAGGTTTAAACGTAGTCGATATTGACTTGTTTATGATAATTTTTATGAAAATTGAGAAGTAAGGTATAAAAATATAACAGATTAGAAAAATTAAATGAAGAGTTTCTGAGAGTTTAAAGTCCAAAAACTAATCGATAATTGAGTTAATAAAGAAGTACTTCATTGTGAGATTGATTAGAATAAAATCGGTATGGATTATTTGGGTGCAATAAAACAGATAAAGAAATAACAATAGATTGAATGAGCATAAATCAGAATAATTTAGTTAGAGGTAAAATGAAATGTTTCCTTAATGTTTGATATTTGATTTAAAGGCTCGTCTCCATTCGGTTCGGGCGAGAATCTCAATAGATTAGCAGAAACACCGGTTGCGACCCCGAGTGATGTGTTTCCATCATCACAGAAGACACATATTGTGACGTCATCGCCAACTGATCCATCGTTAGAAATATCTCAAATGGTTAATCATAAGCGCAATTCCTTAATGAACAGAATCACATCAATCGATTCGGAGGTGTCGGAAGACGTCTCGCCATCTTGTAATGCATCAGAATCTGGATCAATGACGGTAAATCCCGTTTATGGGACAAGACTACTATCAACTAATTCATATCGTTCCACATATTCCGATTCTGAGATTGAAGTAATTTTAAATTGTGTTTGGATGTGTGGCTTTCGTATTATTTAAATATTTATCAATTATTAATAACTAGACTGTCAAAATTTAAATCTTTTTAATAATTATTTTTACTCTAACTGAATCTTAACTGATTTTTGTTTTATTTATTGGTTTGAAGGGACTTCAGGGCCGACAGACTCGAACGCCTAGCATTTGGAGCAGTAAGTCATCAATGAGTACTGGCTTTAGGTACCATGGCGGAGCTCTTATTGGCTCGACTGGGCTTCCAGCTGATGCTCCGAGATCCTATCTGTTCGAAGGTTTGATAGGTAATCATTATTACTGTTCATCATATCATGTATTCTTTTCTGTCGATTAATTTCGAACTTAACGGATAAATTGGTTCAAATCAAAGATAGTCTATCTCGAAGTCTCTTTGCTATAGATTAGATTGTAGTCTAACAGAGAAGAGTAGTTAAAGGTTTACTAAAACTGAGTAAATATTATTTCTGTATGAAAATCCTATCATTAAATTGAATCATTTAATAATGAACAAACAGGTAAAGAAAGATCACAACTATGGGATCAGATGCAGTTCTGGGAAGACGCCTTCTTAGATGCGGTCTCACAAGAAAGAGATTTAGTTGGTATGGATCAGGGACCTGGAGAAATGATGGAGAGGTATCGATCACTATCAGAAATGGATAAAAAGCGATTAGAACACGAGGAAGATAGGCTTTTAGCTACATTTCTGTATAATATGACCGCTTTTATGATTATGGTTAACGTTAATCGTACTGAAATAAGAAGAAAATGTAGACGTCTTTTAGGTATTGATTGTCTATTATTGCGAAGAGTAGTTTTAGTGTTTTGTTTGTATTAATTATTAATTTTGTTGGTTAATTTCTTAATTGTTAGGCAAGTGTCATATCGGATTAGTCTATTCGGCCGAAATCAACGAAGTACTGGATCAAATCGATAATCTTCACGGAAATGATATCGACTTGAAGCCATTAACATCGCGTCAGATTCATAGACAAACATTTACATTACATTTAGGAACCGATTCATCGGGAGATATGATGTTTATGGAAGTGAGAGATGACGGATTGATCTTGAGATCAATAAATGGAACAATAGTCGAACGTTGGTGGTATGAAAGACTGGTTAATATGACTTATTCACCTAAAAATAAAGTCCTGTGCCTTTGGCGAAGAAATGGTGGTCAAACACAATTACACAAATATTATACTCGTAAATGCAAAGAATTGTATTATTGCATAAAAGATGCGATGGAACGTGCCGCTCAACGAGGCACCGGTGCCTTACCTGGTACGATGTCACATTTTTTTATTTCTTTTTCATATGTTTGTTCGTTTAGTATCCATCCTAACTTATATTGTTGTAGATTATGCTCACATTTGAGGTACGGTTAGATCATACTAATTGAGACTAACCTTAACTTTATCAATTATTTATGGTGAGTGTCATCTCTAATACAGAGTTAGTTCGACAATAAAGCTATACAGTAGATATTGAGTGGTTTTTCGGTTTTAGCACCGTTTCAAACTTGTGTTGTTTTAAGTTGTGTTCAGATTTAGGTTAAGTAATGGTGTGTTGATGATTATGAACAGTTTGTCGCGCGATTATATGAACTACTGCTTTAATAAACTGTTAGATATGTGTTGAGCTTTGCTATCGGTTTGAATAGCGGCATAAGTCTTATCTATAGTACTAATTTGTAATGAAAATGAATTGAAACAAATTTATTGTGGTGATTAGGTACAGAGCTCGGTGGCGAGTTTCCTGTCCAGGACATGAAAACAGGCGAAGGAGGCTTGTTGCAGGTCTGCATGGAAGGAGTCGGACTGCTTTTCGCCAACAGCAAGGTTTGCACCGCTCACTCATTGCTAGCCTTCCTAACAATTGAAATTGTATTCCAAAATGGGATCTTATTCCTTATAGACTATTTTCCTTATATTTCTCTTTTAACAAATTGATAAAATCGAAACTTTTCGGAGGCTTTTTTACTAAATAAGTTTAATTTAAAAGAAATAATTGGCAGCTATTCTGGCATTTAATGAATACATTTTTAAAACTAAGAGCTATTTCCTTATCAAAATTGCATTTTATAAATAAAACTTTTCACTATAAATGCATTTTACTTAAGATCAAAATTGTCTTAAATTGTTTTTCTAATTTTAGTTGAATTATGAATTTTTCTAAACTTGTTTTCCTCCCATTTGAACGCATAATGCAATGGAACGGACCTTCTCAAAGATCTCTTTAACAAATTTCTCTTTGCCTGCAATAACTCTTTTCATTATAAACTTTAATTACCCCAAAGTTGCTCGAAATACATCTTTAATACCAATCATAAGAACTTTCATAAACTGGTTATGGCTTTCATATTAATTGCTTTTCTACTAAACGAAAAACAAATCTAAATATTTTCGATTAAGATTATAATTTGATTTAGTTCTTTGATTTATATACTGATTAAGATTTAATTCAAATTTGATTATTCATTATGAATAACCATGTCTTTGCATGTGTTCCCCGTTTACTGATAGTGTTTTGTTATTTTGAATTATGTTTTGCTTTCTTGTTATTATATTATTAATTATTATTAATTAAGCAAGTAAAGAAACAATTAGAAATTTTTTGTGTCGTCTAATTCTTTGTCCCGTGTTTTTCGTCAACTTTAAGGTGACTGTTATTTCAATGAGAAAACAAATTAAGGGACTTTTGAGATGGTCCTAAAAATTGACTCAAAAATGTATCATTTTTTAGTCTCTCAAAAAATCCAGACTTCAAACACTTTATAAGTTACGAGATTTTTACGAGACTTTTACAATAGGCTTTCTTATGATTTTTTTGTGTTTCGGTTGAAGTTATTTTTTTTTAGTTAAAGTTTTCTATGTTTTGATTGAAAGTTTTATTTTGCATTCAGGAAAATATTGTTTTTCTCTATTTAATTGCCTCCTCTTTTCCTGTTTTCTGCTCTCCTGTTTGGATAAAATTATTAAAATTGGAAATAAATTGGTTCGTGAACTGAACCTTTCAATAGGACTTTGAGGTACAGGACCTTAACTTGATATGAATGAAAGAAATAATAAATATGTTAACACAAAAATTATAGAATTGTTTGAAAGCTGTTTTAGTAGAAGTAGTAGTAATTGATGATAATATGCAAACTGCAGTTTTTGTGCAAATTGTGCAATATTTTAAGTTTTCAATACATATTTTGCTGTTGGCAGCCGTTCAGATACTTTTGTTTTGAGCTACATTTTAATTAAACTTGATTTACATAAATGTGTTTCATTAGAAAAAGCGGACATCGCATGAATATTAGCTTATATTTAGTTCAGTTTATGACAACTAGTATAAGTTCAGAATCATTTCGAACAGATATTGCTTTTTAAACTGATAGTCAAATTAGAAGTTGTTTAAGACTAAGTTTTCGACCATCTCCAGGGTTTCTTCGATCAAGTCAATTAATTGATTACTTTATTAGTATTAGTAATGAATTAGTGTTGATTTTCTATAATGACGATTGCATTTTTGAGATTTGCATCTTTTAATTGCAAGTAGAATCCGCTTAAAAGCAACAATTTCTGTGTTGTAATGCATTTTACGCTGTGTTTGCACTAATTGTTCATCTTTAGCATCTTTTTCTAACAGAATTTTTTGCTGCCAATAGCTTTACTCGATGTGTAGTTAAAACCACTAATTTTTATTCCAATAAATCTGTAGTTCTTCGTACGCCTGGAAAAATCCGCAAGTTTTACCCAAAAAATTTTTCATTACTTTGCCACTAAATCAAAGCTTCAATTACAATTGACAAAAATCAAAGCTTCAATGCTCAAATGACAAACTTTTGTTTCAAATTTATTTCGACTCAAAACGTTAGCATAGACTTTACTTTTTTCTTATTGTTTTACAAATATAGAAGAGACTTTGAGAAATTTCGAGCTAGATTTCAAGTTTCTTCAATTCATTCTTCAGTTTTAGACCAATTGAATAACTCTGGTTTAACTTTAAAATTTGATTTCTCTACTAAATTAGATCCAAAGACCCGTCAGATAATTCAGCGAAGATATCGTTCGCAGATGTCTGACCAAATATGTTATGCAGTTTTATGTGTATTCTCTTATATCGCTGCTGGTCTCGAACAACGCAAACGACAACAACAGCAACAAAACATTCAACAAACTCAACAACTCCACGAAGAAAGTGGACAGAGATTAAGGCAACAATATCTGCCACAGAGTCGCTTTCAAACACCACAAAAGCGATGATAGTTAGTGTAAACAGTCCCCAAGCATTAGATTAATGTTCAAAATAAAGCTTTAGTTTAGACGACGTATTTGGGGTTTATTTAAGATTTAGTGTCGATAAGAAACTTGTTTCCTTTACTTAAAAGTGTTGCTGTTGTAAGAAATATGTTGTATTTGGATAAAGAGAATCCCTAAACGACATCAAATTCAATATATTTTAGTTCCCAATAATTGATTTTTTCGAGTAAACCAAAACACGTTTTATTAATTAAAGTAGAGATAAAACCAATTTTATCGTTGAATACCTTTTTTAAACAAATACTACTAGAATAATAGCAATAATTTCTATATATTTTCGATCATTAATATTAGGAGAGAATCAAATTGTAGTTTATTTATTAATTTATATTTCGTTTATTGTCGACTTTCTAATTGATGAACAGAATAACAGAACTTTACAACAGAGAGACTTACAAATGCATCAATTCTGAACATGTTACATATCAAAATAGATATTTTCTATTAATTTGTTCAAATATTATTTACCTCAGAGTTTCATTTTGTTATACTATTAATGAGTCGGTTTAATATTAAATGTCAATGAAGTCAATTACCAAAAATATATAAAAGTAATACTTATGAAGTACTACTAGAATCTAGTCGGCAATAATTTTTGTTTGTTTAGAAAGTCACGCCATTTGTCAATCGTTTTCAAAGTAGAAAATCAAACGTTAATTAATTAGTTTCAAGTTTTTAATTAGCAAAACTACTGTATTCCTAATTTGATGTTTCACTGTTTACTTCGGTTATTTGTGTTAACTTTTCCTCAACCGAAGTGTTCAGTTAAAGTTGAAAAATGTTTGCGTTCAAAACTTTATAATTAAAAAATATTTTAGTCAATTTAGTATTCATTTTATGCAGAGATTGACGAATGGTTTCACTTTCTTTAATACATAGTTTATTATTAATATTTTGAATCAAAAATAATATTTAATGTACTGTTGAACTGTTGTCAATCTATTATGTTATTTATATTTCATGTTTTATCAGTTATTTAAATGCGTTGAATCTGTTGCGAAAATGAAATAAAGAAATAGAGTCATAAACTTGCTTCTTATTTAAATGTTCGTAATAACTTCGACAATAAACTTTTCCATCAATAGTAAGTGCAATCATATGCGCTTCACTCTGCTTCAAATTAATAACTCGTTTATGACTATATTGTTCGTGAACACTAAACTATTTTACTTGATTTTGATGACAAGATGCAAAACCAAAAACATATATTGTCATTATTTGTAATAATAATTATTGTAATTGCACGAGCCTTTTCTACTTCCTCACCGCAATTCTTGAGTTTATGTAAAGCGATCCTTATTGGAATCACTTTAACTCACTCTCGCTCGAGCACAAACACCGCAGTTTCACACAGTTATGATTCTGAACATGGCTTACAATTAATACTGGTACTCATCATATAATTAACTTTAATACATTTTTAGCCTGTTATTATTGCTTATACTGTTCATGTTTAAATTCAACCTTTGGTTAGATTTAAACTAACTATTCTCACGGGTAAATAAGTTTTCAGAATGGGCCCAACTTCCACCAAATTCTGACTGTACGCTCGACTTACCATAAGAGTTCAATGTCGCCTAATATGACTATCTCGTACTTAGATTTGCAAGTTTCAAACAACAAGCAAAAAATGAAATGTACATAGACTCATTAGCGGTATCCAGTGATAAACATGAAAGTAAAGACTCGATTTAAACACTTAAACGTACTAACATTCAAAAATAAACATACAAAGTTTTGATGGTATTTACAGATGAGGTTATGAAGTTTATTATTTTTTTTTACATTTTAAAATAATTTTTTGTTTTTTTTTGGTTTTTGATGTGTTTTTTTGTTATTTTTAATTTTTTTTTTGGTTTTTTGCTTTATAACATTTTTTGATTTTGTTTTTAACGTTTAAAAAACGATCTACTGCTATTTACATGACGGCATCATCTGAATAATCTTTTAATATTTCCAATCATATGTTATATATTATACATAATGACGCGGTGATATCGCCAAAACTTTAAGTTACTTCAAGTGAGAGCAATAGCTTGAGTTGATATGACCAACAGATGCATAGATAAGTAATAACGATTACTGAATGATGCAATTATTAATTGATTTTCATTGCTTCCTGTCATTGTTATAATTTATTGATCAATCCCTCATTTGATAATCAATGTTATTGGTTATTTGTGAACCTATTGGTCGTCTGAATTCAAGTTGCTGAGGAGTATTATAAAGGTACTAATTTTAGTTAGCATAAAATTTATCAATTAATTTTTTGACTAATAATTTTAAACAGACATAATAGTAAGTGACTGCAAACACTTCAATTATAAAGACAATAATTGAAAAGCTCAATACAATCAAATAAGGTATGAATACACCTCTCATATTATGCCAAGTTAAAGGAGCTAATACATTCTCATCCGTATCATCCTTAGCTAAGATATCCTGACCATAACCTCTAAGATTCAATACTTTTCTGATTTCGTTCTCCAATATTCCACTCTCAGTCATACGAGCGATACTGAGGATAAACAGAATTATTATTTAAAGCATTGTTCTAGAACGTTAGAGTATGCATTAATTATACGCTTTTAAATTGAAGCAAAAAACTTGAAGTTATGTCAATATGTTTTAAAACATCGACTAAAATGAACCAAAATATTAAGTCGTGAATTAAGAGCATTCTACTAAAGCCAAAAATTTAGAGAATGTTATAGTTGAGTGAATTATTGAGTTGTCACTGTATAGATAAGTTGAGCTCTTTAGCTCTACATTCTTTGTTAAACCTTATTTCCTTTACTTGTTCTGGTTCACCAACTTAAACATTGCTATTGTAACGGATTTTCATTTTAAAGTTGTCATTTTTTCCATTGTGTGTAAAAATGACTTCAAATAATTCAACAAATGTATTGACTGACGAGCAAACATTAAGTAGAAAAGAATCATAAAAAGACTTAGACTAAACCTTTAAAGCGAGGACGTGAAAGCAAAATGAATGCACTAATTTAAGCCATATAGAGTGGCGTATCTAGAAACTCGTGATGTAAGAAAGGGCATAGAACTTGAGTTGATTGAAATTTTTCTTGTATACTAAGCATATTTACTGACTCGAGTTTTTATTTCCCAATCACAAATTCTCTACTTATAATACAGGGCGTAGATTAAAAACTTCATGGATTTATTTTTGAAATCATTTAATAAGTTTTAAAGATTTTTAAATATAATTTGTCGTCCAAATAAAGAAATGGAAGGAAGTTATGTGAGGATATACTCGATATGTTAACCATTAAGCTGATGGATATTTTTGAGTCTTAATTGAATACTATTGAGAACATCATTTGGAATTTCATTAGTTTCATCTTCATTTAGTTTTCGAATGCCTCGATTGTCTGAAGATGCGAAGCAAAACCTTTGTCCTTCAGATAGCCCTTAATCCTCCTGGTTATTTTCTATGGAGCTATCTCAAGGACACTGCTTTACTCAGGGTCCTCAGACAATCGAAATGCTGGAAGAACTAATTGATGAAATTAATGCAATTTTCAATTACGACTCAAAAATATTCATCAGAGTAGTGGTTGGCATATCGAGTATATCACAATTTCCTGCTATTCCTTTATTTAAATGATAAATTTAATGTGAAAATCTTTAGAACTTATTAAATGATTTCAAAAATAAATCCATCAGGTATTTAATTTACACCTGTTACATTACAATAAACAAAGGCTTAGTTTATGAAAGGGTAAATTGAGTAGCTAACAAAACTTGAAACTTAAATGTAGCAAAATAAACAGTTTATGGATTTCTCTTAAAGATGAAGTAATAGCCACCTAAAGTATCACGGTAGATTGTGTTCTTTGCGGACACCTACTTTTGATGATTGATCATAATAGTACTCGATGTGGTGAGTCGAATGATATATTACATGCACATATTCTATTCATAAATTGCGTAAAAAATCTAATATTTTAAAAACTCAAAAAATAGTTCCATAGCTAGGTATCACCTCGAAGCGCACTATAAAATAATTCTCCATAAAATAAAGTACCCACGTGCGTGATTTAACCTAAGTGAAGATTACATCAGATTGCAAAGCGAGGAACGCTTCGTAATCTGACGCTATCTTCAACTCAGGTTAAATCGCGTTCGTGGTGGTTAGGTTGAACGAGTCGCCAATAGATACTTTGAGAGGAAGGATGAATGGAGAGTGGGTGCCTGGGGTATATTACAATTATTAAAATATCAAATTTTTCATGTAATTTATGGATAAAACATAGCATGTGATACATCGTTAGACTTCTCACGTTGAGTACTATTAGGATCGATCATCGAAAGTAGGTGCCTGCAAAGGGCACCATCTACCTAGTATCACTATATAGCTCACAATTTACCTATTTTATCAGTCAAACTATGGATTTTTGTCGATTAAGCTAAGCAATACCCTAATATAAGAAATCTAGCTGGACTATAGCAAATGTGGACGGATATGTTCCTGACGTCGTAGACGCATAAATTTTACATAGTTGGACTTATCTCGACCATACTCAATATCATCCGAGATCAACACGAAAATTCGAATCTATTTGATTTAATAAGACGAGTTTCGATTCGAGCTTTATTTAACAAATAGAGTATAAAAAATTAAAGACATTAAACATATATCACCTTTAGGTCACTTTCATGGTCACTTCTAGACCATTTTCACCTAATTTCTTCAATGTATGTTCACAATGTACGGTATTTTTTATCAATCCGTTTCCTATTTGAGGACTTATAACTCCAAACTTATCGAGTCGAGTCTTATGGTCACAGTCATAAAGTTCTAGGACCTCGGGTACTGAAGATACAGGTCAATTCGGGGGCGAGTATAGAAGATTTAAAAGTGAAAGCTTTTTGAATTAACAGGAGAACTATGAGGAGGTTAATTGCTCTCTCTCTCTCTCTCTCTCTCTCTCTCTCTCTCTCTCTCTACTCACATGCATTCACACATACGCACGCACGCACGCACGCACGCACGCACGCACGCACGCACGCACGCACACTCATTCACACAGTTAATTTCTGTAACCCAAGTAGTACTCCAATTTATTCCCTCCCCGTACCTCCAGATGGACAATCTGAATGAGTGTCTATGCGTGCGTGCGTGCGTGCGTGCGTGCGTGCGTGCGTGCGTGCGTGTGTGTGTGTGTGTGTGTGTGCGTGCGTGCGTGCGTAGAGAGTAGTTAACCCCCTCGTAGTTCTCTCAAGTAATAGAAAAGACCTTCACCTTAAATCTGCTATAGTCGCCCACGAGACTGACTTGTGTCTTCGGTACTAAAGGTTCTAGACCTTTAAGACTGAGGCTATAAGACTCGACTCAATAAGTTTTATCGATTGATATCCACGTTGAATGGTAGTGACCCTAGGGACCAAATTCGGATTCTAAGAGCCCTAGGGCATTGGCACCCTGATGATATGTTTCGTTTATTAAGAAGAAAATATATCTAAAATTTCGCGTTCTTAAGTGTTCAGGAACCCACGTTTGCTATAGTCCAGCAGGAAATCTTTTATCAACTTACAAATCATTCAACTTCTTAGACATAGTGCTGTTAAATCGCGAACCGTATCCTAAGAAATAAGGTTTCATTCCGAGGCCCTTTTCTGATATGTGATAATCATATCCTTTTCTCAATTGAAGCAGTCTAAAACTTAATTGATTCCCTTTATAGTATTGGGCCATCAAAAAATCCATCATTAACACTTCCTCTCCAGTTTGCAAATCATTTTCCGGATTCATTTTATATTTGAAAAAAAATTCGAATGGGTCCATAAATATTGTTCTAGACTTGAAATCCTCAGCCATCTCTGATTCATCGTTTGTAATAAAGTCCTCGCTGTCCAAATAATTAATTGTTCGAATGATCTTGTTCTTCCATTGAGGTTCTGTGTGCAATTCTTCCAACGAATTAATTTTATCAATTGGTTGATTTCGAACTAAAAGATCCCAGAAATATCCTGAAAATGCAGCCAATAATACGTTACAGATTAAAAGCCAAATTATAGCGAACGATCGCTCGTAATTTCCGACTGCATTAATTGAGAAATAGTCCGAAAGGATTACTGAAGAATATTGCCAAATAATTTCGAAGAATGGTTTGAAACTTCTTCTCTTCTGGCATATCATAATTGAGATCATAATAATAGACAATATTATCATGCAATAGATTTCAACATCGAAACATGTGAAATAGTTGAATAGCGGCCATTCCTCTGAAGAGAACGAATGAAATTCTAAATTTCTTTACTATTTTATGGAAATTAATGTTAAAAAATCGTTTGCTCATTATCTTTATAAATTATAAGAAAATTGCTTCTAAAATATCTCTTGATTTTTTGTCATAAGAGCAATTAATAGAACTCGAATTTATAATCGAACAATTAATTTCCAAGTTTAAAATAACATTATGCTAGCTTGAGAATTTTCGTTAAGACTTCTCGTTTTCAGGAATAATTTGATCCGCTCTGTAAGCATCAAATTAGCTAAAAATTATCTTGATTTTTTATTTAATCCACATTAAATGATTTACGGTAACTATACATTAGTCTTATAGCGTTTTTATTTACAAAATATATTCATAGGTGTCTTTAAAAAAGAAATTTTTATATAACTGCAGTAGTACAAGCATTGAAGCCATTTCTTATTTTCAAGCAGATAACTTTATAAAATATAATTAATTAGGTTAGGAAATTGAATGTGTAGTATGCTGCGTCTTAAGGAAAACGGTTCATATGGCGGGAGTATACAATACCGTACACAATGGATTCTCGACCCCAACCCTAAGTGTAACTTATCATTGGGCTCACTAAGTTCATCGAACTGAACATTTTGATACCGCACTTGATCACTTTCTACCTAAACCTGACCATTTCTGATAAACTCCCGACGGAAGTGGTCGACCCCGCAAACTAATATATCGTTGCACTCAGCATATCGAACTGAGCATTTCGATATATCATTTAGTCAATTATCTCAAGTAGTTCAGCTCTTTCAAAAAAACTGGTGAATCTGGGTAGAGCGTAAAGACGTTCTCGGCCCCACCCCAACTGTGATACATCATTGACTTAAAATCGATGATCTGGGAAAATTGATGCCACATTTGATTATTTGACGTGAAATTTGACCTTTGAACAAAATATTTATACGTTTGGTTTAGTACCCCTTATGAAACTTCTCTAGTCGTTACCGAAATCAAACCTGATATAAGCTAGGTTATAATAGGTTAGGTAGCTAGCGACCTAACCTGTTCTCCCTTCCTTCATACCAGACTTGATTGGGTTGCGACTCGAGAAATCCAGGTTTATCCATTTTTGAGCGGGTTAGGTCTTGGTGGCACTTGTGGAGGCGGGGTTAACTAGAAAGGCATTGTGAAGTCAAAGGTTGCGTGTGGAAGAATTGTTGTAGACCCGTAATAGTTGATAAAAAATTTTTAAAGTTGATTATCTCAATAACTACTTGAGATAATTAACCAAGTTAGATACCTAAATGCTCAGTTTGATGTCCTGAGTCTAACAATATATAACCTGGCGGTGTTTGCTACTTCTGTCTGAAGTTTACCAAATATTGTCAGGTTCGGATCGAAAGTGGTCAACTGAACCCAATGATGTATCACACTAGAGGGTGGGGAGTGTTAGCAACCCATTGTGCCTCATTGTGTCCGATAGTCCCACCGCTCATGTTAAAGTCCTAATTTGAAAAGTTAACGATTATAAAATCGGAGAGAGACAAGTGTACTAGACTAAGTATAGAACTCTCTAATCTTTAGTGACTTTCAAAATTTCGGTTGAATCTTTACAAAAAACTGAGACATAGTGAACAATCAGCTTAACTTAAACTGTGGTTTAGCATAGTTTCATTATTTTAAAATAATCGGCTCTTTTGACTTCAATTGTAGTTAAAAGAGCACTGACCTATTGTACGTAATTTAAGCTATATTTAGTACTTTTTGGTTACATTATAGTAACGGCACAGGGAATGGTGGATGGAGCTACAGACACTATATATAGTTGGATTACACCAAATAAGTTTATGACCACCCCTATGGGAACACGCTTATTTTCAAAAATTCTCAAATATTTCGTTAACGGGCAAGCAGTATTTTACAGGGGTTGGCTCAATCGACAGAATTGAAAGTTCTATAAGAGCGTAATATAGACCACACCCACCTACGCGCCAAAACTTCTAAATTTTTAAAAACTACAAGTTTCCTTAAGTTATGCTCACTCCACCCCCACTTTTGAAGCCATGCTCACTTCTAAGAATTATATTTCAGAAAACTAGTAAGAGCGGATTCTTTCGACTCCTCATTGTACTTTATAGTATAATACTGCAAATGTGGTGCATTTTCGCACAAAATGCAATGAGGAATCGGAAGAACCCGCTCTTATAAGGCTACACCTATTCGTTTCAAAGATATTAGCAATCTTTAAAAGTTAGTGTTGCCTCAAAAGTGGTAACTGGACGAAGCATAACCCATACAGTAGGTTCAACGATATATATCATGTAAATATAGCCCATTGTATTTTGCTCTAAACCATTGTAATAGTATAACAAATATTTAAAGAAAGTTATTAGTTTTAAAAATCAAGAAATTTTGGCATACAAGGAGGGATAGTCTATATATACAACCTTATATATCATTCAATTCCAAGTCGATTAAGCCAACCCCTGTAAGCTTCCGCCTACCCATTAACGAATTTTGTAAACTTTGTCGGTGAAGTCCAACTAAATATATAGTATATCTGTAATCCGCCCACTTTGGTCATGAACTATTACTATAATGTAACCAATAATTGTTAGTTTGAAAATTAAAATTTTAGGTATGTAAGTAAGGGTGATATAGGTATACAACCTCATGTAACATTCAATTTTGTGTCGATTGAGATAATCCCAATGAGCTTCAATCTACCCGTTAATGAATTATGCTAAAATTTTGAAAGAGATATGGCCCCCATGGAGGTGAGGTCATAAATATTACTAAGTTGTATTCCAACAATATATATAGTTTGTCTGTAAATCGGCTCATATTGGCAGTGCACTATTAGTATAATATAACCGATCGATCTTTCTCGATGATTACTATCTGTTTCGTAACTAGACAGATCTCTATAATGCTCCGCCTACTCAGAAATCGAACAAAAGCGAATTCTCAATAGTGGGAGCAGCAAACGAAGTAGGGGTTTCTTAAGTTGAAGTTCTAGTCGTTTCGTTTGGTAACTATTCAATTCATTCCCCGTGCAATATTCGTTGTCTAATCGAACTTAATCTATTGAGGACAGGGAAAAGCCAGGAATCAGTCAAGAAAAGGGCAAACTGGTGGACCAGAATGCAAAGGTTTAATGAGCTGGTTAAGATATGATGTTAATTTATTACAAGATAAAATCGGTTCTATGCTATAAAAGTTAGGTTTCTCTCTTAAGAAATCAATCTTAAATCACTATTTTTCAGAAGAACTTTTACTTACTCCTTATTGTTCTCGAGATAACGCACGATTTTTCATCGTACCCAACATATCGTGAATTTCTTCCTCCTGCAGTAGCCACCATGCCATGAATCTGTGCCGGATCAAATGGGAATAGAAAAATGTGCGGAAATTCTTTACCGTTGTAAATATTGTTAATGCAAAATATTTCTTGCATTCACATATGTCGCATATTAGAATGCAAAATAGGGCGCGACCTTAAGATCTTAGGGAAGCGACCTATTCTGCGAACTCAAGCAATAAAACTTTATTGCTTGAGCTCAAAGTTGAGCTATTTTAAGATGAGTTGACAGTAAGTGTCAATTCATCGGAATTAGCTTAAGTATTTTAAGGTCAGTCGATTGAGACTGACCAGGAGTTGAAAAACTTTAAACATAAGTGAACACGATTGGTCACGGCCCTAAACTGAGGAGTATTTAAGGGCACTCGCAGGCCATACTCGGGGCGGATAAATGGTTTTGTCTAATCATCTTATCAGACGTCTTGTTTTCAGTATACGTTAAATCTTTTTTGTATTTTATATCTTAAAATAAACTTTAATAAAACTAGTAGTTGGATTAGTTTTTTAATATAATAAGTTTGTATATCTTTTGGTGTTTCTTTAAAAAGTCGCACTTAAGGCAATCTAACTTGGCAAGTGCGACAACAATTGGCGTCCGCGACAGGATTCAAGACCATTGAGAAAGAAGTTCCGACGAGTCAAGAAGTTGAATTTTGCGAGATTGGAGAGCGATTTATAATAAACGGTAAAACTTGATTTTCTTTACTGAAATTGAAAAAAAAAGGAAAAAAAAATTTTTTTTTTGGAGTAAACAAGTTAAAAAAATTACTATTGAGAGCTCAGCTGTGTTCTATTTGAAACAAATAAATAATATTCGTATTTTAACGAGCAATAAGCTATAAGCTATAGACTGAACCATGCCAAGAAGTACTATTTCAAATGCTTCCACGGGTTCACAGGAAAGTTTAGCCGAGAAGTTAGATGCATTTAGTGATACTCTGACAGCTAAACTTCTAACTTCTGCACAGTTAAAAATTACGCCATTTTCCAATACTCCGGACCAGGATCTGGAAGAATGGTTAGAACTCTATGAGTTCGCTGCCGCAGGCGCAGGTTGGGATAGAATGAAAATGGGTGAAAGAATAGGTGCTCATTTTCTCGGTCCTGCTCGAGCGTGGTATCAGGATGTGATTAAAAGTAGTACTAATAATTATACTTATGAGCAAATAGTAGAAAAGCTAAGGCGAGACTTTTTGTCTTCTGACTATAAAGCCCACTTACGAGAAAGAGTTCGTCGCAGAAAACAGGGTCTTTATGAAGATGTGGCTAACTACATATTCATTATGAGAAATATGATTAGTCGCATGGATAAAGACAAGCAGATTACTAAAGAAGAGCGCGTGGAGCGAATCTTAGAAGGAATGCTTCCTCAGATCTCTGCACAAGTTAGGCCTTATCAGCCTAAAACTTTCGAGGAGTTATTAGATAAAGCAAAATTAGTTGAAAAAGGCTTCAAAATCGAAGCAAAACATAGAGAACATGCCCATTATGTAGCAGCAGATCTGAGTTCTGTCAGGGGTGAAAAGTCAGAAAGACATTTCAGCAAAAGAGTCGATGACTTTTCTAAAGTCATGGAAACTATGACTAAAACATTTAGTGACACGATGGCTAAAATTCTAAAAAGTAATAAACCAGCAAGAAAGTATGATGCAAATTTTAATCAATCACGAAACAGTGAAAGATTTAATAACGATCAAAGAGGATCAAGAGAGAATAGTGGGCGATATGGCAGATGCTCAAGAGATGAGACGCGCTCATCTACGGGTAAACCTAAATGTTGGGTTTGTGGTAGAGTTGGCCACTTAGCCAAAGACTGTCGAGAGCGAAAGGACAGATCTGATAGATCAGATCCAAACAATAATGATAAATCGGACAATCAAAATAGACCAGAGATGGTAAATGAAATAAGGCACGAACGTACTTGTATCGGCGATAGGCCTGATATCATTTATACGAAGGTGGAGATAAATGGTTGTAAAATCAAAGCGGTTATTGATTGCGCTGCGACAATAACAATTATAAGAGAGGATTTGGTTTCTGATATTGGCCTTAATGTCCTGAAATACGATGGCAATAAAATTAGTGCTGTGACATTTGACCAATTACTCCCTATTGGTAAAGCGCATTTACCATTAATCATAACTGACTCAAATGAATCGCGTGCTTCCGTACATGTTGATGCTGTGGTGGTCAAATGTGCACCATCACAGCTATTAATTGGGAATAATGTCAATTTGAAACTTAAAGGCGTGATTGATTTATATTTAAAAGCCTACACTTTTGGTAATGGCGATGAATTAGTTTCAAAAGATATTATCATTCCTTGTAAAACTTGCAGTAAAAGTAAAGGTAATACAATTCACGCTGAAGAGACGATGGTTTTACCAAAGAGGGCTACAACAATTATTCCCGTTGTGGCTGCAAATAGAAATAAGATAAACCATATGGTTTGTATGATAACTTCAGATAAACGTGAATACCACAGAAATGGATTGTACATTCCCAATACAGTCGTGGAAAATAATGAAAAAGTGATTAAAGTTCCTGTAACTAATTTCAGTAACGAGCCGATAATTGTTAAAAAGGGTACAGTTCTAGGATCGTATGAGAAAATCAATAATGAATGTGTGATTTTCCCATTTAACAGCGATTTTGAGGTCATAAACGAGGAAATAGACCGAGAGGAGAGTTCAATTGAAGCGAATGACCTAAAAACCAACTCGATTGCTTCAAAAAAGGTTGAATTGATAGACAATTGTAAATCGAAGGGAAATGAGCTTAACACAGAAATAAGTTGTTATACAGAAAGTCGAACCCAACAGTCGGTAACTTCGAGCAATAAAGAGTCGGCATCAACTAAAAGCTATAAACTGTCAAACATTCCTAAGTTAATAGAAACAGAGCTGTCGAATAAAGCCGATCAGGCGACAAATATTCTATCTAATAACCAGCAAAAAGGGTGTGATACAGGGAAAAGGATATTGTCTGAAGAATGTAAACCTTTGAAAGTTAAGGATGGGTTTATAAATGTAGGAACCACGCTAACACTCTCTCAAATAGATAAGCTTAAGAAACTTATTTATAGATATATAGACCGATTTGCTTTCAAACCAGAGCAGATCGGGCGAACAGCATTGATTGAACATGAAATAGATACAGGAACTGCAAAACCCATTAGACGTGGTCCTTATAAATGTTCTGTAATGGAACGCGAAATAATTCAAGAACAAGTACAAGACTACATAAAAATGGGCATTTTGAGCCCAACTCGTAGTCCATGGGGTACAGGTGTAGTATTGGTACGCAAACCTGATGGAACTCCGAGATTTTGTTGTGACTGGCGTGGTCTCAATTCAGTTACAAAGCTAGACTCATACCCTATGGTCAATATAGATCAGGCTCTGATGGCTTTGAGAGATATGAAATGGTTTTCTACGTTAGATCTCAATAAAGGCTATCATCAAGTGCCAATTAAGAGATCAGACCGTGAGAAAACTGCGGTGGTGACCATGGATGGCTGCTACCAGTGGGAAACTATGGGCATGGGCCTGGTCGGAGCTTCAGCCACTTTTCAAAGACTACTTGACCTCGTATTAAGTGGGTTAAGGTTTAATATAGTGATTTGTTATATAGACGATGCAGTCGTGTTTAGTGGATCATCGTTTGAGGATCATTTAGAAAAACTTGAAACCGTATTCAAACGCTTTTTTTGGGCTAATCTAACATTCAGACCTGATAAATGCAGGTTTGGAATGACAAGAACTAGATTTCTTGGCCACATTATAGATGCTTACGGTGTATATCCAGATCCAGATAAAGTAAAACAAATCCGCGAAAGATCAGTACCTAAGAATATTACTGATATAAGATCATTTTTAGGGCTGGCCGGCTATTACCGTAAATTTATAACGAATTTTTCAATTATTGCTAAACCATTGGCCGACTTAACTAAGAAAAATGTTAGATTTGTTTGGAATTGTGAGCATCAAAATGCTTTTGAGAGTATTAAACAGAAGCTAAGCGAAAAGCCTTGTGTAGCTCATTTTAATCCAAAGTTAGAAACGGAGTTGAGAGTTGATGCCAGTGATTTAGCTGTAGCAGCTATACTGGTACAAAAACATGTAGATGGGTGGAGAATGGTGGCGACTTCCGCTCGATGTCTTAGCAATACTGAAAAGCGCTATACTATTGGTGAACGCGAAATGTTAGCTATTGTGTATGGATTGACGAAATTTCGCTGCTATTTATATGGTATAGAGTTTGTTGTAGTCACAGATCATGCAAATAACGTCAACTTAATGACTAAATTGAATCTCTCTGACAGAGTTGCTCGTTGGCTATTAAATTGTATGGATTTTAAATTCAAAATTGTTTACCGACCTGGTAATAAAAACAAAGATGTAGATGATTTGTCACGTTATGCGAGTGACAAAGCCGAGTACTTTGATCCAACGGCAGCGCTCGCTATGTATTTAACTGATGATAGGGTTATAGTAGATCCTGAGGCAGAAGCGAAAGGCTTAATGGAAGTTTCGCCACCAATAAACCTAGTAGAGGAGCAGAACAAAGATCCTCTTTGCGGAAATATAATTAACACGTTAGAAAACATACATGTGTTATCTAACAAGATTATTAAGAAATATTCTAAGTATGCATTGATAAATGAAATATTATATCGGGTTGTACGTAGTAAAGCTGGCAAACGATATAATATTGTCATCCCTAAAACACTTTTAAGGGATATGATGTATACTTTGCATGATGACCCAATGAGCGGTCATGCAAGCTATCGTAAAACCTTAGACAGGGCTCGAATGCGTTTTTACTGGCCTAAAATGTCAAAATATATTCAAAAATATTGTTGTTCATGTATGGATTGCCAAACTAAAGGCAATAATAATAAATTGCCAGCCGGTTTATTACAACCTATTCCTGTACGTGGACCGTTCTCTCGAGTAGGAGTTGATGCAGTCGGTCCATTTAAGCTATCAAATTATGGTAATAAATATATTTTGACGGCTACTTGTTATTTCACAAAATATGCTGAGCTAAGAGCTGTTCCTGATATTACTGCTGAAACTACTGCACGATTCTTAGTTGACGAAATAATTTGCCGACATGGTGCCGTTGAGGAAATATTATCTGATTTATGTCGCAATTTTCTCGCGGAAGTAGTACAACAGGTGTTGGATATAGTTGGTACGCGGCATGTGCATACAACTTCATATAGACCTCAAACTAACGGTTTAGATGAGAAATTTAACGGCACACTGTGCCGAAGTATATCGAAATATATTGATATAACGCAAAAGAATTGGGACAAGTATTTAGGAATGCTAAGATTTGCATACAATACTTCTATTCAGAGCACAACCAAGTTATCGCCTTTTATGATACTATATGGAAGAGATGTGCGAATGCCAATAGACATAATCTCGGGTGAACCCATCAAAAGGCCTGAAGATCCAGTAAACTATGCTAAGGAATTGCTTAAAGTCATGCCCCAAATATGGGCAATCGTAAAGGAAAATATATCCGAGGCACAAATGAGACAAAAAGCTCAGTATGATAAGAAACATAGGGATGTTTCGTACAAAAAGGATCACTTGTTTGGGTGTATAAGCCAACTCGGAAGCGCGGAATGACAGACAAGCTTGTCCACAAGAACCGTGGACCATATAGGGTTTTGGAGCAATATAAAAATGTTAATTACATTGTAGAAAGTGTTAGAGGTAAGAAGAAACAAGAAATACATCATGTAAGTAAACTTAGTCCGTGTTACACACGTGACGCTTTAGATTCTACAACTGAGGTTCATGATAGCGACAATGATAGTGATATCAATCACCCTCAAAATACAATCAAAGTTAGTTCTCCAACAAACATAAAGAAAAGTGCAGATACTGAAAGTACTGAAATAATTACCAATACGTCTCAATTGCACGAACAGTTAAATAATAAATATACAGGTAGCACAGAAGTTTATGAGATTTCGGACAGTTCTGACGATACCATTATTCAGAGTTCTCCTGCAGCTCCAGTTCGTAGAAGTACACGAGTTACTCGCGGAATACCTTCTATCAAATATAACCCAACCCTATATATAATGTCAATATTAGCTATATTGAGTCTTACAGCTGAAGCTGGTTTTCATAAAGTGTCACCAATTTTATGGAGAAATACGGGGAAACCAGTACTCATTGGTATACATCCTGTGCAAATGGCGATAAAATACTATAGCCCTTGTGATCTGTTGAGCGATCCTGACATATTACCATCAGGGTCTCAAGCACCCCTCTATAACTGGTGTAATACTAGTTTCAACTCCGATTTTATGGCACCAGTTCAAAAAATGTGTAAGCCAGTTAAATTCTCTCCTGGTGCGTTGAATCCTAAATCTCGTGACAAACGCTTGGTTTTAGGAATTGGTTTAGGAGTCATAGCGATTGGCGCGGCAGCTTCTATTGGGCTATCGGCTGTAGCAGTAACGAAAACATCAGATTTATCTGATAAATTTAATAATGTAGCTAAACAGCAACAAATATTGATGGAAAATCTAAGACAAGTTACTCAAAACGATTTGGTCGAAAAACTAGCCCTCAAACGATTAAAAAACGAGATAAGCCAAATGTCAGGTTATGTTAACGAATTATCAGACACTGTCGGACAAATGAAGAAAACGCTGCCAACCGCTCTTATAATAATGTCAAAATTGGGGGCACAATTTATCTTAACTAGGAATTTATTGTTTGAAATATCACGAAAGTGGGAATCAAAAGAAATTGACCCACAATTGTTTCAAATATTTAATGTAACCCTCCCATGCAAAGAAAATTGTCCACTTAAATACGCTGAACCAAAAGAGTGTATTGTCGATGAAAAGGAAAGTTTAATTATAATCAATTTTGATTTAAGGGTCACTCAACCAAGAGCTCATGTTTTAGCAAGTGATGCTTTTACTTTAGTAACTGTCAACAAGTCTGAAAACTTGTTATGCCATCAAGAATACATTGGACCGAACATGGTTGTATATGATGAAACTCTAGACTGTATTGTCCCTACAAAAAGCTCCAATATTGATTTTGCAAATGATTTGATTTTAAAACCTGACGAGGTTTATTGCAATAAAAGACAGGTTTCTCCGAGTTCTAAATACTGGGAAATCAAAAGATGTGAACCTCTCAATAACATTTTAGAAGATGAGATTGTTCAAGTTAAGAATGGAGGAGAAAACAATTTTGTATATTGCAAGTCGTTCAACATAAAACTATATGAAAAATTGCCACCTGTTAATTGTCCAGATTTTGTATTTTCTTTACCAGCGAATAGATCTTTCCGCATTGGGCGCCTGAGTTATAACACAGAACAAATCAAAGTGAGTAATGAAATGCGATTCATACCGGATTTATCACAACGCATAAACTTCCAAATAATGGAAAAAGTTCACCATATCGATATGAGCGCTGACTTAAAAATAACTGATGAGTTGATAAATTCGATTAATACTGACGCAAAAGAATATGTCTTCAGCAATTATGTTATACCTACGACTTCAGTCATAATTATATTGATTATTGTGTTAGCATTGTTTACTATTTATTATTTTGTGATACGTAAGCAAATTGCAACACAAACTCCGGTTTCGAATGATCAAAGTTTAGCATTTTCGAGAGAAAATGATCTAATTGAAATACAGCCTATAGCTGAGCAAGGAGATGAACTCAAGGGTAACACAAAGACCCACAGAAACAAAGGAAAACATAGACCACGCGAAGATTCACATGACTCTAATGACATTAATCCCATAAGGATTTAACTTAAAACTCCTATTCGTTTTCTACTATTTTACTATTTAATCAAATGAATATTTAATCAATGTGATAATTAATGATTATTCAGATATAAATAATGGCTGAAGCGATGATTAAAACTCGTTTAATGGATAAAAACAGAAAAAAATATAACTTTAAAAAGAAAAACTATTTTACGCCAAGTGAGGCCAAAAGAGAATTCACACGCAATGCACAATTGGATCAAATCGCAAGCACGATTCGAGTGGTAAAGCGTGAAATACACACTATAGTCGATGGCTTATCACCAAACTCGAGCATAAACTCACGAAGAAGCACAGCACGAATGTCAACCGCATTACCTTCTGGGTATCGATCAGGGCTCAACTCAGTAATTGATGATCTCCGCGATATCCAGGAGTCATTAGCAAACCTCCAAATGGAAATATCTCGCTTGAGTATCGAGTATAAAACTCGTACTCTCATGCCACAAGTACAACAAATGCAACGCTATTATAATCATTACTGAACTTAATGCATTGATATCAATTTTTGATTAAGTTAATCATTCAACTATTTTATTTTATTTGGGCATATAACCGATTTTTTTAATATTCATTATTTGTTTTTTTACGTATTATTGGTAACTTTCAAAATTATTAATTATCTGTATAAGTGATGACTATTTTTAATTATTGGCGTTATAATGACAACCCAGTTGTGAAAGATTTCACTGAAATCTTTAGTTGAGGGAGACCGAAGTGTTAATGCAAAATATTTCTTGCATTCACATATGTCGCATATTAGAATGCAAAATAGGGCGCGACCTTAAGATCTTAGGGAAGCGACCTATTCTGCGAACTCAAGCAATAAAACTTTATTGCTTGAGCTCAAAGTTGAGCTATTTTAAGATGAGTTGACAGTAAGTGTCAATTCATCGGAATTAGCTTAAGTATTTTAAGGTCAGTCGATTGAGACTGACCAGGAGTTGAAAAACTTTAAACATAAGTGAACACGATTGGTCACGGCCCTAAACTGAGGAGTATTTAAGGGCACTCGCAGGCCATACTCGGGGCGGATAAATGGTTTTGTCTAATCATCTTATCAGACGTCTTGTTTTCAGTATACGTTAAATCTTTTTTGTATTTTATATCTTAAAATAAACTTTAATAAAACTAGTAGTTGGATTAGTTTTTTAATATAATAAGTTTGTATATCTTTTGGTGTTTCTTTAAAAAGTCGCACTTAAGGCAATCTAACTTGGCAAATGCGACAACAATATAGTCTTCATAAAGATCCGTTAGATTTCTCGTTTGTGGATAAATTCTAAGACTGAATTAAACAATATCAGGAATTTAAAAGAAAAAATTTGAGTTAATATTTCAAATTAAGTTAGGAAGATTAATAACTTGGCCTTTATTCGTTTAGCGAACTCCAACATCATGAAAATAAGAGGCCCACACCATTGATAATTGAGAACTGTACTGTTCCCAATGAATTCTTCATCATATTGAAGGATTGGAGGCCACATATTTGGCAAAACATCAATCAAGAAATCATTTTGATTTTGAGTCAAATTAACGATTTGATTATCTGATGTTAGATTAACACAGCTGTTTTTATTGAAATTTAGCATTTCAATTGAATATTCAAATCACACGACTGTTCGAACAAAGATCGCTGAGTATACTGTGTGGCTGATTGCTATGAAAGTGCACTTTGCATTGTATGGTAATTCTTGTAGATATCTCGGTTTGTTTCGATTTCAAAATTTTGTCATGGAAATAAATGTAGTTTTGTTAAAAATTCATAGAATACTTCAAAATAACACCTAATATATTAGTATAGTGACTTGTATCTAAACCATTAGTAAATATGACAATAAAGATCATCAATATTGATCGAAAAGATGATTAAGTAGGGGTTTATCTCTTGTGTCTGCTCAACACAATTTTATTATGCATTTCGCTTAAAATTTATATTTAGGCTTATCTTAA
Organism: Archegozetes longisetosus; assembly: GCA_018873245.2. Taxonomy (NCBI): domain Eukaryota; kingdom Metazoa; phylum Arthropoda; class Arachnida; order Sarcoptiformes; family Trhypochthoniidae; genus Archegozetes; species Archegozetes longisetosus. The sequence continues at coordinate 3,688,551 of JAEMBT020000007.1, forward strand.
TTGGCATTAATTCATCCGCTAATGATTACAGAATGTAAAAGTTGCTAATTGATTTTACTAAACTATACAAACTATTAATTTTATTCAAAGACTGATTTGATTGATTTGAGTTCATGCAATATTAATACCCCCTCTCAAAGGAAGTAATACTATTCTCTCCTATTTTACAATCTAATACTACTGTCAAAAAGATTGCTGAGTATACTGTGTACCTTAAGTTTTATGAGAGCTGAAATGATTGTTCGTGTGAAGGGCTTTATAAAATCGAAACTATCAATGTGTCGGTAGCAATAATTTGTCAGATCAGAGATAAAAGCTATCTTATCTGAGAGTTGAACTTTTATCAATAATTACTTCGTTGAAGCTAATTCTCATAATATAACCAAAACATGGAAATAAACTATCTGCTTAAACCTTATCACTTTTTAAAATGAATATTGATTTACAGTCTTTTTCAAATATGAGATTTTGAAACGAGAATCGATTATAAGACTAGAATTTAGGAGAAGAAAATCGCATGTTTAATAGTAATTGTGTTTGTACCTTGAAATCTTGAAAATCTTTAACGTAAAACCTAATATTTGAGTTATGCATGTGTTAATCTTATAATAGGAATTTCTTAAAGACCTGGTATTAGGAACAAACTTAATTGTGCTAATTTCAGCAGTGTTGTTTATATGCAAGACTTTATATACTTAATAAGTACATAACATTTTGTGATAATTCTTGTTGACATCTCGGTTTGTTTTGATTACAAAACTGTCATAGAAATAAATGTAGTTTCGTTTAAAAATTCATGAAATATTTCAAAATACCACCTAATATATTAGAATGGTGATTGGAATCTAAATCATTAGTAAATATGACAAAAAGTTCTATTGATGTAAAGGTGATTAAGTAGATTCATCTGTTTTTATATTTCATTAAAACTTATTAAGGAGGACTGTAGTAATGACAAAATTTTATTCTCAGTAAAACTGGTATAATCAACAGTTTTATTGAAAGTAGAACTATAGACATTACTACAGTCGCCCAGGTGTAATTTGATGCCTTCGTATTCTTTCAACCACTTAACCCTTTAGTGGAACCATGGCTGGAAAAGCTGTCATTTGAACTTTGAACTTTTATTAAAAATCATAGGTTCGCGTCACACCTGAAAAATTTTAGCTATCCCTCAGAAAAGTTTCTGGCTATCGAATGGCATCAATCGTGCAGAAAGCATTGACTAGAAGACCTCTAGCTTAAGAGGTCAATGCAATTCACAAAACTTTTCAACCAGAAAACACTAAACATAAACTAATTGAATAAAAACCTTATACGTAACGATTGCCATCCAATTTAATCTAGAATAACATTAAAATATAATACTGTCATTTAAAAGTAAAAATTGTTTTAACGATTAAAATACATTTTATTAGATAAGAAAAACGAAGGTTTATATTGTAGTGATCTGACCCTGACTCAAGAGCCAGCCAGTCTGACACTACTCAACTATTGAAAAGTTAATCGTTCGACTAATGAACGAACTAAGAACTTTTGACATTAATGTCACCCCTTCTTAGAAATAATAAGATATAAAAGGCGTGCTTTCAACGAGACACGCAGTGGTTGATGTAGTGTCTGTAGCTTGAATTAATATTTATGAGTAGATAAATTACTTTTGCTTCAATATATATATATATATATATATATATTTAACTGCATTTCAGTATATGCTTAACATGAGTAAATGTATTCTATTGGCTGAAGAGTTTTATGAATCGCGTCGACCTCTTAAGCTAGAGGTCTTCTCGTCAATGCTTTATGTACCTTTACGTTTAATATAATTCATTTTTAAAAATTCAATTTTAATTAGTTTCAATTAATTTTTAACTAGCTACGACTAACATTTTTCAGCCACGAGTCCCAAAGACGCCAGTATTTTCGTATAACATTCTAGCGTTTTCCTTCAAGTCGAGTTATGGCGAGATAGCTTTTCAGTCAGTGTGCCGCAGAAAAACTTGCCAATCAGGGGTTTTACCACGTCACCATTCTTCTATCAAACATAACACAAGCTTTCATTATTCACAGCTTATACCAAAGGCTAGAATAGTGACTGAGAATTCAGTCAAGCTACAAGGCAACTATTGTCGATGCATTTCCCGCGTAAGTCTTTATAACGGTGGGACTCGTGGCTGATAAGCTTATATGTGAGATGTTTAAAATAAATGGCTGTATAGTGAATTCTAAACAATAGTCATCATATAGATAATTGATTTTCAAAAGCGATATTGAGAATTTTAAAAGCTTACAACTCTTGAAGCGCTCAACCGATATGCTTAAGATTTATGTTTTTGGAATCTGTGTGCAAAAACCTTTGAAACGATGTGCATATCACCGATGTTCACCGGTGGGCCTATTGGAACAGATGATGATATGCACATCATTTCAAAGGTTTTTGCACACAGATTCCAAAAACATAAGTCTTAAGCATATCGGTTGAGCGCTTCAAGAGTTGCAAGCTTTAGAAATTTTGAATGTCACTCTTTAAAAATGAATTAAATATGAGTGTTCTGAACGAGTTATATAGCCATTCAAATGGAAACTTCAATTGATGCACCGCCGACAGGTAAAAGTTGTGTATTTAATATTCCTAAAAAGATCCAGAAGAGCTGATAAACTTTAGGGAGAGACAACTCATTGAGACTTGTGTTAAGTATATTGAGATTAATCAATAAATGCATTCTTAATAACAAGTTTAGAATTTTTCAATAAATTTTGAGTCATGCTAATGAAAAGATTTGATAAAATACTGTGAGTCGAAAAGTTTTCAATAGTTGAAAATAACACGTTTTTATTATGAAAAGTTTTTATCGTTCCTTTATAAACGTGTTATTAATTCGATTTAAAAGTGCCAGTAATTGTCAAATCCGATGCAAAAATCACTTGAATGAGTTATAATTTGATATTTCATTAAAATTATTTAATAGGTCTGATCAGTATTTTGGTTCCATGGCTGATTGATTACTAACATTAAATTGACTTTTGCTGTGAGTGACACTAAGATACTGGTCATGTTTATCAAGGACTAACTTATCATTATTTGAATTTTCTCGTCACTTTTATCCAAACGCATCAGGGATTAATCCAGGATCAATGCATAACTTTTATCTGTTGACTGTATCTCTATATTTCGTCGCTTTGGAACTATACTGTCGTATCTATAATGTTATTTGAATGAGAGGTATGACAGTATAGTTGCAAGGCGAGGATTTGCCATCAGACCATGAGGTCAAAAGTGTTTACACGTTTGCCTTCACTTCTTTAAGATGCGATCACTTAAATAATATATAGATTCCTAACAACCCTTAGAGTGACTCTAGACTCGCCTAAAATTTTTCAGCCACGAATACCAATAATGGAAATTCTCAAACTGTTCCACCGAAGGGCTAATCGAGTTCACTCAAGAATTTCTATCAATGTTTCTATATTTATCTCTAATTTGAGCGTCAAACTTACTGTCCATATTAGAGCTAAATTCATTTTCTTCAATAGAAATATGTTTCTTTTATCTTTCATTATCTTCTAATGACAACATTTTATTGTTTTATATAAATTAATTTATTTGTGAATAAACCGTATTGATTGTTTTATATTTGTAACATTTCACATTATTTACTCTCTAAAACGATTTAAATGCTTTTATTTCAATTTTGAAAAAATACAAAAAGCTTTTGTAGATTGAAATGAGCTTGTCAACGCTTATGAAAATTAGGACCTTTTGTTAAAAGAAATATGGTATTTTTCGCCATAAACTAGGGTACAATAAGACTTAACTGAAAATTAGTTGACTTATGTGTCCCAGTTTTATGCTGATAACAATTAACGCATCAAATGAAAGTCAGACTTATCTTATTCCGTAACAAAGGTCCCAGATATGAAAACTTCATTAAGATAGATTTGAGATCTTTGTATCAGCAGAAGCTAAAACTTATAGCATGTCTGTACAATATTGTCTTATAATATGTAAATGTATGAGATTTTTGTCTTTTCTCTTTAATGCGTTAATTATCTCAAAACAATAGATAAAATGAAAAAATACGTGAAATAATTTCCAAGTTTTAGTACAGTGCTAGTGGAGATGCAGATAATATGAGAGCTAGAATGTATAATTTTCATTTCAATCAATCTAATAATATCCGCACAATAGTGACCCTATTTTTCTGTGACCACTATTACTCAAGATATGCTGATGGCGTAGACAAATCAGTGATGTCGTTGGATTTAGAATGAAGAGTTAGGGAAAGCCTGCATATCTCATGACAAGAGAAACCCAAAATAGGTTAAAAATAGGTAAAATCATGAAATAGTGAAACAAACCCTCATACTAATTGTTCAAGTTTTTATCAAAAAATTATCAAATGAGTAGTTTTTGGTTATCTCTTAAGTTTTTTTCAACTTTGAATAACAATTTACAAAAATTATAAAAGCATAACACAACACTACATAAGTAAATAAATAAATAAACGTGTTTTAAATAGTGATACTCATTGCTTAAAATAATATATTAAATTTTTTGACATAAGTGTGAGTAATGTATTGAAACCTTAATATGTATTAAAAGTAACGATTCATTTAGTGTTTAGTCATTTGATTGTTTTTTGATAAAAACTTGAACAATTAGTATGAGGGTTTGTTTCACTATTTCATGATTTTATCTATTTTTAACCTATTTTGGGTTTCTCTGCTCATGACTGAAGTGATTGCATGGGGAGCCAAAAACTTATTTTTAACCCATTTAGACGCGGGTTCTTTATAGTTGTGAATATTACTCCGATATTTTGAATCCGAAATGAACCGTAAAAAGAAGGATTCCGTTATAACATTGGCCCTTCCCCTCAAAAATGGATAAAATAATTTTTTAAAAAACTAATTGAACTCATTTATAATGCAAAAAATTGAAATTTATCGTATTTATTGTTGTTTTTGTGCAATTTTTTAAAAATAACAAAATAGATGTGAAAAATCGAATTTTAGCTGAATACAAATGAAAAAGAATATGATTTTTTGCAAATGAAAAAATTTTAATTAATGAAGAGATTAATAAGGAAGCTTGAAAAAATATTTATGTAAAGAAGTATCAAACTCAGCATGTTTCATTGCAAAGTTGACACTCTTGACTGATGAACCTTAGATAAAGGAGAAGTAGGAATAAGCACTGAAAACTTGCCGATCGAGTGATTTTGATCAAATTCAATATTGTAATAGTCCATGTCCAACTATTAAGTTTGACCAAAGGTTTGACCCGATTCCGCGCCTCGCGCGAGATTTAAAGTGTTATAATCTAAAATACGGAAAACTTTATTTCAGCGAAACGGGATAAGATAGAAACACCAAACCAATGCAAATATGAGTAAAAATTGATTCTAAACAATATGTGAACATTTCAAAACCAGTACTATACGTACAAATATATTTCATGAAAAAGTGAAAATTTTGAAATTTTCCACTATCTTTGCCCATAGAGACTCCAAAGATTTTTTCTATGTAATTATAGAGTAACATCTTATCTACATTAAACAACAAAAAAACTTTGGAGGACTCTATGGGCAAAAATAATATTGACAAAAAACTAACCGGTGTAATGTATTCGCAATTGTATACATGTAAATATAATTATATACATATCAGTATAAGTATACTTAGTTTGATCAAATCGGTCCATTAGAACGCTTATTCCTACCCCTCCTTTAATATGTTTTATTTGAGAACCTGACTAAAGTTTATTTAAGCAGTATGCAATAAATATGATTTCAAAACTCAATAAAAATTCTATAATTATTATAAAATGATGAGGTTTAAACTTTTTAACATTAATTATTTTAAACATATTCAAAATAACTTGAAAATGAATAAAAATTGAATTTTGGTTTTTGTATTTTTTCAACATGTTACACCAAAAGGGCTAGCTTTCCCTTTTAACCAAAGCTTCTTTAGATAAAGTTGTTTTTTAGGAAAAATTTCCAAGCTAGCCCTTTCGGGGTAACATGTATAAAGTTTTGAAATTTTATTATCTTTATAACTTTCTTAATAATGAAAAATTTATGATGATTCTTCTTCCTCATAAACTTGTATTCAAACTTTAAGTTTCAGTGAAAAATTTTTCAAAATATCTCTAACGGTTTTCTTACAGTAAAAATTTGAAAATTTAAACTTCTAGAATTTTTTGCAGCGCTCAGGCGCGTCCAATCTCAAAGTGATAAGCACAAACATATATTCTTTTTTAGTGTTCTTTTTGAATAAAAAATTTCAAAGAAATCGGCGTCTCAGGGGAATTTTCTATGGGGCCACCGAATCCTCCTTTAGTAAAAACTTTTACCGATTGCATGATCCGATGAAGAGACTTCAATATCAACATGAACAACAATTAGAAGCTCATTCGACATTTGAAAATAATTAATTTTATTGAGATAGTTTAGAGTTGAATACTTAACAATATTTCGATTAGTCGTGTTTAAAATTTGGAGTCTTAACAAAATAAGTTTCTAACTCTCCCTTTCCCTTAACATATATTTTCCCTCTTGATTCACATTCATATCCGTTGTCTTGCAATAATTTAGCCGTATGTGCAGTTACCTTAAAATAAATATTTCAACACGTTTATCAATTGACTATTAATTTAAAAGATAATAGTGATAATTACATGTATGCGTCCCATAACACCCGTGCTGTCCATTCGTGAAGCCACATTTACTGTGTTTCCCCAAATATCATACTGTGGTTTATGAGCGCCCACAACACCAGCTATGACTGGTCCGTGATTTACTAAGTTAAGAGAATGATTCTCATATAAAAGCTCAGAAAACAAGTCATGATTTTGCCATCAGAAAGGATAAGCTTTTTAGCTTTAAGACAAAGCAGTAAAGCAATACTTTATCGAAATTTTTTCTATAGTTAAGTCAATTATTTTCATACTTCCGACTCGAAGCTTAAATCGTTGGAATGATTCGCGATTTATTTGTTGCAGAACATTGTTGAGAGCGATCGCTAACTCTATGAGAGATATCACATTATGTTCTTCGCGATGAACCAGATGATTATCACCTTTAAATTTAAGATCTAGAGGTATAAAACGTTAATAAAAAGCCAAATCACAACATCTAAAGCCTTGTTTACCCTCAAGACTCTCTCTTCCTGGTTGTAGACCAGAAGCTGCCATATATGTGCTGCCAATCGTTTTGATCTTCTCAATACAACTATATTTCGGTTTAAGCAACAATTTATCGAAATCACAAATTATTTCATTAAGCAGTCGAAGACATTCAAGTCCTTGTTTATTGACATCATTTTCGTCATAGAACTCCGTATAATTTGGTATCGAAGCGAACATAACAGCGACAGAAGTATATCTAAAATTCAAATTTTCAAAAAGTATTTGAAAGTTCGAAAAGTTATCAAAACTTGATTGAAAAGCTTAAAATGAATTCTGAAACAAACCTTTCATGATATAAAGCGCCACTTCGGCCACAATTTAGTAAGAAGTGTGACGCGACATGCTGTGGAAGAATATTTTCGAGCAAAATCTTATTGATTCCACCGATGGTCTCGACGTCGTCCTGTTCTACCCTTAGTTTTGCTTTCCATAAGAAGTGGGACCTGGAAGTCCTTTCCATATAACGATCGCGATAATAGAAGCACATTATTATAATTATGCAAAATAAATACAATTGAAACGAATTTTTATCATTATACTCTGGCTTATTATCAATGCATAAAATTTTTGTAACAATCACTGCAATCAAGTAAATAAACATTAAAATAGTTTTGATTATGAATCCGAGATGAAAGAAGAACGAAATACAAATCAATACAACAGCCGGTGATATGAGAAAATAATGCTTTAGCAATAGTACGCATTCATCGTATTTGGTTATCGTATTCATTGTTATATTAGTTTTGTCTTCGATCGGCTCATCGCTGCAGTCAATCAATGCTAACGACAAACAATTTTCCGCAACAATAAAAACTGCGGCTATTATTGAACAGACAATCCTAACAAATTTAGTCGTATTTAATGGCGAAACACATCGATGATTGAGTGACTCATCGTCTTCTTCCGAAGTCGACGTCTGGTTAATAGTTGTTTCTTGTGGGAAAAATGTTTGCTGAAGGTTTATCACAGTCACGATTGTCACTAATATGAGACCAGTTGAACAGATTAGGGTCAATGATGTCCAATTGCTAGCATTTGATTAAATATAAGTTTTTCAAATTTTCTCTAATATTGTTTTCAGGCTTCATTTGATTTCGGCCTCATACTGTTGGTGGTCACGCTCATTTACAACAATTTACAAGTACTGTACAAGTTTAAAAAACAGACTTAACCTTCACTTTTAACTTTATTTAACTTTAACTGACGTGATTTGCAACAATAAAAGGCAGAAAGAATGAAAGCTTTTTTTATTATCTAATCAATACATACATTGGCGCAAGAATTAGTTGAATGATAGCAAGCACAACAAACGCTGCGCTAACACTGTTGATATTCTTTGAGAATTCAGCCAATCGAAGCAATTGGTATTGAGTTTCGAGAGATTTCTTGAGAAAGCTCAGAAATATTGGGTTTATGTCTTGATTACCACATGTTGACGAAGTGGAGAACCCGATTGCTGGACATGTGAATGACGGCGGAAGAAGATTTGTCTCTATTAGTGCTATACTCTGTGTGATGGCAAACAATTTGGTTCAGTGTTAAATCGATTTGGTGTCAAGTAATTGATTTAAAAACTTTCTGAATTGACAGACTTGAATTAATGTTTATCTTTAAGCAACTGATTTTGTTTAAGGACTAGTAAGAAGTTCTTTTAGAAGATCATATCAAGTCTTGAGCTCCAGAAATTATTTTACTAGTTCAATTCCTATAATAAACCTTGAATTTTCAAAAGTTTCAATGTTTTAGTGTTGACTAATAGAAAATTAGTTTTCTCGGAGATATCATGCTCTAGTTCTTTTCAACAGGAATCATAACTTTCAGTTCCATTTTCATCAAATAAAACCTGAATCGAACCCTATATAAAACACTACTTTTTATTCAGTTCAATGTCAGAGTCTGGTTGAATCGTGTTTTCGAAGATTAATAAAAAAGTAAAAAATTTTCTAAATAAACCATGCTAAAGTGGTCTACATCAATGTTATCTCAAGAAATTTCAGTCAAGCACAAAACAAATTGATTTATCGGTACATTTGAAAAATGATAATATGAGAGACTAGTGCACAAGTTTCTTAAGGCCCAAATATTGGCTATAAATAAGAAATATCTGAAATCTCTAATTTGTTAAGGATTACAATACAAATGTGTATGCTTTTTATGACTTGTGCAATCCTATGATCCAAAAAAATCTACGAGATATCAGTACGAATCCTGTTTTGCTATCAACTGCTAATTCTCTAAACTTTAGTGCACAGTATGTCTTTTTTCCTGTTTATTGTGTTTGAAGTCCATCTGAAAATTGAACTACTTTTTACGAAATTTTCTAATGATTTTAAGCTTGAGTTCACTTTTAATTTAGACCTTAATAAATCTAAGTTTATAAACAACTTGTTTCTCTCTCAATAAGAACTTATAAGCTATAAAATAATCAGTTTATGAAACGGTATTTTTTATAAGCCATAAGTTTAAAATGACATCTTAAACTGAAAAGCATTTGAAACAACTAGAAAGTTAATGAGACGTGAATGAGATTTTGAAAGGCCTCTTGTTGTGGTCTTATTGCTCTTTTCTTAAGACTAACTACTCAATACTCTCGACTAGTAATCCCGTTGCCTAAAATTTTTTTCAAAGTCTTTCAATCACAAAAGGTTGAAATTTTTTTTATTGAGAAGCATAATAGTTTTTGAAGAAACAAACCGTTTGAGTGACATTCTTCGCAATAACACTTTTAGATATATTAGAGAATGGCTTATCTGCGCCCCAACCGGCCCCACATTCAGTCCATTTACCCATTCTTTTAACGACAGCTGAATTAGTTTGCGATCTCTTAGTATTATTTTGATTCACATCATTGTCTACTGAACACGAACTCGCAGTCGAGTCATCAATCTTTGGCTGATCGCCATTAACAACTTTTGTCGAGTTGATTGAGACATGAGTTTGCTTCTAGTCATTTAAAAGGTAAGATAACCGTGAAATGGATCTCTCATGTGAAGAGCGAATCTTCAAATTCAGACCTTTTCTCTACTCACCTTTGGTGCTATTATAAGAAATGTTTCGACTCCATGTTGAGCCAGATACGTGTCTCTCGATTGCCCATTGCCTGGCTCTACCTCAAATCGATTGTCGAGTAAGACAAGCGTATCTCGCGTTATGTGGACTCGGCTTTTGATTAAAAAACAAAATTAAAGTCATTAATTATGTTTAGTTATTAAAACCATAAGTTGCTACATGACGGCAAGCTTTTGGATATACACTCAAACTTAATGAGCTTTAGGCTATATTTAGCAGATAATCACATTTAACTTTTTCTGTATCTACTTTTGTTATACTTTAACTCTTTCTTTAATCAGTAGAAAATTTATAATTAATGGGTTTTATGAGAATTTTAATTTTATTCATAGAATTTTATTATCTCTTTTAATTGGCCTGGAAATATTCAAAAGTTTTAATACTGTCCAAAATAGCAATTTATTGTAAAGTAAATAATGATAAATATGCACAATATGCGCTTAAAGGCATAATTTATTAAGTAAATAACAAATACTTTAGAAACTATTATAAAGGCTGCCAACATATTCCGAACTTCTAAACCTCGTAACCACACTACATATATCTCTTATGCGTAAAGTTTATCTCGTGTTGCTTTGAGTGATCAAAATTCAAATAAAGTTTAATTTTGTCAGGATAAAATAGTTGAAATGGTTCTAAAATTCAGTTCAAAATGAAAGTCAAATCCGAAACTTGATTGAGAAATATAATATTTTATATGGCATTTAGTATCAAATTAAGGCATAGCTGAGTAAAGGTATAGAAGATAGAAATGCAAATTAATCCTGATTTACATAACAAGATATACTAAAAAGAAAAGGCGTTCGCTCATTAGTGCTAACGAGTGTTTCCAACTCTTTCTAGAGTCTCAAAGTTTACGCAAACTTCTAATTTGATTCATTAGCTGCATAAAAGTTGAAACATTGATACGAACCCAGGAACACCTCCAGATTCCATATGATTGGCGAGGGTAACATCATCTGACCATACGTCGTACTGCCACTTCCTCAGACCAATCACACCACATAAGACATTGCCGCTATGGACACCAATTCTCATGTCAACGTTCACTTGAGTCGCTTCACGAACACATCTATTAAGAAATATATGAGTAATAGTTATTGGTAACTATTGATAAATACCATATTGCTATAAAATGAAGTCATAAAAAACGAGAATAAGTGAAAAAGATATTCTACTTTGAGTATTATGCTCAAAAATAGAAATTATTCGTGGATTCTTTCAAGTGCGAACAAAAAGATTGAATTAAAAGACTATTTCAATTGAACTCTCTGACGAAATAGTCAAATATAGAAAAATGCGGCAGTTCTAAAACTTCCATCTTTTGAAAAACTGTTAACATAGAAAAAAATTTAATCAAAATATTTCACCTGAAATGTATCTTTTTTAGTGAAGTGTTGAATTTATTTGAACATTTATACATTGTACTTCTTTTACAATTGATAAATGCACTAAACTGTTCTCATATATAGTTCGAGCATAAGATAGACATCGATTGACTGCCGAACGCAGTATCTATTGAATGATCTTTTTTACACTAAAAGAGTACACAATATAACTGATGAGGTTTTCCTCAACAAAAAAAGTATTTTGGGAAAGGAATGTTATGATTCGTTATTAACTTATAACTTATGGCACTTTTCTAGTGAAAACTTCAACTTATAGCACAAATTTTGAACTAATCATTATAAACTGTTTTCGGTAAAAGATCGAATACTTTTTCAAAGCTTAAGCAATCAAACTCGCAAACAATTTCTAAATTCGAACAGATCTAAACATTTAATAATTTCTCTACTTTTGAAAGTCTAGACTTATTCAGTTAATGATTTTGAAGGCAAATCAATGTATAATGACTATCACCTGATGGCTTCAATCATCAGTAAACCCATTTGAACACAATTAATCGCATGGTTAGGTCGCGAAACCGGAAGACCAGATACGCAGTAGTAGCAATCGCCCAGTATTTTGATTCTCATACATTGATTTTCCTATAGTGGCGCATTTCAATACAAATTAGAGTAAAAAATGCAAATTAATCAAAGGCTAGACGAATAAGATATATATTTATGGTTCACTTAAATTTAATTAAAACAGTTAATAGAAAACTAATTAAAAGTTTAGCAAATATATTATTCTCCTTCATCAAATTAGACTCTAGTTTAGATTAAAAAATCTCACAATTTAGATGTTGTAAAAGATTCAAAGCTTTATTCTTTTCTCTATGAGTTAAGATAAATATTTTTAGTTTTCTTAGAAATTGATTGCAGACCTGCGCGAGTTCATCAAAACGGCCAAACAGATCATTGAGAGTCCGAACTAATTCTGACGCAGACAATTGCTCTGATAGAGGAGTAAAGTTGACGATATCAGCGTACAGTAGGCTGTAATGGAAGTGGTGTAACACGTGAGAACAAGTGAATGAATTAGGGTGCAATTTTGTAAGAGTTGCAATTTGAGATGAAACGAGCAAAAAGTGCGCAATCAAATGTCAAGAGTTGCACTTAATAGGAAATCGCCAGTCAATTCAAATATAGATTCAGTCAAACGATTCGAATCATAGCATAATATCTGATACTCTAATCAATAAGACTTATAAAGAGCGGCACAAACATTTTATAGCAACAAAGCAATATGTGACAGAATAACAAATTAATATAGGCTCTCAATCACATTAAATGATTGAAAGCTTGTCTCCAGTTCGTACGAACTGCAAAAATATCTGATGAGACAGGATAAGTGCAAATTTGAAATCTATCTAATCAGACAAGTATCGTATTAGAACTGAGTTCTGAGCCAGAAACCCCAAAAATTTTTCAAAATCTTTTCAAAATTTGTGTCTCGAAGTTCGACAACCTTGATCACAATTAATAAATATAAATAACACAGTGCTCACAAACAGACAGATTTCAGATTTTCACTTGAAACTTTCACTTATTCTGTTCTCATCAAATATTTATCCAATTAGTACGAATTCGAGACAGCTTTCAGATAGACTCTTATCATAGATAAGCTAAAGTGTTATGCTTTGAAGTAAAATAAAATACAAATACTTGAAATGCATTTGAAAATAATTAAAACAGTTGTAGAAGGTATGCAAGTTTTAAGCTAGACATAGAATGAAAACTAATTTTTTCAGGTGTCCCTAAGTTTTAAGTTTCTTAGGTTATGTTTAAAACTCAATATATAATTAGTTGTTTAGAAGTAGAATCTATGATTCTGAGAAGTACCTGACGTTATTATGTCTTTGAACGTATAGTTCATGAAATCTTTGTTTAGCAGACGGTCGATGAACATGATTACTAACATCTGTCATCTTAAACATAATTCTTCGCTTGACTTCAGCGGCAATGTATGCAGGTATTACTGATAGGAGTAGTTGTTCCTAAACAAGGAATCAGATAATAATCATCAAATACAAACAGATAGACGAGGAAACAATTACACATTTCTACGCAACTAATTCATTGCTTCATCTATATATATATATGTATTCTGTATCCAAAGAAAAATGATGTCAAACCTGTTGTTCTCTTTCATATTCTAGTTTTATTCTGTCGTCTATGACTTGTTGTGCGCCCATAAACGTTCTGCTGTGTTCTTCATCAAATAGATGTCTTTGATATAACGACGATAATAGGAATAGTACTAATAGCAAACCATCATTAATTATCTAATAAGAGATAAAAGTTCGCAAAATTAATGAATATTCAGCTCGATTTAATATTTTCGAGAATTTAGATAATGAGACTTAAGTGCAATAATCGTTTATCACTACTATTTCTTATTAAAAATCATCAATTTAACTAATTTTGTTTAGATTTTTGAAGACTCCTTCAAGACATGTTCAACATGAACGTTAGGAAAGCTCTCTCTTTCTGATAACGACAACAAAAATTAAAATTAATTCTCTTTTCTAGTAAGAGTTTGTGAGCCCTATCTCCAAACGCTTAACGCAATTAAATTAAATTACTTTACATTTTGTAAGATATCAATTTAAATAATTATGTCGTCTAAGGCAAAACTAACAACTAATAATTTAGACATTAGGCTGAACGTTTTTAAGACTCGGCAAAGCACACATAAAGTATAGAAAATAGAGATCAGAATTAATATTCTGCACACGACATTCTGTATCTAAGAAATGAATTATATGTAAGAGTAAACTAATAGTAAGAGTAACTATTACTGCACTTAGTTTTGTACTTATTTACTATTACTAACAAATTTGGATTCAACTCTAGAGACGTTATTATACTGAGAGTAGAGTAGTATCGATACAATTATCTGAGTGGAAATCACTAGAAATTGTAATATTACAGTCATTTTTGCTGGTAATGGTAACATTGTCTGAGCGATAAATATTGCAAATAGAGCTGGCAGTGGTGTTAATGCTAGCATCAAATCGCCATCACTAATAAATTCTGGATTTAACATCAATCGATCCAAATTAATGCCAGAGGACACGATTGCTATGACCGCACAACTTATCCACGAAGTTATTGAAAGACAGCACTCGGTTGGAAATGAAATTGATGTCAGCATTTGAGACGGTAATAAAGTGATGCAGAGGTATAGGAATAGTAATACTGCCATCGATGAGAGCACACATATTGTTCCCAACGGACTTGAATGCCATAAATCCTAATTTAATTAAATGAACACTTTTTTATATTGAGAAATCTATTGATTATAACTTCAAAATGAGTTGACATGCTTTACATGTCATCTTTTTGGGTTTTCATCGTCAATGCATTACTGATCATAGCTTTCATATTAGATTTTAGGATTAATATCATATTTATTTTCTAAATGGAGATTAAGTCAATTGAGAGGATGTGAGGCAAGCATCAAAAACCTAATGAAAGCTCTATTTCTAGTATTGTAATCATTCTCTGGAAAATATGCATTTTTTTCTATTCTCTCGTACTATTATATGGAACACGATATGTATTTCATAGATTTTAAGCTGAATTCAGTGCATTAAAGATTAGTTTATGTTTTCCTAAATCTTTTGAACAGGACAAAAGTTTTTCTTTGAACATGTTTTGTAAGACTTGAATCTCTTAAAAACAATTTTATTTAAAATACTAATAAAAAAGTTTTTCAATGAAAATATAGCAAAGTTTAGAAAGCATTCACTTTTCTCTACTAGAATTTAGCTCAAAAATCTCTTATAAGAAATGAAAAATGAGCATTTGCTCGAATTCTTATTTGTCTAATTCTCAATTCGATTTCAATTCAATAAGTTTATGAATAGACTAAATTTTTTCTCACTGGGTTATAAAATCGATGCAAACATTTCTTGCCTTTTAGTAAATTGAAGCATTTTTAAAGAACAGGACTCTCTCAATACGAGTATCAAGCTTTATTTGCATATAAATGCTATAAAACTAAATATTAGCTAGACGTTAGACTTGAAATGATTATAAAGTAAATTGAATAATTCCCTTAAAATGCGTTAATTAACTATAAATCTCACTAAAGTATTAAAAAGTTTGATCTTATCTAACATTGAATATAGCGAAGTTCAAGGCTTCACGTTCATTGCAAAAGTCCCTGAATATTAGATTTAAAACTATTTCTTAATTTATAAGCGCGTAAAATCTTATCATAAACCTGAATCTATTAAATGTCTAATATTTTGTCAGAGTAGTCATTTTAATCCATTGATAAATATAGTTGAATATCCAAAATAAAAGATTTACATAACTTCTTATATGATGAACTTGACAAAAGTCCAGAAATTAAAAGTTTTAGATTTCTATCTAATCACTAAGTCAACAACAAGTTTAATATTATATTGAGTTTAAGATACTAAAAGTAAGAGCAGCTACTATTCGATGCTTTCTGTGCATCTCTGCTCGGTGAAGCAGAGCATAAGATATCTAACTTTGCAGTGGAGAATGGCCTAAAATATTTTCTCTAGAATTCACATAAAAAATAGAATAAGATATACTGGGAATGACGTGACAGCAACACTTTCCTTATTGCCAGCAATCTTTTGTGAAACTAATAAACAATATTTCATCTCGATTACTACTAAATTTTTAATTTTGTTCCATATTTTTTAAGGCTTGCCATACGTGATTTTTCGAAATTTCTGTCTAGAGAATACCTGAAATTTTCAGAATTGAAAACTTGTCTAAGGATCAAATTTGTTCATTCGTATCGATTGACTTTGAAAACTGAAGGAAACTAAACTTAATGCACAGCACCAGATGTTTGTGAAGCAATTTTTTAGAATCAGCTTTTCCTCAGATTATTTAGAGAGATATCCAGAAAAATATGGATTCAATAAAATTTATTTCTATGAGAGAGAAGACGGAAGAAAACGCTAAACGACAACAAAATAAGATTCTGATGTCTGAGAATTGTGCTCTTAATGTATCTTAAACTTACTTTTCACTGCTTTTTCATATGAGAAAATGTTTATATGCTTGTATTGAAATTTTACCCCTCGAATGACACTTTTTTACACTGCTTTTTACTTGAATTGTAATTCGTTCAACTGAAAAGTACTTCCTTTTACAATTAATAAGATCCATTCTCTATCATGAAATTTATGATAAACTTTATTCAGGGTAAAAATAGATGCTCCTTAGTAAGAAGAGACTTTTGAAAACAAAATTCAAGCAAAGAATATGTATTTTTGTGATTGAATGAAGAAATGAGATAAAAGAAACATATATAGTGTGGGAAGGAAAATAGCTTAACTTTGAACAAAAAAGATCTAACACTAAGTGAGAATAATACCTAAAGTAATGTCATTACTAGTAATGCGAATGCGGATGCAATGAAAATGCATTATGTGAGGAATGGGAGGGATATATTGCCTGACACTTGGCGAAAAATTTTTAGACTATAGTCAAAAAAGTTGAGTCAGAGATATTGAAATGTTTATAGAAGCTGTCATAAAGTCGAGATTTAGTTAAGATTTCAGTAGAATTTACTCTTCAGTGTTTGGATAAAACATGAGATTTTGTAGAAAATTTGTTTTCTTTAAAGTTTGCATTATTTGTAAGTTTTAAGTATTTGAATAGAAAATAGTTTATAAAAACCTGTTGTGATATGAAGTGTTGCCAAACAAGATATACAACAGCATAGAAGAAACAAATAACTATCAGAGATCTAAGCAGAGAGTATCTCATACGAAATTCGTATTCGCGTTGTAGTCGTTTTAAATCCATTTCTCCGGATAAGGAATGACATAATGGCTCCTTACGTAATATTCCTTCAGTTTCCTCTTTGGTCACCTGAAAAAATGTTGATATTTTTATTTAGATTTTGTAATATCTATCCATAAAGAAGTTTCTGAGAGTGAAATGTATCCGAAAAAAGTTAGCGCTTTATAAACAGGAAATAAATGTTTATATATTATCAGCATTTAAATCAAAGTTATGAATAAGGCTTTCGATTGTAAGCACTATTTTTACCTTAAACTACAAATATGTCAACTCAGGCATTTTATGAACAACCAGAAAATTTATATAAATCCTGCCGGCTTGTTAGCTTGCGAAAAATTTGATTCAGTAGATCGCTTATTATAAGCAAGGCATAACATAAAATATTAGTTCCCTATCTAAATAGATTATTAACGCTTCTATTAATTCACACTTAAACAGGTTTTCCTGTAACTTAGTGGATGTGCTGCTGATGTGCAACAGCTGCTCATATCCTTTGTTGGTTATGTAATATTACTTCTATTGAAAGTATAGATTTTTGGTTTTGAAAAGTCAAATGTTAGAGGAATTTATCTGAGAAATCTTCATCTGAATACTGCTTTTCTTATCGTAACTTCAGTTAGAGATAGGTTCAAATTTTTGAGTATGTATTTTGTAAGATATTAACTTTTTGCTGAAGAAAGAACTCATAAGTATGTGTTAAAAATATGTTTTTAATAGCAACTCATAATGTGCTAAATCGTCAAATTTTCCCTGAATTACTGCAAATATCTATAAATAAGACTACAACTTTAAGCATAAAAATGAATTATCACTTCAATATTGTTATATCCTTTGACATATCCTTCTTCGTTTGAATTATATCTAAAATATCGACAACTTTTCGATGCTATAAGAAGCAAAGAACTTTTAACCAAAAATCTTTTTCATGTGTTTGACATAAGACTAAGATTGAGTTAACTTTAAGCCTAATTAGCTCAATAAATATAAAATGTCAAAGTTTGGTCTCTCACAAACGCAAAGGAATCAATCACCAGCTAAGACTTAATATACAGTCAATTTGATGGGATTAACTGGTGGTCAATCTTCAACGAACATGTGGAAACTTTTGTAAATCTCTTGGATTTCAAGCTATGCTCACTTGTCAGCCAATGAGATCAAATACCATTCCTGATGAAGAATTAGCCAATTTCTAGATCACTATTTATTTTCCTTCAAAGATAGGAAATAAATGACCTATTCTTCGAAGTCTACGACTCTGCTCTCTAGCTATGCAATAAAGCGTTAAGATAATTGAAGAAACTAATTATAAAAGAATTTAAGACTAACTCGTTTCTTGTGTTTCAATGAATAGTATGTAAATTGATTGAAATTTGAGTAAACTTTAAACCTCGATCCCCAACGAAGTTGCCCATTCCATAAGTGAAATGGACTGGAGCACATATTTTTCAATATAAAGTAATACTCTAGCAAAAACTTCGGATATGGCTTTGTTTTTTTCTTGTTTTTCGTACGTCATGTAGAATTTTTTGGGCTACTGATCAAAAAGAAAATAACTTCTAGTGGTTTAGTCGAAGACATGAATTTTGAAATTTTCTTCACACATACAGGTTTCATATTCATTGAATAACAACTTTCTGTTTAGTGAAGATCTCATGAATTTAATGAATAGTTTCTGAATTTCCTCTTATATGGAAATTCCATTTAGTATTACACGAAAAAAAATTTGATTTCAGGTTTTGATAACTTAATTATGAACAGTTGTGAACATATTCGTGTCAGCTTTCAATGAGAAGTCTATTTAGTCAAGAGAATTGCATGCAAGTACGATTATGTATGAACTGCGTCAAAGACAGTGTATAAGCATAAGCTTTAGATTTATAAATAGTCTGAGCACAGAGAATTAAGGTATTAGAGTCGGTCAAAAACACTCTTGTTAACGAATAAAGATATTCTTATAGACATCAATGTTTTATCTTCAATAAGTAACTCTTCAAGAACTAATTAAAACTTTTTACGGAAAACAGTCTGAAAAGGCATGTAGGCATATATTCGATTTGGACTCAGTACTTAGAAGCCTTATTTGAAATTTCATAATATTTAAAAAAGACAAATTTTTTAGTAACTGTCAATTAAGCTCGCAATCGCATAAAATAAGTTATCAATTCCGAATTGCTTTTTGGGGAAAATAATTACTGAAAAATAATCAAAAAACTATCAAGTAAATGATTATTATATGATTAAATATCATAACTTTTACCTAATCCAGTATTATTATAGATGATGCATAAATTCATAAGTTCAAATACAGAAAATTGTGGTATTCAAGCTTCGGCATTTAAAACTATTTAAGTGTTGTCAGTGAGTACGATTCACAACAATAAATCAATTGTGTACAGAATTGGTCTAAGAAAATTTAGATTTTCAAGAATTAAGCTGAAAGAAATGATTTGAGAGAGTTTTTTAATATATAATAAGATGCGCAAAATGTATGACACAGTTATTCGTTTGAGAGACAATATTTACTTTGACAATAATAAGACAATGGAATTACTTGCAACTTCTCTCACTTGTATAGTGTTTTACAAAGACTATATTGAAATTATATTCTCCACGAAAAGCAAACATTTTTCAGTTGATCATCCTATGAATCGATATTAGAAAATGTTCTACTACTAAACTTGCGGACTGCAAGTGCTAACAAATCATAATTTTCTTGGATAAGGTTCACGCTTTGGTAGTTTTTGTCGTTATTCACATAATTCGGTCGATATATGGAAAAAGTTTTATTTGTGAAAATTTTTTCACTTTCTCTTATAAAGAATCTTAATTTTATTATCTTGAAAGCCGACCAACATTCGAAATCACGACAATAATAAATAACAAGAAGATAGAAAAGGAATTTCATTATTAGTTCTGATAACTGAAAGAAACACTGATTTATAGGAGGAGAAAAAGTAGACAAAAGTTCAGTAAGGAATACAAATTCCTTTTCTATACTTTGATTATAAGTTTTGATTTATATAAATATAACTTTCATTTGATCTACTCACAAGAATAGCTGTAATTAAGGAATAAAGCACTTTCTTGATTACTAGGATTAAATCGTATAATAAAGAAGAAATTATAGATATTCTGCTCCTTAATCGTTAGATAGACTTTCTTTATGCTGGCATTTAATTATGTAAATGTATTTGGTATATGAATGTTTTATGAGAAACAAAGTTGGAAAATTAGCATAATTTTACAATTTTCTAAACATGAAATAATTTAATTTAATGAATCGGAAAATGCATTCAAATTTTCAGAATCTTCAAGGAATCCCACAGAATGTGAACCGATTAGCTAAGCTTTACATTATTTATTGCATTTCCATCGAATTTTTCTTTGAAATCGATAATACTTTAGTTTGAGATCCAAATAAATCGATTTTTGAATAGTTAACGGTATTGAAATAAAGATTTTATTCTTTGTGACAGTCTAGAAAATTTTTATTTTTCATAAAAGTGCAATAGTTTTCAAATATCTAAAAGATTTGAGTTCAAAATATTTGATTGATATTTGGTTATCTTGTACTATATTTGATGGAAATAATAGAAAAGAGAGGGGGCATTTTACACTCAATATACAAACATCTCAAACTGAATATGTTTCTAACAATTGAGTTCAAGTATTAATTATTAAACATATTTTTATAGATCCGGTGTCATAACTATTATTTTCCAAATAAGGCTCTAAAACGATATGAAGTAAGTTATTTAATTTTTGTTCACAATAATGGAGTTTCTATGGAACCCCTAATGACTAGATCATAAATAATTGATTGTCTTACCATCGTGTCAAACATACAGAGGCAAAAATATTTATTACGAATAATGTTCTAACAAGTTCTCATTTTCAAGAATGAGTCATAATAAACTTAAAGTTTAAAATAAAAAACCAAGCCAATAAGCTTTTAAATAAAAGAAATATGAAATTCTAACCTCAAGAAAAAAGAACTGCAAACTAATTACAACATTTATAATGAGATAATCATAAAAATTCATACTTGAATCGCTTCAAGCAAATCATTTATTATAACAGCTGTAGTGAACTCTTGCATATAGAGTTGTATCTCATTAAAGATGGCATCAAATTTGATATATTCCATTGTTGAGTGTCTAAACTTCAATAAATATGCAATCAATTCAAACATATTCTAATTTGAAATATACGATGAGAACTAAGACGAAAATTAATGAAAAAGTTTCTTTTAACAAAAGAAATGAAGTTTGAATTATAGACTCGATGTGCCTTTAGGGCCAACTCTCACATACACCAAACCAGAAGAAGCATCTCAACAATACCTTTACTTTAATTTTAAATAAGTTATATAGAATTTCGATGCCCCAAGCAATCAATGTTACGATATATCGCGCTAGCAGTCACTTGATTAGATTTATCGACTATAAAAGTGGGTTTTGCACTAAATTTCTGCTCAAATGCAACTTCATTTGTGATTCTTTACAAACATGTTCGTCATAAGGTATTCATTAAGCTTTCTTTCAAAATGAATTATTCTTATAACAGAACCAATTCTAGCCATATATCAAATTTAGGAACTGTTTAGCTTCAGCTCTTGCTATACTTTCTATGGCTTTGGTCTTGAAGCCAAAGTTTTTTTTTCAGAGAAACAAAGATTTTGTACAGAAAGATAAAAAGAATGTTTGCTTTTTAGAATTACTATCAGAGGCTCACGTTAGATATCATACTGTGAACAGAATTTATCTGTGGATTCGTGTCAAATGTTTTATGCATCAAATAAGTCTTTATTTTATGAAATAAAGTCAGTAAAATATTCGGAGATATATCTTCTCTCAATCATTTTTCATTGACTGATACTACAGACATTTTCTGAAAGTATAATAAGTGTTATCTAAGAGTTTGTTCCAAATTCAACTCTAAACTAGGAGTTTCTAGATTTAAGCTTCATCTTTGCTTTTCAAAAGAAAAAATGATTTCATTCTCAATTGAAACAAATGAATCAACTTTTAAGAAGCAGAATAAGTACAAAAGCAAATAATGAGCAAAGCTGATAAGTTATTTCTTATAGATGTGAACCAAATTAAAATAGAGTTATACAGTATATTAAAACTTCAATTGAGAAACATTGATTGACTTGAAGTCTTTGGCAATTTATTTGAGATTATCCCTAAGTAAAATCTAATATCTAACAAATCTCTTTTTCTGATAGTTTAAGTTCTTAAGAACGTCAACTTTTAAAGCCTGGTTTCAATTTTAGGATAAATTTATAGTTCTGATTGGGTTTTGATCTTTCAATAAATCGATATATTGGTGTAACTTAAAAGTATTTCGCAATATTTTTACCAGTAGATAAAGTTTTACTTATCTATCATAACAATAATAGTCACAATAAGCTTGAAATTTATGAGAAAATAGTCGTCAATTCATAAGTTATTTGCAAAAAGTATTATAAAATAAAAATAAAATATTAAAAATTTCTTACAAGTCAGTTATTAAATTCTTGTGATATAAAGATTCTCAAAACCGGAAAATATTGAGTTTCTCATAAGTTTTAGCCACATTCTTTATATCATTGAACGATAGCAATAAAGTTAAAAAGTTTAGCATATTTTGCATAGGCCCAAAAACTTGACAGTCTCTCAGACATCAAAACATACTGAATGGCTCTCTATTTCTCACTTGATTTTGTGTATGTCTTTCTGTATGAGAAAAGACGAATTGGTTATTCTCTTATCATTTTCCTTTGCTACTGATAATACTCAGCATTTGAGTGAAACTAATAAATAAGAGTAGAAGACTTGGTCATAAACATTGCTGTGGCTTCAATTTGCCTAACATTTAATTGAATTTGTATCCTCAAAGTTTCTGGTCTAAGGTTATCTGCTCTTTATACAGCTTAGCTATGTTGTGCATCTTACATATACCTCTTGTCAACATTCTTATGGTTTAGATACTGATATTTGTATTGAATTTTTGTTAAAATATACTTAACAATTAACAGTCAATTGTTCATAAAAATATTATTTATTAATTTTAAACGAGTTTAGAATCATATTTATTGTAAGAATTTGGAAACAAAGTTTCTAGAGAATAGTTGAAAAAATTCAAAACTGAGGCACACTAATCAATAGAGAGTTATTCTCCATAGCTCAAAAGGAACAGATAGCTCTCGATTTTTCGCACGCATCAATTGTCTCGCAAGAAGTGTTGCATGATTAGGATTTGTGAAAAGCATTCTCTTCCTCTCCATTCTACGATTGTTACTAGTTATTGATTTTACAGAAATCAGTTTTAGTCTGAATTTAAAATTGTTGCCACTATTGTGCATCACTCGAGCTACAGTACTTTGTGAGATTAAGTTGACGATTTGTAATATCTAATACATCAATACAGAACCGATTGTTTCATTTTTAGTTGACTAAGGTCAATATACAAACAAACTTCTACATGTAAAGAGCTGTTTGGTTGGACTCGCTTACGAACATCACACCATTAGAGGGATCGTATTCAAAGTAAACAAAGTATTCCTATTCTCCTAAACATGAAAGAATGAGCTTTCAATACTAGACAATAAGTTTAGTTGAATGAGATCGTGATTCACAACAATATAAATAGTACCTAGTACTATGTAAAGAACCTAATATATAGGTATAATTAGCGAAACACTTAATTGTTTTTACTATGAAACCAATTAAGCTGGTTATTCCATTCAACTCTTTAACTCACTATATTCTGCGACAACGCCCGATACTTAAGTTTCATGTTCTAATGACATGCAAAAAGGTGTCATCATTAATGCAAAATATAAGACGCAAATTAATAAAAATGTCATTTCATTCCTTAAGAGTAATCAGTTTTAAGAATTTATTAGTTGTGAAAAACAAGACTTTAAATCCGCCAATCTTTCAAGTTATTAATACTACTACTGACTTAAGCGGTTTCAAGCTCAAGGATAGACTGACTTAAATCGAAGGACTTCAGGACGATTTTTTCTATTCTAAAAATCGTGTCAAATATTATGCAATTTATAAGCATAAAAAACTAATGAAATGTTTTGCAAACTCTCAAAATAGACTGCTTTTATCCTATAAGTAGAATGTCATTTCTATTTCTAAGGAAAGAGCTTTTGTTGTATTCTCTACCAGTATTGCACTTATTATGTTTTTGATCAATTCTAATCATTATTAAAGGAAAGAATAGTAATGCATTAATAATGAAATTAATAAAAAGATTAATTTATGCGGAAAAACGTATATAGAATAGAAAATAGAAAGAAAATAATTGATTCATTAGGAGAATCGTTGAACGCATGGCTATTCATGGTAGAAAAGAGAGATACAACTTTTGTGCGAGTAATCAATTTATATTACTAATAAAAAAAGTTATAAAATATGATTGGGATTAATAAGAATGTAATACAAGCGTATAGTTTACGATTATTGGATATGTTTTCTGTCAGTACTATTTTTATAGAACTTTTCACCTGATAGCTAAAAATGGTTCTCATTTACCATAGATTTTTAAAACTCGGGAATAAGCTCAATTATTAATTTCTAAGCTCTAGCAGGACTAAGACAATATAAATAAATTATGAAAAAAGCATTTGTGGTTATATTATCCACTCATGTATTATAAGTTGAATGTAGCCATAAAAAAGAACAGTACAAAACTTGGCCATAAAATTACAGGCAAGCTGAATTAGTTTTACTGAGAGTGTGTTACATTGCTTGTAGTGTTTTTGACCGCTATCCATGAATGCTATTCAATATAACTTTTAGTAATACTATTAGCAATACTTTTTATTACTTAAACCTAAAAGTTAGATAACAATAACTCGAGTCTCTATGAAGAAGAGTTTTGAAAATATCTTAAGTGTAGGCTTAAAAGCTTTTGAACACTTTTTTCCAATAGATTCGAAATTGTTATTTTCAGGTTACATTTTATTTTTCCGAATGAACTTATTCTGATTTACGGTAGGATAAGAATAGAAATTGGATTATATGATTGTTACGAGTATGGGATGAAGAAAAATAAGATGAGATACCATCCATTGAGTGCGCTCAAGCGTTATAGTAAATGCAGGATTTATTTTACGGTATTGCAAATATAGAGTAGTTCTTTATTCAGTTATAATAAGGCTGGGTTTCATGATCTACCGCAAAGATGGGGGGCAACCACTCCAGTGCTCTTCAACTTATGTTCAGTTTTAAGCGTCGATTGCTATGCAAAAAACTTCCTAACATTATAATCTTTTCCGATTAAAATACTTAAATGGATTTTGTTATTTTGATATCAGATTTTTCGATAATTTTCCAGTTATCAGAAGATACTTTCAAAAAAGCTTAATTTATAGAAAATGTCTTCAACCGTAAAAATTCATTTTTATCGGAAGTTTTAATGAAAAAGTTTGAATTATCTTAAAATTTAATATTCAAAAGGGATATAAAAACGTGTGATGAAATAAACTTAATATTTATTTTTGGAATTCTCACAACATTACTTGTCATAACATGCAAAATGTAATTTAGTAAAGGGCATAGAATGCACTATTCAATAAAGTTATGCAAAATATAAGTTACGAAATGAATACAAGCTTAGAATACTCATTCATTTTGTAGACAGAATTTCGCAAAAGTACATTCACAAATATCAAGTTTGCAATCAATTAAACTATATTTTTTATGATGCACTCAATTTTATTCTGTAAAACGCGTCAAGCCTGCAATACGTTTATTGCTGTTTAAAAGTCTAATCTTGTAGATATGGTTGTGGTTCAAAAGAATTCTATCTTAATTTTAATTCGATTGTTATGCATCTTATTGAATTATTAAAAGTTTGCTCTTTTTCTCCTTGACTATAGAAACTCTCAAAAGACTAAAGTAATTGAGATGATGTTTTAGGTAAAGAAATTACCTGCAGTTCGAAAAATGAATTTTTTTTTGAACCATTGCCAAAAATGTGTGTTAGCTTGAACAAGTTAAACTTTTCCAAGACTTTTCTTCTCGTAAACAAAAGTTGAAATGTACTGTCAATAGGGAAAGTCATTTTTCTTAAATAAAGGAAACTGGATTAAAAGTAAGTAAAATAGGATCTTAAGATTGAATTACTTCAAGAACAGAAATAAACTACGAACTTCGAAATAAAAAAATTGTACTCAAAACAATTATCTAAAATGGAATAATCAGAAGCAAAAATGGTTGAAAATTTGACTAGCAGCTAAAAAGTATATGAAACAGTTGATAAAATTGAGATTAAAAGTTAAACAGTTTCGAGGTTTGATATGATTGCTACGCAGGTATTAATTTGCCTATAACAACATCTTGTCACAGACATTAGCGTTCTTTCTAGTACTTTATATGGTATGCTCTATATTTTATTGTACATATAATTTAATATCGTTTCTATCATGTGTCAAATAAACAATTTCTCTGTCAATATTGTTTGCTTAAAAGAAGCACTCTTTCGGGCAAATAAAATTAGTTTAACATAACTTATATCTAGAATCATATCTGAAGAATTAATGCTTTCTCTTGCTCTACTCTTTCAATATTGATTATATGGCAAAAGTTTGAAGTAATAGCAATATTTTTCTAAGAGTTTATCATTTGTTTACGTGGTGTGGACAGAACTAGAATATTCTGAAATACGAAATGAGTCCAATTGTTTTGAGTGCCCAAATCTCTTGTTTCTTATCCTGCTTTATGTTGAGTCTGGCATGCATTGGAAACATGCGATCGGAAATGGTAAACGTATACGAATTGGAGCTTTAAATTACAGTTATAAGTCATTTCCTATTTCTCCAGTATATCGATATGTTATTCCGTACTATACGTTGACAACAAAACTTAATTTTATAGAACATGTGTCAGATGAAGAGCTGAGTCGTTCAAACCGAGAACTTAAGTCATGCTTTCACTTGTGAAACAATTGAAACTATTGCAACAAAATATTTATAACTATTTGTTTACATTGAATTCGAAAAAAAATTAGATCTTGTCAATGCCAAACCTTTCTATGCAACGAGAAACTGAAACGTTGATTATCTACAAGTAGTATCGGAATAAAATTTCTTCAAAACTGAGTTTGTGGATCCAAAATGGAGATCAAATTTATATATGGAAAGCTATATAATTAGATCTTATAATTTGCAGTTAAGGTGTTATCGCCTAGAGTAATATCTAGAACATAATCGATTCGTAGTACGTCTCAGTATCAAATTAATTGAATTGATTTAATTATCCTTGGCAAACTTTCATTTATTGCTTCACCTCTAGAATAATTCTTAAGAACAACTTTTTTACAGCCAATTTTTGCTAAGGGTATCAAATAGTTTTCCTGATAAATGTCCCTTTAGGTTCTTCTAAATGAAGCCTTATTTTGAAGATCTATCTTAGCGGATAGGACTTATACTAAGAATAAAATAATTTCTAGTTTTCAGACTTAAAAACTTTCTTATTCATAGGTATATCACTTGCTTCTTATCAACTTTGAAAGTATGCAGCGTCAAAATTTTATCTAATGACTTAAATACTTTGAGATGTTTTATAGTGAAAGGAAAACTCAACGATCAGGTAATAAATTATTATTTATTTAATAGACTAAGTTTTTTCTGTGACTAAAAGACTTGAAGAAATAATTTTCGTTATCTTTCCAACGATGACATTGAATGTTTAGAAACCTTATGCCAAGTGTAAGGTGAAGACTGTTAAGATGTTTAATCTTTCTTCAAATGCATCCTAAAAATGGACTTTCATTATATTTTAAGCCTAGAACATGTTCACTGAACATCCTTTTAACAATAATTGGATCCAGGTGTCGATCTTTTAACAAGATTCAAAAAATGACGAACCATCAAAAACCAAGGAAAAGCCTTGAAGAGTAAACCTTTTCTGAACGTAGGTAGATCTTAATAGCGGATTCATTATTTGATTATTTTATTCGATCGTCAAACATAATAAAGAATTCGATAAAACAGTGAAATTGATCTTTTTCACACTTAATTATACTGCTTAAGTAAAAAAGCCTAATAAATATTCCTAAATATTTGGTCGAGTCAGTGCTATAAAGTGCAATCTGTAATTTTACTTGAATTAAAGATAGTACTTTATAGCCCACAGCCGGTGAATTTTGATTTTACTCGATATGTTTGAGGGTCACCTCCAGACCAAGCAATCGGTCTGTAACTCAATTAAGTTTAACAAGTTACTATGTCTGGATCTACCACATTTAAAGTGAATTGAGTCACGTAAGCACCTGATCATTAGCAATTACAATACGCTTTAAAGTATGATTTACATGATTCAATAAAAGTTTCAAACACGACTAGTTTTAAATCTTTTAGTTACGCCTCAAAGATAGGATTAGCTCAGTTTGTTGTTAATTAATGGATTTCTCATACTTCAATCCTGGCAATAGCATTAAGATCGATTTTTTAAGTCTCTTCCAAGACTTAAATCTATGCTCTGTCCTTAAGATCGCTTTCCTATCAATAAAAATACTTCTGAAAGATCGCATCCCCTCAAAGGTTATGTAATAAATAGTTAAATTAGTAAAAAATAGAGTGAGAAATAAGAGTTTTTACCTGTCATCAGAGCATTGTCTCACATAAGGTAGCGGCCATAACATTACAAGCATTAAGTTGTCGTGTTATGAGTTCTGGTGAGTATGTGTTTCTATGAATAATGTCTAGGATATTTTTAAAGTGAAAATAAAACAACGGACTTCCCCTCAAGATTATGACATTGTGTTCAATTTAATGCTTGCCATTAACTCTCAGCTCAAAAGACAGTTTACTCTTAATAAGTTTTTAAGGCTATAATTTCGGGCATTTTCCAGAATTAATGTTAGATTTTCATCGATTAAGCAAACAAATTTAGCGTAAAAAACATAATAATAATAATAATAATAAAGATGTATTGTTTGCATAACTATTTAAGTTATGGAAGTTTACCAAAAGGGAGAATTAGTATCGATTCGATGACTTATTTTTGACTTTGGAATGCAATCTTCAATTAATAACTACGTAAAAATTTCAATTTTTCTCATAGTAAACTAAAATTTAAGTTTATATTTACTGGAATGACACTCGATTGAAGGTTATATTAAGCAGGAGTATGTCAATTCTTCTACCAGTATGGAGTACAGCGTTTTAAAAATAGCATTTAATCTTTTTTCTGCAGAACGCATTAAATATGACTGGATTGCTAATTATTTAAAAGACTTTATGCATAATTCGAGAATCAAATATGTTTTTGAGGATAAAATGCAGGTAAAACTGAAAAATTCACTCAAAGCTCATACAAAAGTTTTTAAAGTCAAACAAATTGAGCCTGACTTTTGTTTTTCTTTGTTATTAAGTATTCTCAACTATTTCTTATCATAAACTGAAGTTCATCTGCACTCATAAAAGTGTGCGTGTGTTAAAAAAGGCATTATTTCTATTCATTTAACATTTTTACTGAAGTTTTTAGGCTTCATTAAACTGAAAACTGTATGATTTTGTTGGGCAAAATTAAAGAAAAAGTTTGAACCGTAAAATGTGAGGACTATTTAATTATTAGAACTCGATTTAGTCTCTTTAGGAAAATTGATATGTTTCGAGACCATGAATTAAGTTGGGAAAGTAGATATTTAAATATTAATTCGTATCACAAATTGTAAATTATTCATCGTATCTGGAGTCAAATATGAGCGTGTGAATCTAATCACAAATTCATAGCCGTTCGAGATATTAAAATGCACGTGAAATCATTTTTCACCTTATGTGTGGCATTCAATGACATCTCAAGTATTTCTTTAAATCCTTAATCAATTAAACAGATATAACCTAAAGTATGTGCAAAAACTAATTTAATACAAAATGTAATGTTATTCTGGAAAGTTCCTGGATTCAAAGTGATTACCATAATGAGAGATGTAGTATAGAATAATAAGCAGTTCATAAGAAATCATAGATTATATTGGATGCCAACAAATTTAAAATAAGTTAAGGAAAATTTAGTTTTAGATATTATATACTTTTTGCATCTAAAAGTAAAACTGAATCTGACGCTAAAGGTATAAACTGTAAATATCTGGAGTACTATAGATAATAGCTTCAAACGTATCGAACGCAACAATTTTTCAATCAAATTTCTCACAAGTTTCCATCAATAATCTTAAAAATATATTTATGCTTGTTGAGCATCACTTATAGCATCAAAATTGAAATGCAAATATTTCTACAGATTCCATATTCAATCAAATTCTAGCAAAACATTTTGAAGCCTCAAATTGATGAGCCTTTGTCAAGCGTAGAGTTACAATTGTTAATTAAAATGTTTTATAATACACACACACACACACACACATACATATATATATATATATATATATACATTTACAGATAGCAAAATTGAAGTCTGATTTGGTATCATTTTCAGCTTTGATAGTGAGCTCTTCCTTGATATCTTACAAGTTAGTCATTATATGAACATTGAAAGCAAGTTCAAAATGAAAATAAAATTCACTCTAAAAATTGATTAATTAACATCAATGAGAATAAGCTTAGAACTTAATTAATTCATTTTTAGCCAACACAAGGCTCTTGATAGTATCGTCTTTTCTGAATGTCGATTAACTGGTGTTTGCATGACATTTCAATAAGACTTTACTATTTGATGCACTGCAAAGTAGGGAAAACAAATCTAACAACTAGTTAAAACGCAGATAAACACAAGTGATGGGGTTCTAGATCAAGTTTATCATCACTACCATCTTCAAGTATATAATGATAGGAATAGCTGATTAGAAAATAAAAACAAGTTCAATCAAACAACATTGAAGGAGAGGATTTGTTCTCGCAAGTATATCATTTTAATTAGTAGTGGTACAAAATCAATGTTTGTAGTCATAATATTGTATAAAAATCACTAGTATCTCATCGTTAATTTTGTCGTTTGTTCTTAAACTGTTCTAATTATAATCCATTGATAAGATATGTAACACTTGAAAAATGAGAGTTTCTAAACACGCTTAACATTAATCACTAGTTTGACAGTACAATAGATTTGAGTGGAAAAAAGTTTTTAACAAAAAAATCTATTTAAAGTTTGATAATTAGCGAAAAATGAGATTTTCGCTTAACGTCAGTGTTTTTTGCTTTCAATTTGACGCTCGAACAACTTGAGAGCTAAATATGAAGTTATAATTAACGTAATAATTATGATTTGTATAATTTTCGATCACTCACCTCTACGTTAGTTCCTTTTTTCTTCATTCTCAACAATATAAGTAACGAAAAATTATTTAAAATATAATAAGGGACAAGTTTTTACCATATATAACAACAATAATAAATAGGAAGCTTTTATTGAAAAAGTATGAAATTTCTCATTCAACAAATGTAGTCATTCGTATGAACTAGTTGACAAAAATCAAAGTAGTCAACAAGTTGAATGTTGAATGCTATGAAAAAGACGCACAAATAACACACTATTAAGTAAAAGAAGTAAAAGTCGATAAATGGGAGAGGAGTCTACAGTTAGGTATTGATGTTCGAGTCACGCCAATGGAAATACTAAATGTCTTTGAAATTTAGCCCAAAAGAATCACAAACTGTATGTGGTGTGTCTATTGCGAACTGAGACTGACTCGAAGACACGCAGCTCTCAATAGCACGCAATCAAACCGTACACACATTCCTAAAGCTCAACGAATCCCTCCTGTATTGGCCGCAACTTTATTTAACCTAAACCTGCAACACATGTAAATAAAATTTATTAATACTGTAAATATGAAGTTTATCTTCAATTTTGGCCGTTTATTCAGTTAACCGGAATCGAAACAAAAATGGTTTTTGTTGTAAATGAATATTTTTCTTTTCATCATTTATTACACTACGAAAGCACTTCAATTTAAAAACTTTATCAAACTTTTAGGTAATGTAATGAAAATAATTTCATTGACTAAAACAGGATTTCTCCTGAAGAAAGTACAACATTAAAGAAAAAGCTGAGAATTTTCCTTAACTGAATGACTTGACCATGAAATACATACGGCTAAAGCACAATTGATGGTAAACTTATTACGAATGCCAATACATTTGGCATAAGCTTCACTAATAATTATTCTCTTAATCTTATTATCAGATTATGATAATCTGATAGAATTTGCTAATAATATACTTGTGATCAATGTATTATCTTTTTAACAGTCTAGTTAACAAAGATAAACTTTGTGTCACTTTTTGTCTTCATGCTAATGATATTTGGACATATATTGTCACAGCTTTTCAGAAAACATCTATTTTTGTATAAGCATAAAAAAACTTGTATTTAGACTAAAATTGAAGTTTACTTAACAGTTTTCAGTATTTGAACTTAAATGTCATATTAAGATAATGTATCGTTAGAGCTGTGATAAAAAGTTACGAAACATTTGCTTAATAAACGCAATTTAGGCAAATAAATAAAGCATTCACGTAAATAAAGTTTAAATGCAAATATTGAGTCTATTCTAGAAAAAAACACAACTAGCCTGATATGAAAAAAACAAGGCTAAAAAATAATAACCGAAATTAGGTTTTGTATAGTACTTGTCAGTACTTTAAGTGTACATAAAGAAGAAAAAAATAGTTTTTTTATTTGATGCAACAGAATATTAGCTTTTTATTATCAGTTTCCTGAGATAAAAGTTAATAAAATTGTGAGATGTAAACTTTTCTCTACTAAACAGCTATAAAATACATTATTGAAAGAGTCTATTGACTGAAAATTATTCCAAACAACAAATTTTATGATTGGGAATGAGATTCACATCTGTCATAGCCATAGTTCTGTCTATCTATGAGTTAATGTAGGGGTGATTATGGAAGGTTTTGGTCTAGTTTCAAAAATAACTGCTACGATCAAGTTTTGCTCAAAACTTATGGAAAAGTAACTATTTTTATCGTCGTATTGACAGTTTAAGTGCCGAATTCTATCTAAATTGCACCGAGTATGGGCTCTGAGAATGAAAATATATGTGATCTTCTGATAACATTTGCACATTTATAGCAATACTTGTTCTTTCTTTATATGAAAGCCTAAGAGATCAAAGTTTCTATCATTTTGTCTGCAATTGAATAAAAAGCTATAAATCAACACATTTTCGTGCTCTCAAAGTTTATGAATAAAAATAGGTATCAGAAGAATTTGTTAAAAGTTGTGCTTTTCCAACTGTCGTATCACTTGCAAGCATTAATTACCTAATGGACAAATGCAACTGCAAAATACTGATTCATTCAAATAAATGACAACTTTCAATAATAATAATATTCTGCTTTCTGTAGACAATTTCATTAATTTTTCAATATCGAGAGTCATACAGTTTCGAAGATAGTTTTCTTCCTTCAGATAAAATCTATTAATTTAATATGAAAAGATAAAATCATTCTTGATTACCTTTTGATCGAATCATATTGATTAAGAAATGTGATATACATTGATAAATAAGATCATTATAACTGGCAAGATTTATTCGTATGACTTATTTGATACTTCTTTTTTATTAAATGTTAATTATACCTCTTGTAACCATGGCTCATAAGTCGATTAATCAAAAGTCCCAAGTCAATTCTGTCTGACTTAGAAAAAGATATTGAGTTGTCACATATAAATTGAATCCAATGTCAATATTCTGTATAAGAAGATGAGTTACAATGTCACTATAATTGAAATGAGTTTTGTTCAATAACTCTTTGTGTCGGTATTTAATCTATACTAATTTTATGTAAGGCTTATGTTGTTCTATATAGGATCAGGCCAAAGTTTATTTTAAGTACAGATTATTCAAGCAGTCCACTAAGTAGATTCAATAAATTTCAGTTATATTCGCAACCGTAGCTAGTGGGAGATAGTGGAATTGATCTCAGACTCTCTAAAAGTTGAAATATAGGTCAGTGCTGAAAAAATATCACAAAAAGCTTTGAAATTGTATTCATTTGATACATCAATCGACTGCTAATTTTTAAACATTAATGGAAAGCTTAATAGCAAATTTGAATATGATTTAGCGTCAACCTCAACAAATCTGAGTATTTGACTTGAGACGTTTAGCCTACACCTAGACAAAAAAACCTGGCTACATCAAGTTCGTTACATATACTTTAGATTAGGTTTTTGATCATTCATTTAGCTATACGTGATTCGATTCAGGTACTCCTTGACTTTTCAGAAGTACTAAAATTAATCAAGTCAGTTAATAAATGCATTAAGGAATCAACTTTCAATTTATCGTAAATCAATTAGAAAAGACACGAACTACTGTCGCATACACTTACTGAAAAGTTATAATCAATAATATATTATTCTATAAGGGTTTTGAACAATTTTCTATAACTCCTCTTAAGAGATATTTAAATTTAAGAAACAAGTATAATTCCATAAGTTTTGATATAAAACTTATTTTAAAGCAATTTCTAACGAGGGATAACCTAGTGCTGTAATCAAATTTTTAATCAACTTATTGCTGCAAATCACGCTCCCTCACCATATTCTTTAATTTAAAATTTAGGTCCTCTAGGCTAAGAATAAGCTTGAGGCTTCCTAAACATATAAATAAACAGACGAATTGCAAAAGCATTGACAAAAAATTGGCTGCAACGCTCTTAACCATGAACAAGTGTATCAAAGTTAGAATTGATAACTAGACATCACATTAACATTGAGAACATTATCATAAAAAACCAAAAAGTAGGAGTTGAACAGAAGTATTTCTAGATAATAAAGATTTATAATTGATTATTGAAGTGTAAAATCCTTCCAAATCAAATTTATGGGGCTGGAAATTGACCGAAAAAGAATTTCTAACCAAGAGAGCATTAATGAATGAAAATTGAGCAGTGAATTGAGTGATTTGATTAACAAACCTAAAAATATTTACACCTTATGCTGACAAGTGCTTATGTGCCACAATTAGACTAAACCTAACAATCGATCAATTATTTACATTGAGCTTAGCAGTACCAACATGTCTGAATTAACTAAATTTGTTTGAAATAAAGCACAAAAACGGCATCAAACTTGTATAAATACCCTGTTCTTCAAGATAAACATCTTCAGAAGAGAAAAAGTAAAAAGTAGGAAAAATTTAAAGTTCAAGAGGAAGAGTTAACTTCTATATTAAGCACTTTTTGAAAACAAAATTGCCAATTTAACTAATGTACCAAAAGAACAAATTTATCAATTGTTCCATTAGGTGTGATTAAAAAAAGACTTTAAATATCGCATTTTGTAAATTATATGATCGTAAACGTTACACGATTAGATTGTGTTAATAGCTTTTCAGTACTGCATTAGTATTTGACTTGAAAGCATTTGAAGCATTGGTTTTAGTTTTTCTCGTCAAAATCTCATTCACCTTAATCTCATTTCCAAAATACTTCTAAACGCTTAAGTTTTAATTAAAAACTTCATTAATAAACACTTTAGTTGAGCATGAATTGAAGTCTCGTTTTACAAACAATTCTTTAAAAACTTTCCTTTTCATGATTTGTAATTCGAAGAAAAAATCAATGCCTTAAAGTTATAATTATTTCCTTTAAGAAATTTATTTTGACACTACTGTCACTTCAACTTAATTCTTAAGTGTTATCTGAAAATTTCTAAATAGATAGTTTTGACTTTGAGTAACTTTTTGAGCACTTTTTAGTAAAACATTGGGCTGTTGCTTTGCTTTTTTGGCATTTAACTAATCTTCAGTATAAACAAGTGATTACGTGATTACGTGATTACCTGAGAACGGGTAAAAGCTCTTAAGCAACTCGTAGTATTTACTCCAATCAATAAAACGACTAAAAATATGATCACAATTATAATGAAAAAACAGAATAATTACTTTACTATCACATTTATATGATTCTCATGTATTATTCACATTTGATGCATGCTTATAAATTGTTAAACGCAATCAATTGAAGACTACAAACTACAGCATTTTCTTTTGTTTAATCTAGTTTCTATTTTCGTTTCTGTTTATTTAATACTTATCGTATCGTTCATTCAATAATTGTTTTACTATATTGAAAGTGATAGAATTTGCATCGCAGATCAACGTTTCTGCTCTAATTGATTTTGAAGTCATTTTTACGTCAAATTTTCTATTCCTTCCACTTGTATAATAATTGATTTAACATAATAAGATCAATAATCTTATTGTTGGTCACATATTTTGTGACATTAGCATAAAAATTAACTCGTAAACTAGAACATATATGAGAGAAGTAACTGACGAGTTCTTTATCTTTTGAAGAACACAATTTTTCCATATAAGAACGTTGTTCAGCATAATATCTTTAGATGAGTTCACAACGATTTTTATTTACTCTAAAAGCTTTATAAACTATACAAATGATCGTGTTATTCAATAAATCTTCAAAATATTGTTCCAGGAATCATTACTAAAATCGACCGAAAAGTTTGATCCAACCATCAAATTTGAAACAAAAAATACTTGAAAAACTTGCAATATAGCTAAGTTTAAGCTTTACTAGAAAATTCATATAAAATTTTCATATAAATTTTTCAATATTTAAGAACTAAGATAAATATTGGTGTCAGCTTTGTGGAGTATAATATGCGTCGTATCAGACGATAAATACGTGAATATCTGAGACTTAATTAAGCTAATTAAAAATCGTGATGCCTCGAACGAAACAATCACTTTTGATATGAGAGAACACTTGTTTAGTATGCATTTCGATGCTTTATGAAAACTATTTCTCGAAGCAATTACAAAACTATTGCAAAACTATGATATGCTTTCAGTATATTAATCGACTCAACGTTAAAACAATGTTTTAATACTTATCTTCAGATAAAAATGCAACATCATAGGGACCATTAATGAAATATGATCTATGCCTTAATAGAAATATACGAGTGTTTCAATAAAGAATTTATGGAATGAATGACAAATTTTTAGCTTCAATGAAGATTTACGGTTTGTCGTCAACAAGAAAGGACTGGAAAACATTCTTATTTTCCTCTTTTGATTGTGTTACTGCGGAAAATACATTTCTTATAATATGACAAACAAGTCATTATAGCATATTCTTTGTGGAATCTAAAACAAAAAAACACTTTTGAATAAGGAATAATCCGATCTTTTGTTCCTTCAGTTTCTTCTCATTCGAAATCACTTGAGGGCAACAAATTTTTATTCAGAGCTTCCAATAATAAATGAAAAGTACTTTCAATACAATTTTCTTATTTTAATTTTCACATTGGGCTCATTTGAATGCAAACAATTTATATCCAGAATGAATAGGCATTCAAGTAGAACTTGTTGTAAGACAATGTTTTAAACTAAGGATTCGCACTAAAACTAAAGTGTATGAAAGTTAGGCTCGGTTCTAAGTTACTGATTCAATTTTGATGAAAGCTGGTATACTTATGTATTTTGGTCCATTCAGTCTGAATACAAAAGAAATCAGTATCAAAAGATTAAGTTTTCAAGATATTCAACTTAGGGTAGTCTATTGAAATGCGATGGGTTTCGTATACGAGCTTGTACCACCTTATCTGGGTTTTTATATGACTTGGTATTAGAGATTAAATTTTCCTTTCTTTCAATAAATTCTTTCCATTTAACTATGCCATTGACTGTTTCTTGCTCCCTTCTTTGATCTTAATACTTATCAAGCTATTTCATTTTATGCTAGGCTAGGTTAGCTTAGCTTAAGTAGTTCAAAGTAATAATTAATCTAAGTAAGGATACTTAAGGATATCGTTATCCTTAGCTTAGATTTGCTATTTTAGTTGGAAGAGAACCCAAGTTGGGTCGTTCACACTCAAATCTCATTATATTTCGATGGAGTACTTAAATTTGAATGTCTCAGAAGCTAATTTTTCCAGTAAAATATTTTTTTCGCATTTGGACTGAATCGATCGAAACACATGAGGATACCAACTTTCAACAAAATCAAGACTGAGTCAGTCATTAACAGTTATTTCAAAAGTTGTCGCTAAGTTTTATGCGACTTTCTCTTACATTTGTAACAAACTTATTGAAATTAATAGCTTATGTAGAATTTATATTCTCTTAAGATAACTTTATTTACTCTTTACTTCTCCCTTACTATACATAATTCTGTTATGCAGTTTGTGCACGGCTTCAACATCTATGACACGGATTGTTGGTATTAATACTTGTTATTGAATATGTTTTGTTCGAGAGCCGAATCTGCTTTCATTCCAGATTATTCTGATTACTTGCGCTATTGTATTTCATTTACTTTCTCATAAACTCCCGAAATAGCTCCGAATTATTAATGTCACAAAAGATTAATGAAAATCTATACTAGTATTAGTTCTAATTTTTCAAGTTTATAATCAAATTCATAGTATTCCTGGAGGAGTAAAGGACTTTGTCATTAGTAGAGCAAACAAAATATTTATTCATAAGTTATGTCATATGTCTAAATGTTAGTTCCTCTCTAAATTGACCCCTTTTATGTCTATGCCTTTAAAGCCTATTAGTATTTCATCACATGATTAATCAATGATTTACATTATTTTTTGTGGATCATTCCATGAATTATGTTTCTGCTTGCTACAGTTGATTACAACAGTAGGTGACAAGGAGAACCAAATTCTCTCATATCTCACACATGATTTGTGAATAAAAATATTTTCTTGCTCTAGTCATTAGACATAAAAACTTATGACCGATTTTCAACTTGTTGATTTGAACTATCTCGCTTCAAATCTTAATGTGAATAAAAAGTATTGCAAACATTTGTACAACCAAATATTTTTCTCTTCATCTCAAAACAGTTATTCTCTTTCTCTAAATCTTTCTAACAATTAAGTTAAGTGTGTTTAAGCTTATCTTATCACTTGCAATGATTGGCGCAACTTTCTGAACCAACTCTAACTACTAGTCATTTTCTCATAAGCTTTGATCACATTATTGTTTACAAAAAAACACATTAACTCTATGTAGTCTTGATTTCTAATATCAATTCTTGTTCTTTCACTCGATTTACTAAATGAATGCGAACTTGGTTGAATTCTATGCGAAAATTGTTGCAGATTCTCTGATCTATTGATGAAACGAACGGTTCTTAAATTAAAACTTCAACCGAGCCTGAAGTTATTCGAAATTAATTCAATACCTTTTCGTGAATATAAATTATGACCAAATTTTTCGATTTCTCATAGCTATGGACATTGCATTGAATTGAAGCGAAAGAAAATTCAATATAAGTCTTTCATCAATTATCTAACCTATACTTTTGGTGATAGTTTTCTATTTATTTAGACACCATTAATCTTAATCTAAGTCATAGTTTCATATGTTTGTGTATTTACAATCCTGTCTTTTTTATCACGAATAAAATTTTGTTATACATGAAAGTTTGGTCTCTTGTTATGGGGATTTATATCTTCTAAAGCTGAAAATCCACGAAAACTTCGTAAGTCGTGAAATATTGAGTAAAGTATAGTTTATTTATCGTTCGCTATGCTATGATTGTCTTCGAGACATATTCGTGTTCCGCGATAATTTCATTTGTGCATTTGATAGTAAGAAGTGATACGAGAGTTGAATATTTTTAAGATAAAAAATTTCCGTTACAACGAAATAGCTTGCAGTCAGTTTTTCTTGTCATAAATACTATTACTTCTGACACATCCAAGTCGAAGTACTTTTGAGCTAATAAAAACACAAAAAAGGAAGATTTTAGCTAAATTTCATTTTCATTCAATATAAAACTCTCATCCGACCGATAGATAATCAGAATAAAACTGCAACAATTTAGCCAAAATTCAAGAATCAAAAGATTAGACGACAAAGTGTTTATTGAAACAATGGATCATTTGATACGCATAGTTCTAGAAAGCTTCAATGTTTTACTCGAGATAGTGAGCACTCGACTCGCAGTAAAGCATAATATTTTGTTGCTTTTAATAAAACACTCTGATACTAAAAATATGATTCTAGTGGAAAAATTTGTGCTATGTTTACACATTCACATTCTTAGTAACAAAACCTGAAAATGATGCAAAAGCTCACAAATAATTTTGTGTAGACGTTCAGATTTACTGAGACAGCCAATACTATCTCTAAAAATAATAAATAGCAAAAATATTTATGAACTTGAGAACACCTTATGAGAGACGATCCTTTCATTTTATTTGTTTAACTCAAAAAGCAAAATGAAAACATCATTTCCGAAATGATCAAATGAAAAAATATCAGCCTTAATAGTTGTGTTTATGAAAAAAACTTTTTCTCATTAAGAGTAGAAGTAAAAATTTTATTGAAATACAAGTAAAAACTTATGAAAAAGATAGTAACATGTGCGCGAATAGCAAGTATTACATCTTGAATGATTGCTCTGAATAAGTTATGATAAATAAATTTTGATCACACGTCTTAAAGGTCTATTGATCAGATCCAATAAATTGGTTATTCTTATTATTATGCTCTTCTACTTCCAAACTCCTTCTTATCGAGATAATAGTTAATTAGATCTATTGCTGATGATAGCAAAGTCTTCTAACGTAGAGTAGATATCGACGTATAGTATTGGCGTTAGTGACCAATTGATGAATAAGTCCTGCAGCGATCAATACTTTCGCTGCTTGAGTCGCGTAATACAACCTAATCAAAGACAAAACATATCCCTTTATTTGAAGTACTTCTAGACCTAGAAGTCATCTATTTATATATAACTAAACTAGAAGTTAGATCCAGACGTCTCAAACTTGCATTAAATAAGATTCTAATACTTTTCTATTATTACAAACTTATTTGATTTGTTAGGAAATACTTTAATCAATTTTTGTATTGCTTTACCGATTTAATCGTTTTCTAGCTTCGGGCAAAGTTTCTGGTTTTTCTTTGAGTAGATATTGTCTCACTCCAAGTACGTATAGCTCCATATATGTCGGCCAATCGATTTTGCGGACATCAGTGCAAAATATATCTTTATCTACTGATGACATCTCTTCGTAAATCATTAACTGGTTTTGGTTACGAAATGTCCATTCATTAATTGTGAAATATTCGAGTGCAGTTATCGATCGATGAACTTTCTGATAGACTTGAGACAGACTGTAATCGAATTTCCAAATTCATTAATAAATCAAACACTTTCTTCAAATAATTATAGGTTTCAAAACTAAGATCAATCTTCCAAAAATTCAAGTTATTTACGTGAGACTGAGAACAAATCTTAATTAAACTTTGAGATATTTTTAGAAATAAATTCAAATTGTCTTTTCGACAATTAAAACCTTGAGACAACAGAAGCTTTCTATAAAATGAATTTATATTCAGATTGACTTAAGACAAACTGTAATCAAATTTCAAGACTGATTAATAAAAGTTAAGTTTCGAAAATTAGAACTTTTTCAGCTTAAGAGAAATTTTCTAAAAAGCAAACTAATTTACTTCAGAGTAAATAAGTTGTCAAAAGTGATAAAAAGTAGAAATAAAGCTAATAAACTATTCTTTATAGTAGTTTCTCAAGTGTTAGTTATTTTTTTTCATTTCGTCAAATGTTAGGCTATAAAAAGAAGACTAAGAGATAATCATAAGATTGAATGTGAAATCGAACCAAATAAAAGCCTTACATTGGTTTATGTCCTGTAATTTTAAATAAGAGATCGATCACGAATGCAGGAATAGTGTGCTCTATGTATAGATTCAATTCGTGCCATATTCTCGATGAGTGGAAATTAGGGCCTGGATATCGAAAAATCTCCATCGATGGATGTTTTACTAGAAGTGGATCTGATAAACTACGGATTTGGCTCCAGGTTATTCCATTTAATCCTCCTTTAATCAGAAAAAATTTGATTCAAGATTCGAACAACTGTTCAATCGATAAAGTCTTAAAAACACATCAAAATTTTATCATTTTAGAGCTTATTTGAGTGTCTATAAAAAAAGTAATGATTATTATTAGTTGTATGAAGTGCAGGCTTATTAAAAACTTAACAGTTAAAGTGATTAATTTGAAGTTTATCTAAAACCAAATCAAAACTATTAGAAAAAGGAAATTACAGTCAATCAATACTAGTATTAGTATTGTTAAGGGAAGAACTCATTATAGAATAAACCAAATTAAGCTTCAATTTAACTATTAAATGAAGGGATAAGAATTTCAGTTATTTTGTTTATTTCATTAAGTTGATCACTTTAAAATCAACTCAAGCTAAAATTAAAGCTTACAATTTAGAAAATGCTATGCAATATCTAATTCACTTTTATCTAACTCGACCAAATAAAACCATTATTTCGTAATACAAGAGGTTTTGTCAATTTCGCGAATAAACTATAAAAGACAAAAACATCAAAAATAGACTGAGTCGTAAAAACTTCAATTAGAGTTAAGTAAAGTTTAACATTAAAACTATTGCGTCAGTGGAAGCTTGAGACCAATCGATTCAAAATAAAGTCCAGTTTACCGTTTAGCAATAAAAGTTATAAATTGAAGATCTAGTATAAAGTTATAGTTTGTAAACGATTAGATTAGCACTTAACAGATTGTTAATGAACTTTCAATAAAAGGTTAGGTCGACTTTAAATAGCATTTTATCACAAATAGTATTTATGCCACGAATACTTTGTTCAACGATAATGAGGTCAATGCTTTCGCAATTTTAGGGCTCTAACACAAATGCTTCGTCAAAAAGTAAAAAAATATTAGTTTCATTATCAGGTACATTTGTTAAAAGGAAAAGAATAGTATTTATTTCATAACTAAATTCAATCTACTGAAAAAAATTCTTCTGAGAATAAGATATGACATGCGATTCAATGAACATAATTTCTCTTTGAGAGTTGAGAAAGAGCTCGATTGCAATAAAGAATAGATGTTCAATGATAAAGTTTGAAAGCTAGACATCCAATTCACAATTGAAAGCAATGTTAAAATAGGGCAATATTTTGTGACTAACTCAACGTTCCACTGGAAAGTGAAAGGAAAATGTTTGTAGAAGCGAAAAATTGCAAATTTTTAGAGATTTAGATTTTCATTTATAAGAAACTGTAACTGAATACATTGAATGAACATGAAACATTGAAACTTTT
Organism: Archegozetes longisetosus; assembly: GCA_018873245.2. Taxonomy (NCBI): domain Eukaryota; kingdom Metazoa; phylum Arthropoda; class Arachnida; order Sarcoptiformes; family Trhypochthoniidae; genus Archegozetes; species Archegozetes longisetosus. The sequence continues at coordinate 3,732,078 of JAEMBT020000007.1, forward strand.
TCTCCTAAATCTAGACTCATCATTTAACAAGTGCTTTCATAATGACTGCATTCAAAACTAACTTGTGGGATATAAATCACGTAAACTTAAATCTTGAAAAGCTTTAATTTGAAAAAATTGAAATCGAAAGTGGAAGGCAAGCTTAAGAAAGTTTAGTTTTTTTAGATAATGATTGTAGGATATTATCTACTAAGCTCGTAATACAAAAGAATTATGATAAATAAATGACAACTATAACAAAATAGACATCCTTTTAACGACTTGCAAGTCTACAGACAGAAAGAAACTATCTGGAAATAGTTTTATGGTTATACGAGGAAAAAGTCAAAACATATTAGTGGTTTCCTGGTCTAATTTATCACTGTTTCGCAAAGTTAGGACTTCAGTGTGAACAAAGGTTTCGCAATTTAAGCACTGCAGATATCAATAAAAATTTCTTCTCAACATCAATTGATAAAAATAATTATTAATTTCATCAAAATTGGAATTCTCCTGCCTCAAAACATGCTTTTTTGTACTTTATTGAAACAATGCACATGTTCCTTCGATCAATTTAGGGTTACGCCCAATCAAAGCTTCATAAAGAATCTCAAGCTTGAAACGTTTGACAAGAATTTCAAGTCAACTTTAAAAGATTTTTCGAACTTCTGAATTTCTTATTTAAAACTTCTGAATTAAATTTATTTTGTAAAAAAAAAATGTTGACGAAAGTCTTTCAAAATACACCACTTTGATTTCTCCGAATAACAGTGGTTCATACAGATTCTAAATCAAATCAAACAGAAAAAAGTTCAGAAGAGTATCGAGCCGCTTTCTTTATGAATATTTGAATTTTTTAGAATCTATATTGCCTGAGAAGGATTATTTCTAAATGTTAAAGGAGAAATCAAATTTTTGACGTCTTCTACTCAAAGTTTCCTAAGAATTGTTGCTTTAGGGAAATGGTGTACGGAACCTGGAATCCCTTTTTAAACTGTATTAAATGCATGCAAATTAAGTTACTAATCCATAAAGTATAGAATATGGTAAACGCTAAATCATATACATGTGTTTTTTATGCGTTTCCTAAAACTTATCAAAATGTTTGACAACTTAAAGTTCAGACTTTTTTCAAGATTGATAAAAGCCAAGTGAATTAAAAACATACCAGAGGTACAATTAATAACTAACGCAGACGAAGGCCTCTTGATGGAAGTGAACCAGGAGGAGACAATGCAAGTATTGGTCACTATATCGACTGGTACAATATCGCAGATCTTATCCTTATGGACATACATAGTCCTGAGCACTCCTTTGCCGCTAACAACCAGATAACCAGATGGCCCGTTATAGTTATCAATCCAACCAGGCATTGGTTCACGCCACGAGGCAGTTATAATGGATGGCCGAATTATACTCAGAGGCAAATTATTGCCCTCTTGTGCCATTAAGTTTTCGGCTAATGCTTTCGTGTAATGGTATGAAGACGGACGACCTGAGTATAAGTGAACCGATATGTGATTTAGGAGGTCGTCGTCCATCCATCTAAGCACAAAATAATTTATTTCATTAAAACACTACTTCATTCAACCATTGTTCAATAATATTAGTCTTCTCTGTCGATTTGAGCTTTGGGGAACAACTGTCCCTGTATTGTTGTAAATCACGCTCATATTCGAATTAAGTTTTAAAAAAACTTAGACAAAACTCTAGAGTATTATAACTGAGCGTTATTTACAACAATATACAATTTTCCATCAAAACTTTGATTTTGGCTGTATTTGTGAACCACACGTTAAAAACTGTATTGATTTACATCTGAATATGATTTTCAGCGAGTGTTTCAATAATTCGACAGTAAAGCCTAAATAATTAGCTAATACATACTCTGTGGCATCGATTATCTTTTCGGGTGGGATCGATTCTGGATACACTATCTCATTGACATCCGACTTATCGATATTGCAATAAGCAGTGGACACATGAACTAATGCCTTAATTGAAGAGAAAAAGTCTATTAACCAAGTTTTTGTCCCAAAAAACTACTTAATCTGAATCTAAAAAACCACTGGAAGCGATAGAATAATTAAACACTTTCTCCCTGTACAGATTGATATGAGATAAAACTTTTTCCATTTACCTCCAACTGCTTTAATTTATGGGCCAATTGTAGAACTCGTTGAGTTCCGCGAACATTGATCTGCAGAGCACGTCTGGATTGAATTGAAGAATAAAAACAGAAAATAAGAAAATACTACTAGACATGAATGACTAAAGTGCTAAAACAATGAAAATATTCATTAAAAGTAAACTTGTTTTGGTTTCAGATTTATTGGACAAACATTTTCCATGCTAAAGCGATAAAAGAAATACCACTCAATAGTATAGAATAAAGTGCTTTTATTTGGTAAAAGCGAGTCCTAACTAAATTTGCTACGAGACTGAAACTAAATTTTTGTCATTCTTCAACTTCTCAAAATAAGTACTTATTACTCTCTAATAAATACTTATACTCTGAAAAAATAAACTTATTTAAAACGATATATTCTTATTACTTTTTAAATAGGATCAAACTTCAATTTTTTTAATAAATACTTTTTAAAAGTTTAAAACTTAACTCAATTTGAAAATGACTCACTTGAGTGGCTCATCAAACCTAACGGTTGCCGCTGAGTGAAAAATAATTGAAACATTATTGATTAAAACATCTCTATCGATAGGACTTATCCCCAATTCGGCATAAGTGACATCACCGCTAACAGCAATCACTTTATTCAAGGCGGACGCGTTCTCATTGCGTATACGGTCAAAAACCACTGACGATAAAAGTTCGTTAAGTCGTTGGCGTGAGTGCTGACCACTTTTAGGCCGGAGAAGCACATAAATGTTCTTAATCAGTGGACAATCGCGTAGTAGTTTCTCCAGAAGTACCTTTCCGACAAAACCTGAGGCACCAGTTATTAAAACACTGCGATCGCTATAGAACTCAGATATAGTTGAGGGCAAAGGATTCATAGCTGTTTAACTTTATTTTCGACTTATAGCACACAATAAGTTATATTATTACTCAACTTATAATAACTTTTAATATACACGAGTTAATAAGTGAAATTTTGCCAAAAATAGTTTTTTCGATCAATTATTCAGATACTTCTCATAAATGATATTAAAATATAAGTCAAAACATAGCAGTTCCGCATTTGAGGTCTTCCGTGTCACTCAATAGTTTAGAATGCAATGCTTTACAAAAATATATCAGAGCTTAAGTGAACATTTGACCCAAATAGTAATATAAATACTTGTTATACACCTTAAGGTGTAGACCAAAAGTAAAACAAGTTTTTAGGGTCTCTGTAAAACATAGGCATTTCTCATACTATGGGATCCAGTGACGCGTTCAGTATTTGATTAGAAATAAGACTAACACTACACTATATGTCAATTTGTGAGTAATATAATGTACTACTACGTTAAAAGTACAATAGCATTATAAGTTATGACAAGCTTACTACTACTTTGTTATTTAAGAAAAGTCTCTCAAGTCTAACGGTTTAATTAATAGAAAATTAATGCTTTCATACGTCAATGTGAAAAATTGTTTATTTTCTCAGTTGCAATGCTTTGGGATTTTAAAATCCTCTAAAATATAGTAACAAGATCAAAATTTTGAGCTACTTTTATAAAGATTCAAAACTTTAATGAAGTCTTAACACGATATAAGGCAATTCTTTCAGTTTTTCTCTCATAATGAATACGTCAACTTAAAAGTTGAAATACTATCAAAAGTTTATTTTTCATGTTCATTTCTCTGACTAATAATCTTATTTTTAATTAGGATAATTAGATTGTTTCAAAACAATTATATTTGCGATTGTGTCATAGATTTTCAAATTTTCTGAGCCAAGCTTAAGAAAATGATAATAATTTAGGGGAATGTTAATGCACTCTTTAATGATAATTGAGTTCAATTACAATTTCTACGAACTGAAAGCAATGCATATTACTTGAGTACTGACTTCACAAAATTAGGATTCAATATTCATTCACTATATGTTTTCTTTAAGAATGAGTAACATAAGCTCAAACCTCAATTGAAAAAGTTATTTTCCTAATAAGTTTTCATTAGATCTTATCACATTCTTTCACTATCCATTCCTATTGTCTCTCTAATCAAGAACTAAATTAAGACTAATTTACAAGATTTGTACAAGTACTTATTCCATAACAGAAAGTGCTATCTCAAATAGTTGCTATCTTATTTAGATAGAGTTGAAACTTTCTTCAGCAGCAAAATTGATATTTTTCGTATTCAAACTATATTTCAAAAATTTTTCATAAAAAACCTTTTGAAACAGTGTTCTCAAGTTATAACAAATGTATGAGGCATCCCCTAAATATTACCCAAATAAATTTTAGCAAGTTCACAAAGATTAAACTTTTGTGTTGATTTAATATTAGTTTTAAACAAAGTTTAATGCATTTTCCGTGACCTACAAAATACTGTGAAAGCTTTAAATTCAGCGAAACATTAAAGAAAATGACAAAAAGAAGAATAAAATTTGAATACAATACGGAAAAAGAAAATATAATTTGTTTGCGTTATATTTGGTTATCAGAACATTGTTGAAGAGATGAACCGCAGAATTAGGCAATAATGGATATACATTGAATCAAATAATTCCCAATTCCCAACTGTTGAGTAAATTAGGCTCAACTAAAACAGAGGGAATTTCCCAAAGCAGTTCTCCGAACGGATGGAAAGTTTTTAAGAACTAGGCTTTGAGTCAGGAATACAAAAGGGAGAGTTCATCGATAAAGGACTAGTTTTAAGGCCCTATTCTCGGAAAGCATTACATTATTTTAAATAAGCTTTGAACACTTTTGGACTGAAGTAAGTCCTTATTCAGCAAAAACTTGACAAACTATCAGAAATCTCACAGAGGCGTTTATGTAATGAGGTTTTAGGTATTGTGTATAGAAATCTCAAAATAAGCCACAAGTTAGGTTTTAAAGCAAAACATATCAAGTGAGAAAATCGATTCTCTTAATGAACAGTTCGATCAATGTAGTCTCGAGCGAAAGAATCTGGAATTCCAATTACTGGTAGGATAAAAACTAGTACTAGCATTAATCAGAGATTAAAGATATAATATAAACAATAAGAGATAGTTCTTTCGCGAATGAATTGTCAGCTTTTATTTGCTCTGCAGCTAATATTGTCAGTTAGGCTGAACGCTATCCACACAATTCGTTCTGTTCTTCAAAGAATCTAATTTCTTAGCTTTCCTTTTAATGCAGTAACTAAATCAATGATTAATGCTAAAGTTTTGTTAATTGTCAAATAATTGCAACTACGAATCAAGTTAAACTTAGAATCTACATAAACTTTACATTTTTGTGAAGCTCATATTTTGCTCATCAAAAAGTTCTTTGATTTTAAGATAAAAGTACGATTTGTGTACTTTATGAAAGGAATGCATCAAAATTAAAGCCGTAAGAAATTGCAAGATACAACTTTTATAAATCCCAACTTCAACGTGGGATGAGATATTGCAAACATTCATACTCTCATTTTGTTAAAACAAAATTTCTTTTACTAAAGCGGGAATATTTTCAATTAAATTGTTGAGGGAAAAAATCTCACTATGGCTATGACGTCAGATAAACGTTATAAGTTTTGAAAAATCCTTAAACCTATTGAATATAGTAACAATTGAATCGTGAATCACAATCAAAATTAAAGGCTATTTTCTGTGAGTCATATAAAAGTATACTCGAGAACATGTCAACTTTAAAGAAGCACTCTTAAAATAGCACTACAATTTTAAGTCAAATTATGAATTTCCATATAAATCTACTCTGGTACCAATGATTTACGCTCACATAACTGTCGCAGAAGTTAAAGAAACCAATAGAAAAATGAAGATTAAAATCGAAACATGAAACTTGAAATTTGATTTACTTATGCAAAACTTGTGTTCTAATATACTTGTAACTTAAGATTGGTTTGTAAGACATACGAACACTATAAATATTAATGGCATATCAATCAAGAATCAATGAAGAAGAGGCCGAATCCTTAGTCATAGCATAAGTTCATATTTGGCCCGAATAAATGAATTTTTTTCGCAGCATACTCTTAAGCATCGATTCCCATATCAAATACTTTTTCGTTAATACCATTGGATAAGCATTAATAAGCAATTCTATAGATTCAGAAAATATCTAATGGTACGCATGCCTTCACCCAGGAAGAACTTAACTCCAACTCCTATTATTGTTATATGCGATCAATTCTATGAAAACAAAGTCTGGATAATTGAAGAACTTATTTTCTATTGAACCTTACTCTCAGTCTGAGTAAACTTCTCATTAATTACCAAATTACATAAAAGATTAGTGTAATTCAATTATAGGAACAAAGCCGTTATTACAGTGTAGGAAAACTTCAAGCACATTAGTATTATTTACATAAAGTTCTTGTTTTTACCACTAATCAAATAGCCCCCAAATTATAGCAGATGTTAATTTTGATTATATTTTTCGTACGCTACACTTTTCATAAGTCATTGTAAATTAATTATTATCTGCTATGTATATTTTAGATGAAAATTTCGTACTTAATGTCAAGTTTTACTTATTTATCTTCTTCGCACATAATATTCAATAATCAATCAAATAACCAGCTTTTCCTGAACCATTTTCTGTTTACTACTATTCACGATATTATTTATGATTTTGAGGCCATAATCAACTCTGATAAGTTCTGACACGATTTTCATGTGTTTATGCAATAAATCGTTGCTCTCACTCCTTAAAATAGTGCAATTTTGAATGACATGAAGAATAATAAGAATTATATTCGCGATAACTAAACATTTCCTACACAAACATTAACTCAATTTATTTTCGAATTAAATACAGGTCTAATTAAAGAGGAAGAAACAAAAACAGAGAAGAAAATTTCTTAAACTTTTCATAACTTTTAGTCAATCCTAATATATTTTATACATTTAAACCAGCATTTAATGGTGCGACAGAAGGTTTCGCTATTTCAGGAAATTCTCCGACTTCTTCTCCATAATATGCCATTTTTTTCCATCGCATCAAATCATAAGGCCATTTGTCTTCTATGTAAGTTAGTTTTACGCCTAAATCTTGAATAGTTGGACAGTCGGTCGGCACATCTGTTATGCTTTCCTAAAATTCAAATTCGAATTAATAGAATTAAAGAATTTACTGATTAATTTGAAATTTGCCAACAGAAATCAACTATAAATACCCGTTCAAGTTTTTCCCAAGAAATCGTCGGGTATTTGTGGAACCATTTGGGAGTTGAGAATGCAAAACCCTTAACTTGAAGGTTGGAGCCCAACGAAGGTTTGTTACGTGAAAGTAATATTCAGGTGTCTTTTGAATGATACGATTTATGTATTCGACTAACGCTCTCATCTCATAACGACGAGGTCTGAAATCACAATAAAATGATAGAAATTAAATAATAATAGCTTTGATTGACAACAAGAATACTTTTCAAAATCAATAAAAAATGAATCATTCTGACAAAAGTTTTCCTCAACTAACAAGTAAAACATGACTATTAAACCTAAAAATTATATGGTTTAAAATTTTTCATCATATATAACAATGAAAGAAAGTCTAAAGAGATATTTAAGTGAACAAAGTATTTCTCATTCGGTTTATGAACTAAGTTAAAGGTAAGTATTTTCAATATCAACCTAAGAGCCAATCATTTCTTAAGGAAATAAACTTAAAACTGATGCCAAATCAATACCCTAGAGCTTCGTAAGTAGTTCCGGGAGCCTCATCATCAGTGATGGCATTAGATATCGCTTGAGCGACATCAGAGACGTAGACAGGCTGTTTGTAAACATAATAACCTCCATTGTGGAGCGGAAGTCTTCCCAACTGTCTTCTTTCCCATCGGCAGAAATAGGTGGTGAATGTGTCATCGTGTCCGTAAATATCGGCCGGTCTTATGATCGTTGCTTCGGGAAACTCTTCCCTAACTGCTATTTCTCCCCAATATTTAGATCTTAACCATTGAGAACCTTTACGCAGGACATGCGGCTGTGGATTCGGTGTCACGTTCATCGCCGAGACATGAATTAGTCGTTTAATTCCAACTTCTTTTGCGACTCTGGCTATAGTTCGAGCACCCTCGACATGAACTGCATCGAAGTCAAAGTTATTGGTTTCAGTGTCCTTTCCAATCAAATTGATGACAACGTTAGAATATTTCATTGACTTGTATAACGAATCGACATCTTTCAGATGAAATGGCTGTTCATAGTCAGAAAAGTTTTGTCAATATCTTAATAATAATTAGCGAAAGTTGTAAGTTATTAGAATCAAAAATAAAAAAGATAGTCACTCAAAACTACAATTCAATTAATTAATTCATATTAAAGTAAATACCAATCAGCAAATTATGAAAACTTCAATTAAATTCAAAACCAATTACTGATAGTTACGAACAAAGTAAAAAAAAACACGAAATCAACTACAAAGAATGGAGAAAAAACTAAGACTTAATTTAAAACTAAAACCTTAAGAAAAAACTAATAAGCAGAGCAATAGTTAATTAATGATTTGTTATGATTAAATATGAATCAAAAGCCTAATTAGGACTTAAGTTAAGTCCAAAATAAACACAAAAAGGTTAACCAAAATAGTAACAAAAAATCAAAACAATAAAGATCAAGAAAGAAATCGAAAGCCTAGCCAAAAACAAAACAAATAAGAGAAAAAGCTCACAAAGAACAGAATTTGTCCTAAATCTCCGCACAGCTTCAAGCGAATAACATCCATATGATCGCCACGATATGGGATAATAACTTGCGAACCAACTTTGGCTAGTTTGTTGATCACATATTTAGCCAAAAAACCTGAGCCACCGAAAACAGTGACAATTTGTCCGTTAAAACTAGAACGACCGCCTGTTCCGCGCTTTAACTTTTGGGCTTCGATGTCCGGAAACACATTTTTCGTTATGACTCTTGGAACAAAATCCGCTTTTCTTTCTGACGGAACGTCTGATAATAGACGAATTGAAGCTTGCTTACACAACCAGTAATTATTATTATTTGTTATTAAATTAATATCTGTTTGGACAAAATTGACAAAAATCGTAATTATTAGCTAATTTAATCATTATTCAAAGTATCTATTCGTCTCATAATTACAGTATTTATTGCTGTTGTTGGCCACGAGTCTATTTAATGACATATTTATTACATTTATTTTATTTCTCAATTGTTTTTCAATTTAATTTAATTTAGTTTACGGTTTGTTTCGATATTTTTGTTGTTATATTTTTGGCCATCTATTCAGTCGACGCATGCGTTTGATAGAAATCTCTTTAATAGATGTCACGCAATGTTGAACTTTCAAGACTTGAAAGTACTTAGTATTGAGCTTTAAAAAGTTTTTCTGCAGTTTACCAGAACTTAAGATTCAATTAAAGTAACATTAATTTGTTGAATTTGTTTTTAAACAATTAATGAGTAAAGTAAAAAGAATAATTATTCTAAATTCAAATTTAATAGCAGACTTTAACCTATTTATGGTGAACGAATCAAAAGCATTGACTATATCAGTGTCCCGACTATATCATCACTGAATCAACTATGGATTCTGTGTTGGTGCAGAACATAGCGTTCACTATATGCGCGTTCACTGTAAAGAGGTTAGGGTGTAATTCTCATCATAAATTGAAAATTAAACTTTTAATTTGATTTTATTGAGTACTACTTAATTAATTCAATACTGGAAAAATTAGTTTTTTCTCCTCGAAATCTCATTAATCTAGACCAGAGTGTCTCAAGAGAGCCTTCCATTTGAATAATTAGAAAACAATTATTAGCGGAAACGAACAACAATAAATATTAAACTCTATGCTGAATATTCACCTAAAACAGAACAGTCGAAATAAAACTGACTGAATAAATTTGTTTTCTAAGAACTTTCTTATTACTTTTAAGAGTTTTAAATATGTAACAATTTTCAAATCTAGTTGAAAACGACTGCATCTTATTCTGTTTCTGTAGTTAATGATATACTGATTAGTTTCAACCGAAAATTAACCAACCACTCAAATTTATTATTTGATTCTATTAAATTAAGAGTAGTTTGAGATATTTACTCTTAATTTCATTGACTCATGAATTCCAATTAATTTTGGTGAAAAGAAGTATAACTTCTGAAAATATGGCTTCAACCAAAGTTCAATAAAAGCGTAAAAACATGTTTGTCCTGAATTTTAAATAACATTTTCGTTGTAGATTTATTAATAGAATTTGTTAATTCTATTGTTTCTTAATATTTATCGGACATAAAAGCAATGAATGTAGAACTTTGCGCAAGTCTATATCAAATTTAAATATTGAACAAGTTCAATCGATCGACAGCCTTACAACAGGTGACATTCGTTGATAGCAGTCTTTCTATCGAATAAATGTTCCAGCTTTTATTAGTTAAAACATGTGTTAAAACAATTTGTTAAAAATTGCTCAACCACATACCCCTGTCTAATTATCGATATCACCGAATTCTATTTGAATCTTGCGAAACAGAAAAAAGAAATTATTCTTCTCTCTCGGAGAAATTTTACTGAAAATAAATGAAAAGTTACCATCATCAAATTTCTCTCTCCCTTTTTGAAAAGTATTAGTAGACATCAGAGTTTAAAACTCAAGTGGTCCATTTACTTTACGAGTGATAAACTTTTGCATTGAAAATTAATAACTTTAACGAAGTAATACTGTTCTTCTTCATATTAAAGAAAAAAATCACATCTATACTTTTCTATATTTTTCAGTATCTTTTCTTAACATGACTAGAATAATTAAAGGAACTTTTCAGTATTTAATACTTGAACCTCGAGAATTTCTGAACTGAGGAATCCATGATCAAAACTTTCACGTTTTTGATTCATATCTTCTTCATTATGTCTGAACAAACAAAAGTATATTTAAATGAGTTTTGTGAAGTAGTTCGCTTAAAAAACGACATTTGTATCTTATTAACGACTTAACGTTAAAGATAAAGTTTATTAGGAAAAAATTATTAGAAATTGCTTTAGTTCAGTCTACAATCAGTGGGCTTTTAGTCATTTCTAATAAGTCACTTAACATATTCTTTGAAAGCTTACAAATAAATATTTTTGAAGTAAACTACTTGAAAATACCAATTCGTACCATTTCTATAAAACTCAAATTGCAGTTATCGTGTTCTTAACCGATCACTGTTAGAAATCCTATAGTGAATGTTAATAAACAATATAACTACATATGAATGCCCCGATAATAAAAAAAGCCTATCTCTTAAAGCATTGAAACGAGTAAAGCGGACTTAAAGTTGCGTTTCAAAAATGTTTACAAAAATCAAACTCATTGAAACTTAAATATGAAATTTATTATTTGTAACGTGTAATTAAACATATTCTAGGTCAGATTCATCAGAATAATCTGATTCTTCAGAATTACAATTAAATTGAGATAAAAAGTCAATACAAAATTTTCTATTTTTTACATCCAAATAGTCTAATGATTAATTAGAATAAGAGGAGTTCTCTTATTTGGCGAGCCATTAAATAAATGAATCAATTTATTATTGATTAAATTAAATATTTAAAATCCTAATAAAACACTTGATTAATGCTTTATTGATATAAATAAAACTAAAGCTTTGATGTTATGTAATGATCATCAATATTGCACTGTTCATAATGAAAATAACACAAATTGATTGCGCATTCTCTTAATGTTAGATTTGATTAGCATTAAATTCTATTGTGATCAAGAGTTTTTTAAACATGATTATTTATAAATTTTTTCCATTGACACATATATTGAATTTTATTACATGAATAAAGTATGATGTGAGCTTAATGTTTAGAACAAAATCCGGAAAAGAGGTTAACTCGAGATAGGCTTTTTTTTATCATCGCCCCTATCATATAAATGTTTAATGAACTACAAACTGTAACAAAAATATTATTTAATTTTGTATAGTATATATACAAAATATTTATATGTAGTTATATTGTTTATTAACATTCACTATAGGATTTCTAACAGTGATCGGTTAAGAACATAATAACTGCAATTTGAGTTTTATAGAAATCGTGGGTCAACTTTATTTGATTAGTTTGATAAGTTAAATAGGCAAAAGTTAGAATCCCATTCCGATCTTTACTCAAAAAAAAACTCAAACCTTATCCTTCAATTTGATATAAGTATCATCCAGTTTCCAAGGGGCCAAGGGGGTCAAATAGCTTTTTGAAAACTTTGATTTCCTCGTAGACTCCATTATAAAAAAAGTAACAAAAAATTCTGTTATTCTCAAACTATACATAATTAGGATTTAATATTTTGTCATATCATGAGACCATCCAAGGGGGTTGTATTGGTAAACTCAAATCACCTCGCCCAGATACAAGCCAAAGTTTCCCCTCCTCCTTTATGTGAATGCAATGAACATCCAAAGAACCTTAGTCAGTTTTGCCCTAAACTATTATACTGTTCTGGAGATGTCAAATGAATAAGAATTTTGGGGATAGTTTAGTTTAGGCCCAGTTCAAGATCTTCATAAAATTTGGTTTATAGGTGTTTTTGAGGGCGCAGAGTCCTTTTATGATAGCCCCAGACGTGGGAAATATGTACTTCCAAAGATATAGATACACTCAAATATTAAACTTTTCCCTCAAAATTTAGAACTTTATAGTTTTTGACGACCCAATTCATTCTAAACCAACAGCAGTTTAAACTTAAGCTAACCAAATTTAACCCAACAGAAACCTGACGGGGCGTCCGCCAACCCAGTGGCAACCACGCGGAGTAGGGGTTGATATATGTGGCGTTTCATTGCATATGAACTTAGACCTTTTAAAAATTAGATCACAATATAAACAATTAAAGCTACTTTAAACAAACACATTAGACAAATTAACAGATTTTATTAATAAATGTATTATTAGATTCGGTATGATGAGCAAGGAAGATAGACACCATTCTGATTTAAATGAGACCTCTAGGTCCAAAGATAATTAAAGTTATATGAATTAACATTTTGGTAAACTTGGACAAATGAAAAAATTGAGTAACCAGGCTAAACTACTAGATAGATTTCATAAATTAAAGTGTCATTAAGAAAATTAAAACTACACATAACAGAAAAATAGTTTTGAGTACAATATAACCTAACCTAACCAAGGTGGCATTTGAATTCATCCAAGTACAGAAATACCAAATAAAATTCAAAATTTTGAGCTCGAGATTCAAAAATTGATCGTAACTGTATCTTTTAAATTACTCATTCCCGACATCTGGGACCACCGAAAATGGGCTCAGTGCCCTCAAAAATCACTAAAAACTTAATTTCAAGTTGATCCTGAACCTGGTCTAAACTAAGCTATACCCAAAATTTTATATTGAAACTGTATACCCAATCGTACTATTGTTAGAGTTATATTAGGTTAGCAATGCTAGTAGTGTTAGTGAAAGTCAAACTTCAACAGCCTCTAGCACCTTGAGAAGAGACTCGTTTTAAATACTAAAACAATGTAAAAACATTCAAAAATAAAAAGACAAACTTTTTTATGATATTTACAGATGAGGTTATGAATTTTATTATTTTTTTAATTTTTAAAATAATTTTTTGTTTTTTGGATTTTTGGTGTATTTTTTTGTTTTTTTTTGTTTTGGATTTTTGATGTATTTTTGTTTTTAATTTTTTGGTATTTTTTTTGGCTTTTTAACATTTTTTGTTTTTGCTTTTAACGTTTTCTAAACACGATCTAGTGCTACTTACATGACGATATCATCTGAATAATCTTTTAACAGTACAAATCATGTGTTATGTATTATACATAATGACGTGGTAATGTCGTTAATATTTTAAGCAACTTCAAGTGAGAGTAATAACTCGAGTTGAGGTGATAAAAAGACTCTTAGGTAAGCAATAAGGATTACTGAATGGTACAATTAGTTTATTTACATTGCTTCTTGTCAGTCTCATTGTTTATTTATGAATCTATTGATCAGCAGAACTCAAGCTGCTATCCGAAGTTATGGAAATTGAAATGCACAGGATGTAGTATACAATATAAATGGTTATAATATTCAATGTGTGAATTTGGAAATTGTTTCTTCGGATTGTTTAGATATACAATCTGCTGTACAGGGTTGCCTTGAAACTTTTATCCGGAGTGTACGGCTAAAACCACCATATGTACAAATAAAAATTATATATAAAATTATTAGCCATTAAAACGATGTGCTTAATGGTATTTTTAAATGTTTCATTATATAGCACTATGACATCGAATTTAGGGAAATAATGTTCGGCCCGGGAATTCTCCCAATTTGAAATCCCGGAGCATTTCGGTGTTATAATACAACATTAAGTTGAAAAGAAAGTCGACAGTCTTTCTGACAGATTTTCCGCTTAAGTCTTAAAAATTTACATTTCTAAAGTTTGCACCAATGGAAAAAAATTCAGAACTTTTCATTGAATTATGTTTATATCTTTCTCAAATTAATGCTATAATAGCTGCTAATGGATAACATACTGATTATTGATTATATACATTACTTCTATTTTCAAATACTAATAATTTGACTTATAATTTGTATTTGTAACTAATGCGACTTTCTCTGTAGGCTCGGGTAAAAGGTTCGCGGCAACTCCGTAGTTAGAAATATGGAGGATTAACTCAAGTCAATGATTTAATGTGGATATATGCTTATTGAGAACTCCAAAACATATTGAATGTTAAAAGGATTAACAATTGAGAGATTTGACTAATTTTGATTAGAAGCAAACATTGCAATTAACTTCATGATTAAGGATTTCAAACAGACATAATAGTAAGTGACTGTAAACAATTCAATTATAAAGACAATAATTGAAACATTCAATACCATCATATAAGGTATAAATACACCTTTCATATTAAGCCAAGTCAAAGGGCCAAATTTATACTCATTCGTATCCACCTTAGTAAAGATATCGGGACCATAGCCTTTAATATTCAACACTTTTTTGATTTCGTGCTCAAGTAATCCGCTCTCAACCAAACGGCCGATACTGAGGAAAAACAATCGAAACATTATTTGAAGCAATTATTTTGAAATATTAAAGTGAAAACATTTAATTATACGCTTTTAAATTGAAGCAAAGGCTTTAAATACATATCACGAAGTTTGAAAACATTTTTTTCTAAAACACCTTCATAACATTAAGTTCTGAATCAGGAATTTTCTACTGGAGCGCAAAATTTGAAGAACTTTATAGTTGAGTCAATTATTGAGTTGATATATATAATATTTATAGAGCTCTTTAGCTAGCTATCCTTCGTTAAGCCTTATTTACCTTAATTGCTATAGCTCACTTTCTTCAGCATTACTATAGTAACGGATTTTCATCTTAAATGTTTAGTCATGTTTTACAAATAAGTGTAAAACAAATTGACTTTAGATAACTCTGTAACTACTTCAGGTAACTGCATTAACTGATAATTAAGTATTGAGCAGTTAAGAAAATTATAAAAAGATTTTGGTTAAACCTTCGAAATAGGATCTGAAATAAAGTTGAATGCACTTATTTAGTATATATAGAATGGCGCATGTCTTGTGCCAACTCATAGAATGTAAAATTTGAATAGGAGTTTCACTTGATTGAAATGTTACTTGTATACTAAGTATACTTATAGACACTAGAGTTTTCAATTTCACAATAACAGATTCTCTTCTTGTAATACATTCTTACAAAGGTTTAGTTTATGAAAGGGTAAATTCAGTAACTATCAAAACTTAATGGCTAAACTTAACAAAATAATTTTTTTATAGATTCTTTTCGAGAATGAAGCAATAGTTACTTATAGAATAACTATGACACAATTTCCCTATTTTGCCAGTCAAACTACGAATTTTTGCCAATTAAGCTAAGTAATCCAATAATATGGAAATTTTATATTAACTTACAAATCATCCAATTTCTTAGACATTGTCTTATTAAATCGCGAACTGTATCCTATGAAGTAAGGTTTCATTCCGAGACCTTTTTCTGATATATGGTAATCATATCCTTCTCTTAAATAATGTGCTCCAAAGTTTAAATAAGTTCCTTTATAATAATGAGCTACCAGTTTGTCCAAAATTAGCACTTGCTCACCAGTATATAACTTAGGAAAAACTTTGTAATTCATCTTATGCTCGAATACAAATTCAAACGGATCACCAAATATTGTTCTACGCCTGAAATCTTGAGCCATATCTGATTCATCGTTCCTAATAAAGTCTGCGCCATCCAAATACTCGGTCGTTATAATGATTTTATTACCCCATTGTGGCTCTGTGTGCAAATCTTCCAATGAATTGATTTTATCAATTGGTTGAGATCTAACTAAAAGATCCCAGAAATGTCCTGAAAATGCAGCCAATAACACGTTGCAGATCAAAAGCCAAATTACAGCGAATGATCGCTCGTAATTTCCGACTGCATTAATTGAGAAATAGTCCGAGAGAATTACTGAAGTGTATTGCCATACAATTTCAAAGAATAGTTTAAAACTTCTTCTCTTCTGGCATATCATAATTGAGATCATAATAATAGACAATATGATCATGTAATAGATTTCAAGATCGAAACATGTGAAACAACTAAATAGAGGCCATTCTTCTGAAGAAAATGAAATAAATTAAATGAAATTCATTTGTTAGTTCATAGAAATTACTATTTAAGCATTTTTCGCTTATTGTCTTTATAAACCTCCAAGAAGGTTACTTCTAAAATATCTTTTGATTTTTTTTGTCATAAGAGCAATTAATAGAACTCAAATTCCTAATTTAACAATTGATTTCTAAGTTTAATAGACTAATGATACTTTGAGGATTTTAGTTGATACTTTTCACTATCTTCACGAAAGCTTGTTCCCCGCTGAAAATTATTAAATTAATTCTGAAATTGCCTTAATTCTTTTATTAATTCATATTATACATTATTTATAACAATTATACTTTAGTGTTATAATGTTAATAATTACAAAAATAATATTTATAGATATGAACTTAAAATAAAGAAAATTCTATATCATAAGTATTGAGAGTACTTCTCTCAGATATTAAACCGAATAACTCCCTAGAAAATGGCTAGTTAGGTTAAGTTGTGAATATATAGCATGCCATGTCTAAATTAATAATGTTTATATTATAGTCTTATTCCATTAGCACTAATTTAGTAAAGCCGGCAAAATATGAGTAAAATTGGGCTGAGTAAGTTACTGTAATCATGCTTTCAATCAATCAGAATGAATTAGAGAAGCAAATTTGAAAATACAACTTATGCTATAACTTGTTTTATTTAGTTAGAATCTAAATCTAGCAAATTAGTTGTTAACTCTTAATCTCTATTTGTTACCGGAGGAGATTAATACTAATGTCCACTATTGCCTATCTTCCCCAACTTGACTATAACTAGCTTAAAATCTTAGAGAAAGGCTCTCACAAACTAGCTCCATTATTAAAAATTCTTTGATCTTAGTCATTTTCAAACGTTGGGTTGAATCTTTCTAAAAAACTGAGATATAAACTATCTCTTTGATCAATTGTAGATTATAGCATTCAATTCTAGCATTTATTATTTTGAATTAATACTCTTTTGTATCCATATGTGGTCAAAGGAACACTGATCCATCGTTTGTTATATAGATTCTTAAATTTACAATTAAAAATGTAAATGTAATGAGCTTATGAAACTAGCTCATTACAAAGAAATGAGCCTTTCTGTTCCTCAAAAAATCTTATTAATGATAGCCCAATCCCATTTTAAAATACACTTATAAGTTACCCTCACTATATATAACATAAATAAGTGAACTCTTGACACTAAACAAAAAAATTAATACTTGAAAATCATTTATTTGGTAAACCATTATTTACGTTACTTAAGTCACTTTAACTATTTCAATTGTGCAATAAATAGTTAAAGTGACTTAAGTAACGTAAATAATGGTCATAAATAAGTATCGATCATAACGTGCTTTTAGAACTGGAAAAACATTTTACTTCATAATTAATTCTACTTTCGGAAGTTTAGTAAAAGTTAAAAAGCAATATTTCAATTGTGCAATAAATATTGCTTTTAAACTTTTACTAAACTTCTGAAAAGTAATATAAGTTTCAGTTCTTATGATCGATAGAACATGCACTGGAGATTAAATTTGTATCATTTCACATCATGATAGCAGTATAAACAAAAAACACAGAGTACTACGACGTTAGGGAGAATGTTAGAGATGATATCATATTAAAGGAGAACGCGCAAAATTGCCTATATGTAATGCAGCACAAGATGGATATCGATCGATCGAACTTGATGAGTGGAAGACAAATATGACAATTTTTCTTACCGTTGACCATGCAGGTCATAACCTAGGGTCACTTTTCTGTGCAACACTTATCTTGCCATGTAGCTTATCAAGTGGAGTATCGTTTGACTCTTTTCATCACCTAGATTACAATAATACTAGATATCACCCTAAAGTCATCAGATTGTATTCGGGTTTGAACTAACAAGGGAAGAGTTCACCACTAAGATTCCGATTTTAAAAAAAATTACCAGAAAAATAGTATGTCATATGATGTTCAAAAAATGATATTCAAGAATGCTGACCACCGTTTCTCTAAAAGTTATGATCATTCAAAATTGTGATTAACTGTTATTCATACTATAGTATGAGACACGTCACACGTTGTAATTTATAGTTATTATTCATAATGGATCAAAGGGAGTATTTCGATCTAAGGGTTCCTAACCCCCATTCCTAAGTGTGATACATTGTTGGATTCAGTACATTGAGCTGAACATTTGGATATCTTACTTGACCACCTTCAACCCTAACTTAGCCACTTATGGTCAACTCCGGCCAGCACACGACGGGAGTGGCTAATCTTCACCAGATTTGGAGATCACCGGTAGAGTCCACGATTTGAATCTAGTGAAGATTGACCATTCCCGTCAGTTGTTGGCCAGAATTGGTCATAAGTGGCTGGGTTCGGATCGAAGGTGGTCAAGGTATCGAAATGTTCAGCTCATTGTACTGAATTTAACGATGTATCACATTAGAGTGTGGGGCCAGGAACCCCTTAGATCGGAATGCTCTCCTTTGACCCAGTATGACTAATAACTCTAGTATACAATACTAATAAATTTAATGTCTCTCATACTATAGTATGAATAGAAGTTCATCACAATTTCGAATTATCACCTTTGAAGAAATGGCGGTCAGCACTTTTGAACATCATATGACATGTCATTTATCTGGTAAAAAATTTTTTGAAATCGAATCTTAGTGGTGAGACTGCCCTTGTAAGCATAAATTCGATTTTCACTCATAGCTTCAACGACGAATAAGATATTGACAGTTTACATACAGTTACAACCTATCATCGCGAGTTGAAGCACAAGATCTTGTTATGAAAGCGGGTAATAGTACCTGCTTAGTTATTACTATGGCCAACCTAGTCTGGGCGGAGACTAACTGATTTCAATGGGAGACCCCACCTAGCCTCTCAGCGCAGGCTTAATTTGAGAGGGTACCACCTGAGATCCCCGACGCTCATAATATGCAGTGATGGCATAGTTTTTGCGAAAGTTTAAGCCAAACTTGTCTAACAAGTCTGTTACCAGGAGTCACCACAAGGAGGCAGCTCCCGATGATAGATAACGATCTTTGAGATAACCCTAAACTTTAACCTGCGATTATAATTTCTATGTTTACTATGTCAATATCTTGTTTGTTATTGAAGTTATGATTGAAAATCAAATTTATACTAGAATCAATTCCGAAAATAATTTGAACTAATAAGGCTATAGGGTAATATCCAGTATCGTTGTAATCAAGATTATGAAAAATTAAAACGATGCTCCATTTGATGAGCCACGTGGTAAGGTATGTGTTGTCCAGTAAAGTGACCTGTCATAACCAGCATGACTAAGGTAAGAAAAGCTGGTTCAGTAGGGAGATTAAGGAATTGGGTGTGTTTCCTAGACATCTCGAAGTTAACGTCCATCATACTTTATATCTTGTATTTAATAAATGCATTTTACTTACCCACAACCCCAAAATTTTACTCTGCCCACTTTTTAAAAATGTACCTATATAATACCCCCATTGCCCTAGCACTGCCAAAGTCACGTGGATAGCTCTATCATGTCACATCCATAGTGATGACCCCGCCCACTTAAAAACTTTGAAATTTCTGAAATTCATAATTCGAATTCAATTTTTGGATTGAAGTGAACTGTATCACCATAGGCAAAACGCGAGATTCTAAACACAACTAAGATATTGTCGGACTACCCTCATTGAGTAGTATAAGCGGGTGTAGTCAATTTTAACCCTACTTCATTATATAAAACGTCCATTTTCTTAAATCATTTTTCGTCAAATATTTAGCCGAATTTAGTTTCCCCAATGGGTTTCAAGTCCCTAAACCCCACAGGACATCGGTCATAAAGAGGTCGGCCCCGTAAAAGGTTTTGCCTATCTAAGGTTCACATGCGTTAGCTGCATTGTAGCCTCCTGTTAGCGAAAAAGCCCCTCTAAGGCCCAACCTCTTTGTGACCGATGCCTTGACGGGGCCTAGGAGCTAAGTACTCATTGAGAAAAAAATATTTTGATTACAAATGATTCAAGTAAATAGACATTTCATGAAAAGTAGGCGTGGTTAAAATTCGACTACGCCATTTATACTACTCGATGAGGGGAGTCCAACGATACCTCAGTTGTGTCTCTAGAATCTCGCGTTTTGCCTATGGTCATAAGATTTACTTCAACTCAGAAATTAAAATCAAATTATGAATATTTCAGAGATTTTAAACTTTAAGTGGGCGTAGTCATCATAATAAGCGTGTCCTGATAGAAGATGGTCACTTGTACCACTTACGTATCTATTGCAGTGCGGGGTCATGGGGGCGTGTTATAAGTACTTTTTAAAAAGTGGGCGGAGTAAAATTTAGGGTTGAGGGCAAGTAGAGTGTGTTTAGTAGGCGCTAGATATAAAGTATGATGGGCGTGACCTTTAAAGGGTCTAAGAAACACACGTTTCCTTTCTCTCCACTGATCAAAAGTTGTCATATTCGTGTTCTACTTGTCAAGCCTGATCAATCGATACAAATATTGTGCTGCATTAACTTAAGCAAATCTCTATGAGATTTGGGCATCCCCTTATTTAAATCAAAGTTATATGTCTTAGCTTTACTTTTATGACGAAACGCTCATCAGAAAATGAATTTTAAGTAATTCATAAGTGAAAACTTAATATATTTTTATGAAAGTAGTATGGATCGACCTTTCCTGATGACTACAATCTATTTCGTACTCATCTACAATGTTCCACCTAATCAGAAATTGGGTAGAAAGTGGGAGCAACAAATAAAGTAGTAGTTGCTTTAGTTATCCTTAGAACAGTATTTCATGGGTCAAAATAACCCATGATTTGTATGCATAAACTTAGTTAATTCATTTTGATATATATAAAATATGTTTTTAAAATTGTGAGCAGCTATTTGGCCATTAAATATTTTATGAAATTCGTTGAATCAGCTTTGAAACAATATTTGAAGTAGTTTTTTTATGAGCAAAATAAGGAAAACTTGAATACTTATAACTCCGTCCCCAGGAGGAATTTCAATAATCTGTTTTCATTTTCTTTACCAGAATACTTGGAAGAGTAATTTAGGAAATTTTGGTGAGCGTGGTCCAAAATTTTTTTTGTGGGTGGAGTTTAGACCTGGTTGGAAGTGGGCATGGCTTGAGACTTTTGTTCGCCAAGTGATACTGATAATAAATATATAGGTATGTAATGGCTTTCCTGCTTCTCCGGAAAGTAATAGGCTATTACTAATAGCCAACCAAAAATTGAAATATCGAAAATTTGAATACTCATAACTCCGCCCCCAGAAGGAATTTCGAGAATCCGTTTTTATATTCTTAACCAGTATACTTAGTAGAACATTTAGGAAAATTTTGGTGGGTATAGCTAAAAATTTTCTTTGTGCGCGGAGCTTGGACTTTGTCAGAAGTGGGTGTGGCTTGAGACTTTTTTGTTTGTCAAGTGATACTGATGATAAATATATAGGTATGTAATGTCTTTGCCAGCTTCTCGGGAAAGTAAAAGCCAACCAGTTCTACTCATATCTTTAGTATTAAATAAATCCTATTTCAACTTTTATTATCACACCCCTTAAGTCTTACTGAGCCTAATCTGTCGATGATTGGGACAGGCCAGAAAACAATCGAGTATAGGTCTAAGCGGTTGGCTAGATAGCATTGGTTCAATGAACTGGTTAAGAATTAATGTCAATTTATTATATAAATTTATTTATATACTATAAAATTTAGGTTCCATTTGTTAAGAAATCAGTCTTGAATCCCTGTTTTTCAGAAAATTTTCACTTACTCTTTATTGTTCTCGAGACAACGCACGATTTTTCGTCGTATCCAACGTAACGTGACTCCCTTCCTCCCACAGTAGCAACTATGCCATTAATCACTGCTGGATCAAACGGAAATAGGGCAATATGTGGATGTTCATTACCATTTAGAACAAAATCTTCGTAAAGATCTGTTAGATTTCTCGTTTGTGGATAAAATCTAAGACTGAAATTAGATATTATGTAAAGTTTAAAAGAAAAAGAAAAACTTCGAGTTAATATTTTTAATTAATAGGTAGGAAGATTAATAACTTGGCCTTTATTCGTTTAGCGAACTCCAACATCATGAAAATAAGAGGCCCACACCACTGATAATTGAGAACTGTACTGTTCCCAATGAATTCTTCATCATATTGAACGATTGGAGGCCACAGATTTGGTAAAACATCAATTAAGAAATCATTTTGATTTTGAGTCAAATTAACGATTTGATTATTTGATGTTAGATTAACACAACTGTTTTTATTAAAATTTAGCATTTCAATTGAATATTCAAATCACACGACTGTTCGAACAAAGATCGCCGAGTATACTGTGGGTCTGATTGCTATGGAAGTACTTTTTGCATTGTGTGATAATTCTTGTCGATGTCTCGGTTTGTTTTTCTCAAAATTTGTCATAGAAATAAATGTAGTTTTGTTTTAAAATTCATAGAATATCCCAAAATAACACCTAATGTATTAGAATATTGACACCAGTCTAAATCATTAGTAAATATGATAAAATTCGATCGATACAAATGTGATTAAGTAGAAGTTCATCTCTTGTGCCAACTCAACGGCATTTTATTATTTCTTTAAAATATATGAGTTCTTACTTTAATTGATATTAGTTCGCTTTCTAATGACTACAGGACTTAAGGTTATTAATTAATTTCATAAAACTATAGATACTGTTAATTCTAATCAAAAAATACTTTTATTGGCTTGAATTAATGGAATATTTGTCTTCTCTCATTGAAGTAATACTATTCTATCTAAACTTAGTCTAATACTACTACCAAAAAATATCACTGAATACTGTGCGGCTAAGTCATATGAGAATGCACTTTGTATTGTGTGGTAATTCTTGTTGATATCTCGGTTTGTTTTGATCTCAAAAGTTTGTCATAGAAATAAATGTACTTTGTTTAAAAATTCATAGGATACTTCAAAATAACACCTAATGTTTTAGAATAGTGAATGCAAGTCACTAGCAAACT
The DNA here is from genome assembly GCA_018873245.2 of Archegozetes longisetosus. Lineage (NCBI taxonomy): Eukaryota > Metazoa > Arthropoda > Arachnida > Sarcoptiformes > Trhypochthoniidae > Archegozetes > Archegozetes longisetosus. Next base: position 3,755,779 of record JAEMBT020000007.1, read on the forward strand.
TGACAAACAATTCTATTAATATAGACGCGATTAAGTAGGTTCATCTTTGTTTTTCTATATATTTCATTTAACATTTATATTAAGGAGGACTGTAGTAATGATTAAAGTTCTACTTTCAATAAAACTGGTTTAGTCAACAGTTATACTGAAAGTAGAGCTTTAGACATTACAACAGTCCTCCTATTGCAATTCGACGCTTTCGTATTCTTTCAACCACTTAATTGAGTCTATTCAATAGTTCAAGCATGGAAGATGAAATGTACTCCTTTCTTGACTTTTGAAACCAAAATGGGTTAAAAATTCAAATGATAAGGTTAGATCGAAAACTAATTTTGTCATCTAGTCTTTTATGAGAACCAACTTCTATGTGAGAAAGCTTTTCAAAAATGGTCCAGATTTTGGACTTTTCAGAGATTAAATACTGGCCACAAAAAATGCTTATTTATTTAATTTTGTGCAATCTTGAGGTTTTTAATACGAAAGATTAATATTATTTCATAAAATTGAATGTTTTAAAAAGCATTTTTTATGTGGCTAGCATTTAATCTCTAAAATATTCGAACTCTGATTCAGTTTTGAAAAAGCTTTCTCGCATAGACGTTTGTTCTCATAAAGGGGTAGATGACAATTTTAAATAGTAGCTTTCGGTATAAACTTGCCTTTTAACTTTATAAGCTTTTTAGGTTTCAAAAGTCAAGCAAGGAGTACATTCCGACTTCCATGTTTAATTTTTATCAATATTTTTATATCTCTAATATGAGCGTCAAATTTATGAGCCATAATTCTTCTTAAGTTTTTCAATTCGATTAGAGATAGATTCTTCGATAAAAATATCTACTTCTTTTATCTTTCATTTTCTCTCTAATTACTTCTCGTTTTATTGCTTTATATCAATTAATTTATCTCAACCGTTTTGAATTTTCAATAATCCTAAAATTTAGTCTCTAAAACAATTTTAAATGCTTGTATTTCACTTTTGTAAAGTACAAAGCATTTGTGGTATGAAATGAGCCTTTGCTAATATTTACAAAAGACTAAAACCTTTTGTTAATAGAAATATCATCATATTTTCCATCATAAATTCGAGTATAATAAGTCTTAACTGAAAACCAGTTGACTTATTTGACCATATCACTGGTTTTATGCTGACAATTAACGCATCAAATGGAGGTCAAACTTATCTCATTCCATAACAAAAGGTTCTCAGATATGAAACTACATCAACCCTTCAGTGGAACTGTTTGATAACTTCCACTATTGGTACTCGTGGCTGAATTTTAGGCGAGTCTAAAGTCACTCTAAGGGTTGTTAAGAATCTATATATTGTTTAACTGATGGTATTTTAAATAAGTGAAGGCAAACATGTAAATTCTTTTGATCTCATGATCCGATAGCAAATCGTTGCTTTGCAACTATACTGTCATATCTCTCATTCGAAATAACATTAGATAAGACAGTATAGTTTCAAGGCGACGAAATATAGACACATCAATTGAGATTCCATTTGAATAGCTGTATAATTTGTTCCAAACACTCATCATCATATACTAAATTTATTTTTAAAGAATGGAATTCAAAATTTCAAAAGCTTATAACTCTTGAAGAGCTCAACCAATATGCTTAAGACTTGTATTTCTGGAATCTGTGTGCAAAAAACCTTTGAAATGATGTGCATATCATCATCTGTTTCAATAGATCCACCGATGAACATCAGTGATATGCACATCATTTCAAAGGTTTTTTGCACACAGATTCCAGAAATATAAGTCTTAAGCATAGTCGTTGAGCGCTTCAAGAGTTATAAGCTTTTGAAATTTTGTATGCCACTCTTTAAAAATCTATTATCTATATGATGACGAATGTCTAGAACTCGCTATACAGCCATTTATTGAAAACTTCGTGCAGATAAACAAATCAGCCACGAGTCCCATAGTTTTAAAAGGCTTACGCGAGAAATACATGGATAATAGTTGCCTTATAGTTTTGCTGAATTTTCAGCCACTATTTTAGTCCTTGGTGTAAGCTGCGAATATTGAAAGCTTATGTTATGTTTGATAGAGGAATAGTGACATATCAAACCCTTGATTCGTAAGTTTGGCTGCAGCAAACTATGACTGGAAAGCAAATATCTCACCAGAACTCGACTTGAAGAAAAGTGTTGAAATGTTATACAAAAATACTGACGTGTCTGAGACTCGTGGCTGAAAAATTTTGGTCGTATTTAGTCTAAAATCAATTAAAGCTAATTAAATTGAATTTTAAAAATGAATTATACCATTCGATAGGCAGAAACTTCTGAGGAATACCTAGAACTTTCAGGTGTAACGCGAACCTACGATTTTTAATAAAAAGTTCGAGTAGCAGATTTTTCAGCCATGGTTCCACTAATGGGTTAAGGTAGATTCGTGATCTGTGTATAAGTAGAAGCTAAAAATATTGTCACATTTATTTTTGTGACGAGGGATCATCAAGATACAAAAGACCCGATCTAGATATTTTGAGTCTTTCGCATGTGTGTGTTCAAGTTGAGCGAATCGGAATCGGGGGGCCTCAATGTAAGATCCCAATCCGTTGTCACCTATAATCCTATCAGAGAGTCTGGTAGGACTCGATAGAATGTGCTTTAGCAGGGAATAAGCGATAACTTACTTTTAATATACGGGGTATTTCAAAAAGGACTGAAATAAAGTTTTTATTTATAACTTTTAAACCCAAGGTTAGAACTTTTTGAGACTTAGCTCCCTCTTTCTTGAATAATGAAAGATTTTTACGGGGTTATTTAAAAGAAAAAGTTTATGCTCATAACCCTCAAACCTTGGAAGAACTCGAAAACATCATTGCAATTGAAATTTTCAACATTCGTAATAATGTACTCAATGATTTTATCGATAACTTTCAAGTTCAACTACAGCATATACATCGAGAGAACGGCTGGCATATCGAACACATCCTATCATAAACTCCCATTATTCTTTATTTTGTAAAAATTTCATGCAAAAATATTAAATAGTTTTCGAGTAATAAATTTTTACTTTTATTCAGTCCTTTTTGAAACACACTGTATATAACTTTCTTTTATTAATGCAAATGTATAATGATACAATAGTAGTTATTCACTATTACTTTTCTTACATACCATACAGTACAAAGTAAGAGAGTATTCTTACATACTTTACAGTACGAAGTAAGAATAAGACTATTCTTAATAAGAAATCACTTCTGCTTTTATACTCTTTTTGATGTTCTAAACTTACTATATTTAGCTCAATGGAAAAAATTATGTTTACACCAAAATACTTTTAATTGAAGTAAATAATACATAGTCAATTGGAAATTTACTTGTACTGTAACTAAAAACTCAGGACACCTAAAAGATGTAACTGCAATTTTTACTTTAAGATACATTTACTTTATTATTATCAAATCAAAAATAGTTTAATATTTTGTCCTTAAAATGAAGAAAACAAGCTAAATAAACATAAAAACTGTAAATAATATTTTTCTAATTCACAATATTGTAACATGTCTGTATATGACCTTTTAATGTTGATTGAAAACAAGTCGACTCCGACATAATTGGTGGTATTTGAGTATTTGCCAGAAAGATATCAATCCTCATTATTAAATCAGATTATATCGAAGCATTGATTCCATCATTTTCTGCTGTCTTAAATTTTCTCTTGTTACAAAATCATTAACTTAGCTTGTGGCCGCCCTCATTCAGTACAAGAACAACTCGAATTTTCTCCTGAATCGTCGCCAAAACCTAGAAAATCAGGGTCGTTATTTCTATGCTTATTCCACTCTTTACTATGGTTTTTAAAACTTTTTTCGGTTATTCTTTATAATTATGCTCCTTTTTTGTTATCATTTCAATCCAGGCTACTGTATACTAAGAAGAGTTTTAGAGCTTTGATAAAAAAATTTTAGCTCTCTTAAAAAACTTTTACCATCTCATCCATAGCCTTTAGAAAAATTATCGACTAAGACGAAATTAATATCTTGAGTAGAAAAATAGGCCAAAAATACCTGAAATATAACTAATTGAGTATCAATCAATAAAAATTAGCATCAAATTTGAATAATGCCATAACAAATTAAGGGTTTGGTTCAAAGTTTATATTCAAATCAATCTTTATTTAATATAAATAAATCATTAGTTTATCTAACACTGGATTATATTATCACTATTTCTTTGAGGCAGTGTTTGCATCATATATAAGCTATGTTCACATCTATTGAACTAATTTGAATAGTTTATACTTTGATAATTTTTTTGTTATATTTATCATATATTTAAATATCTATAAATAGGATCAGAGAAATGGTAATCGGTACAAATAAAATTCAACTTACTTGTAGACATATTGCAAAATACACTAAAAAATACATAAATCAAATCAATAACTATAATCATTTATAATAAATTGTGGGTGGGTTTTCTGAACTTTAAACGTATATCATTGTTAACCTTAGATTTCATTTGAGAATATTCTTAAATGAAAGTCAAGAATATACTCAGTCCAAAAAACAGCTAGCATAAAAAAATTCGGCGTTCTTTTGAAGTAATAGCGAACTCAAAACATATAACTAGAAAATAGTTTACAATTAAATTGAATTAAAATTAAGTTAAATGAGTGTTTGACATAATAAATGCATTCATTAGTTATATCTATTAATGCATTTATTATTTTATGGCATTATTAATGAGAAAAGTTTTTAGTCGTCAAAGTCTTGATAGGCTTGAGCTCCAGTGAAGATGACATCAATCCAGATTCTCATCAACTCTGGCTGGAAAGTAGATAGTATAAATTGTCTTCTGGCGGCACCGACTATGAATACACATCTTGTGCTCTGATTATCACTAACTTTGGGCTTCATCTTTGTGTGATCGACATAAACGTCATGAATCTCATCAAAGTATACGCCACCTTAAGATCAGAAATAGATTATAAGCCAATTAGAAGATCAGACACAGAATAAAATTTATTCTTAATTAGGGACAAATTGTAAGATAACTCAGTCACTAAGTACTAGAAAAATAAATTTAATTGATTTTAATTACCCGATGGTTTACGCATCTTCTCGAAACTTTTTCGATTGCGATAATAAACAAAAATCTTGTGCTGTCTATCAAAATGAAAGAATCGTTTTCTCCATTTGTTCTCGGTATTTGTGCATAACTTATATAGATAACCAGAACAAGTTAATGGTGTGATAATTAATGAGGGCTGATCTGTGAGATCGTGACCAAGAGTTTGGATGTGATTCACTAGGTTTAATTCTTCATCAGGTGATGGCAAATAAAGAGTTAGAGGACGTAATTGTGACTTCTTACTGACTTGAGGTTTATGTGCGACTAAAGCCTCTTTTGACTCGTATTCAAGCGATGAATTGTCTATATTTTTAGGCTCTGGTGAATCATCTTTTTCAGTCTCTGTTGACTGTCCGTCAGCATAGCTTTCAGACTCAGCTAATGGGGCCGTAAGACTATCATCAGGCCTAATATTTAGATGAGAAAATACAAAATAGTAATCATCTTTCAAATATAGTTCAATATTAGACTCACGTAAACAAATAAAATACAAAATTTGAAATAAACAAATATTAACAAATAGTTGTCAAAATTTCTAAGTTTTGCTATAAGTGATTTTAGAAAACATTTTACGAAAATATCAATCCGTTGTTAAAGATATCGAGAGTTAAATAGTTAAACATTTGACAGAAACTAAAATAAAAGCTGAATAAACAATAGTTATTGATTAATGAACAAATATTGAATACTAACACATCAGATTTGTTTGATTTCTGCGATTTGATGGAGTCTCGTTTTGTCGTATAATTATGAATCTGTTTCTGAACCACTTGAAGACATTTAGTCAGTTCCGATACTTTGATTTCGCGTTCAATTTTTTGAAACTCTATCAAATCATGATCGTCTCCATCATCACAATCACTAAACTGTTGTTGTTGCAAATCATTTAATTCGCCAAAAATCAATGCTTCTTCCATTACGAGTGCATTCAAACTTTCACTACTGGTTGTCTTGGCATTAATACCATTCATTCCATTGTTTCCACTGTCAGAACTTGATATACTGCTACCGCTATCTCGAGAATTAAGCGTTGATGAGGAGAACTCTGATCTCAATTGTACCACTTCTGTTGGTGGAGAGTCTTGCAGTACTGCGTCTGGCGCTTTCATTATTATAGAAAATAAATATTTACTATTCGTCACAATGAGAGGAAAAATCAAAAGTAAATGAGAAGCAAGTTATCACAAGTTTGAAAACTGGGTCAAATTGTGAATAAAAAATACTTATAATGAGAACAAGGGATGAAGCGATATTTGACTTTAAATCTCGACTTTTTAATTTTTTTCTGACTCATCTAAAGCTTTTCTCGTTGACTCCTACTTTTCATTTACTTTTAGAAACTTTAAGATAAAAAATAATCTAAAAGTCAACTCTAAACTGAAGCCAAGCATTGGATGAGTCCAAAACAGATCTTTATTTAAACACACTAAAAGTATGAAAAACTAAACGATAAACTATCGATAACACTTATTTAGTTAATTCTTAAGCAGTTCTAATCAAGTTTTCTTTTCTAACAAACAACTTTTTCGACAGCTACTAAAACTTATTTAAAAACTCAATCACTTCTAACTATTATGTTTACGGCAATAATAAGTCTTAATGAATAAGTTTTAATAAGTCCTCACGAATGGGCTGTCGTTTCAAATAATTGAAGTTTGAAGAAGTAACAAAACTGTTAACCGGTTTTTAACTAAATTAATGTTATCTTTGTTTGCAATCAAAAATGTTGATTACTATAAAATTTGTTAAGTTTAATATTATAGTATAAGATTTTTAATAGATGCACAATTTGTCAAAATAACACTTTTGTCCCTAAAATCAAGCTTAACACACAATTTATGCGAAAACTACCAATTATTTCATGCCATCAATAGATTAATGTTTGAAAAGCTATTAATATTTGTTTATAACATTCTGCGTTCTTATTAAATATCTATATATTTATCTATAATTTAATGATAAAAACCAGAAAAGTTTAGATAAACAACCCTTTAACCAAAGCCTAGTTTCGATTCAAGTTCAAAATAGTTATTAATGTGCGAAAAGAATACTTTTTTGTTTAATAAGAAAATTCAAATAATTTGAAACAAAAATTTCGTGTTTTTCATTAAGATTATCTGTTTGACTATAAAATATAAGGTACATAGATATACAAAAATAATTTTCTCATAACTTGAAGCAAAAGTTGATCAAAGTATGCGTAAGGGTAGGGTTTTGCAACAAAACCCAAGCAGTTCAATAAACATTTCTGCAAACATAGCAACTATTTCAAGGTATAAAACAATAAAATAGTTAAGCAATTCATTAAAGTTAAAAACAAAAATGTAAAACTAACAGAAATAACGAAAGACAATTTTAAACAAACCGAGAACTAGTTAAACAAAACATTTGAGCGTATGAATAAAACACTTACATTTGGTAAACATGTCTTCAGTTAAACTGTTATCAATCGAAGGAATGCGTTCCGGCTTAAGATCCGAAACATTGTGATTGAAAGCGTTGCGATTGTTGTTTTGGTCTTCATTCCGATCTAAATCATTGAAACGTCTGAAGAACTGATTATCATTAGACTGATTGTACATTTGACACAACATTATTATCTCTTCCAATCTTTTATTCTCAATATCATTAATTCTTTGAGCGTCGAGTCTCTCTCGTCTACATCTCTCTAAATCGTTATTCAATTCTGTTATTATTGTTGACATGTTTCTGCCCTCGACTCACTTATCCTTATCTGTGAAATTAACAATAATTGAATTACAATTTGGCCGAACTCATTGCTATTTGAGATCTATTTCACTAATGAGAGTATTTCTCTCCTCTCTGGTTTTCTCTTGTTTGCTATTCGTTCCATTCCTTCTACTCATTAATCAATAGTAAACGAGTGACTCACGAGCTGATAACAAAACACTAAAAAGTTTAGCTACAGTCTTATCGCTATATTGAGAACTTCAATTTAGAAAACAAAATTTAATCAGACTTTTAATTAAATTTAAGCATTTTATCAAATTAATTAAATCAAAAGTTTTCGCTTAATTAAGATTTCTCAGCAACAATTTTTAAGCTTTGCTAAAAAATAGTCTCTATTAAAGAGTGTATTGGTATTAAAGCACTTCCTTATAAACAAAATAAAAATCCCTGAAAACGGAGAAAAATCTGTGATATCTTGCAAAGAAAGTTGCAGCTTTTGTAAAGAGGGGTGAAATATAAACTAAAGGTTGGCGGCATTTATTTTGTTTATCACTTCAAGGAGTTTAAAAGTTTAGGCCTTTATTTAAATGAGTTTGACTTTAACAAAACCTGTTTTGTTTCAATTTGTTTCAATTAAATATGAATTTATTGGAGTTTTTAACCGAAGTCAGAGTTATTATATTTATATTGAGTAGGGAGATGTTTATTGTTCTGATGCTAGAGTTGAATAAACTTTTTACAACTTTGCATAAGGCTCAAACAACAAACTTTTACTTATCATCCAAGTGAAAAAAAGCCCAAATAAATGAAAATAAATTACTATTTTTCTATCATTTTACCAGTTCGAACATTTGTGGAAGATATTAATCAACAATTTTTGATAAGTCATTCACTTGTAACAAACAGTAAACAAGATATTTAGCACTTCAACAATAGATTGAAATCATGCTAAACAAAGAGAATAGGAACTAAAAAGCTTATCAAACTTCTAAACTTAGAATCTGAGTCCATGAGAGTCATCACTTTATGCATCCGTTCACTAATTATAAGTTTTACTAATATAAAACTAGTTATGCTTCTTGTAATTCACTTTAAGAATGATTTATTTTAATTGGATTTCAAAACCTGAGATATGTTTAGAAGTCTTTCAAAGTAAATAAATTATTTCAAACGGAGTCTGCGAATAGAAGTTTGTTACAGAAAGATATCCAGATTTTTATCAAACATATAGAGATTAATTAAGGAGTAAATTATTAGTTGATATTCGGTCTAATTGGTAAATGAGTATAATTAAACTTGAAGGCAATTCAACTGATTTATTGAGCCTATAATCTCGTCCTATCGCTGAAAGGATTGCAATTCAATTGATATAATTTATGGGTCGAAAGAATTTCCAGAAATTATTTCTATCAATAAATTATTTTATTATATTTATTATTATAGAAATTATGTCATTGAATAAAATTGAATTCTTCTTAAACTGATTTTTCCGATAACTAGTATATAATTTGTTTAGAGACCAAGTTATCTAAAGTTTGCGAATATTTGAATTCAGTTTTATCACAATAGGGCAAATCAGACTTTGACTGAGACTCAAAATTGTTTTTGATAAAGCGAGTCATTTTTGTAATTTTTCACCTATTTAGGTCTATTTACAATTAATATCCGTAATAATTAATATTTGAACACAAAATTTGTACCCCATAACATGAAAATCTGCTTGATGCATCATTTATTTGACTACATAGAAAGTGATAGAAGTCATGCATTTTGCGTACCCTCCCATATAATCTTATCATCGTTTGTAAGATAACTAAACTTTAAAAGTGTTGCCAGAAATTGGCGAGATGCCTTCTCATTGCATGTAAAAACAAACATCGTTCCAACTAAACAAATGTATGACTTCTCTCATTCTCTACTCTGATTGCATTTGGCATCAAAATAATAGAAATATGAGAAACAGATTTGTGTAAAAGTGAATGTCAAGCAAAATGCTTTTAATGCCAAAATGTTTGCTTCACATAAGTTTTTTCTGTAAAATGAAAGCGAATTTTTCGATTTAAACTGAATAATAATCAGTACTTGACTTATTGAACTGAAAATTTATTCGCTAAATGATAAATGTATAGTGGAATTCCTTTCATAAGTATATCAAAATCAGCTTCAAATGCACTTCAAGTAAACCTGTATTCAAGATAAAAAATATTTACTCAAGTTATCGAAACGCTCATTGTTATGCATGGATAATGAGCAATATCAAGAGCTAATTTTTTGCATACGAATAGTTTCGATGCATAAAAAATTGAATAAATTTGATTAAAATTCAAATAAATCATGAAATATTCTGAAGAGCACTAAATTTCATATCAGACGAAAGTAAGAAAAAGATTGAATTTACGAGAAAAACACTTACCGAACATTTGCTTTGAGGCTTGAGTACACGACTGAAGATATCAATTAGTGATCTTTGTCTGCACTGACACGAAACTGTTAATCATTCAAATTGAGACTTTTAAATGGAATGATTTTCAGTTTTCATTAGATTCACAGCTTTTTCAATTATCAAAATAGCATAAAAGGCTTGACTAAGGATTTGTACAAAAAGCCTGTTTTGCTCTCATTATTGATAAATAACTGTGAATTGACCCCAAAATTAATTCCAAATATGGATTATTAGATCGGCTGAAGATTTTATAAGCATTAATAATACTTGTCATCTAAATAAATATGATATAACCAGTCGTGTTCTGGCATCTAAATCGACTAATTTTAGAAACTTTTTTATGATTTATTATGATTTATACCAACATAACTCTTCTTAGGACTTTAAAAAAACTTTACAATGCATTAAATAGCCTGAAAAAGCTGAGGATTTAATTTGCGGCTCATTCCTATGATGAATAGTCACTACAAAGACTGGTTTTTGAAAATAGTTCTCATCTTTTTGTTGGTTTCGTTCAATAAGAATGATCATAAAACAAACATATTCTCAATTCATACAAAAGAGTTTCAATTAGTTTCAATTGAAAACCTATTTACACAATTAAGCATGTGTTTTGAAATTTGAATTGAACATAACTTGTAGCGCAGTCATTAATTAAAGGCAATTTCCATATATGTTATTGTACTCTTAAGCTTTCATTATTTTTCGATTACTAATACTCATGAGAGCTCATTTGAAAAATGCAATCTTAATGCAAAATGTTGTTTAGCCAAATTACTTCAATACAAGGATTTTAAGCATTTGTTCCAAATGAGATTTTCATGTTTCCTTTCATTTACTTATGTCGATATTCAAAAACAAATTTTTCATGCTCGAAAACCATTTATATAGTAATTATGATAATTATCAGGTCTAATTGAAAATATTTCCAAAACTTACTATTTTTATGTAAAAATCTCTTCAATTTAAGAAACAATCAATTCAGGCGTAACCACAATATGATGAATAATATGCCATAAATATCTTGACAAAATTTAACAAACTATAAGTTGTTCAAAAGAGAAGGGGTATTAAAGCGGTATTAATAAAACATAAATCACAAAAAATTGAGTTTAAGGCTATATTTAACTACTTATTCCAATGAGGAATACTTATGAACTAAACTAAATTTGTAATAGTCACAGAGTTAACATTGTTTTAGATTTAAAGCAATGAAAATATTTCACGCATTCTTAATCGTTAGTCTATGAAAAGTCTAATTGAGAGTCGCTATAAATGGAACTGAAATTACATGTTTCAAGTTATTAGGCATCAAATTATATGATTCGTAAATGAAAGTAAAACTTGCAGACTCTCTATTACTCTGACTGTTTATGAGTGAGAAATAACATTGTGGATTGAGTTTGATAACAAACACCAAACAAATGTTGCCAATATGTACGACCTGACCCTAAAAATGTTAGGTTTGCTCACAGAAACCACTTCTACCAAACGAAAACCAGACAATAGTAAAGTAGAGATTTAAATATATATTTTATTGTCCAAATGTTTTATGACAAGAGAACAAAAGAGAGAATAAAAGCCTCAACAACTCTCAGTTATTAGATCTTATTTTAAAGCTCTTTTGAGTGTTGATAATTATAAAAAGTTTGAAGCATTTATATAGCACTCACTTTCACAGTCTATTCTTATGATCATTTGGTGTTGAGAAGCTATTGAGTGTGTCATTTCAAATTAAATGTTTTGAAATGCATAACATTTTCTGACTAATACATAATGACTGAACTTTGTATAGATGAGAAGATAACAATTTTTGCAACTTATTTGGTAGTGCTACATAAACTTATGTAAGCTCGATTACTATCTGTAATACTTTTCAAATAAAATTCTAATAAGACTTTTATAAATTTGCATACTTGACTAATATGCAAAACCTTTGACGAAATTACTAGACAGTTTTAGTTACTAAAATCACGATTAACCTTTAAAAATTCAAAATACTTTTTTCGAACAATTATTCGAAATTAGTCACAAAACAATAATGTCGACCGATGCGAAAGTTGACAACTTTAATTCAGTCATCATTATTTGCCTTCTGGACAAACTTATTTTCCAGTTCTTCGTGGACATCAATATAACTTTTAACAGAGCCCAACAGTCTGAATGGATCGTAAAATTACTAAAAAGTTTGTCTCTACAACTAAACATGAAAGAGCCAAAACTTTAAGTTTGTTCAACTTAAGCATTTCGAAAATACTTTTACCCCTTGAAAGATAAACATTTAACCAGAAAAGAGTTAAGATATCAAAATTTTCGATACGATTTTTGAAGCTTAAAAATCAGGTCAACCTTTAGGATCATATTTAGCCCAAAAGATCATGAACTTTATGGAAACGAAATGAATTTATGAATAAACTTAAGACTACTTTATTCTTCCGCGACAAGTATTCCAAACCAGCAGGTAACACAAGACATATTGATTTGATTTTCAATTCATTACTCAATTCATCGCCCTTCATCCACAGGTAAAAAGTCAGAAAATTTGCCGACGAATGAGATACAAGATAATCAGTTTTAATGATATTCGATAATTTAATATAGCTCTGATATCTTGTGCTTTTTCTTAGGCCGAACGCCAGCAAACATTGGTTTTATGTTTATGTGAAAAGTTCAAAGAATTGAGATTAATTACTCGAAATTGATGTCCAGATCAATCGATCAATTTTTTGAAGTCTTCGCGTTCTCCGGGAGAATCGTAAAGTGCAACTAAAGTTCAACTTGTGATGTTATTCGGTTTCGTATCCGTGTGTTCAACATCCACTTCGAGTCCTCCTTTCGGACTAGATCTTAAATGCCGCTTATTTGATTGACTGCTATTGTTACACAAATGTTTGCATGTGTTTAGTTCAATTTCATCTCATTATCAATTAGTATATAATTATTTTATAACTTAATAATAGTTTAGTTCTTAATAAATTGAATCATTTTATTGACATGATTACTAGTTTCTCTAATGACTTTATTCTCAAATGTTCAACTAAGAGTTAATTTTGATATCGATCTATCATTTCACTTAAGTTAACTCAAGCTTTAATTGCTTTTAGGATTGAATTGCACAGAAAATTGAAAAACTATCTTTGCTTTCAATCAGAAGCTAAAAGTTTCATTTCAATCATAATTTTTCAAGTCATTAATTTAATTTGTTTTTCAAACTAAGCTCATTTATCATTAGTTGTTGGATCTAACTTGAAATTATTTTTATCTCCAAAGATCATACGATACTCTGTTGAATGTATTACCATTTAAATTAAAAACATTCGACAAATTTATTGTGAACTCAAACTAACCTCAAGTTAAAATCATAAGAACTATCGACTAAAAGCTGCTGCACAAATTTATGGGTTTGTTAACGTCTATAGAATAATTACAGTGAACATTATTAGGAATTAAATCTTTCATTATGATATTACTGCAGTGTAAGTCACTTAAATTATTTAATTAACAAAACTTCAGAGAATAAGATTAAATAACAAATAATGAGTCGCATAGAATTTCGTTACTTTCTAACTTCTTAAAACAGGTTTTCGCTTCCGTGTCAAACCTACAAAAATTTTAACCTTAATTAGAGAAGTAATAGATTTTCTGGCTATTGGTTATACTTCTGGTCATACGATGCATTCATATGCAGAGTATCTCACTTATAAACCTTTCAAAACTTGTAAATTAGGTCTTATGGGCTGAACTTGTGTACGCATTTAATGCTAATTTGGTTCAAAATTCGAGTATTCTTCATGTTAAGCATCATTGTTTAGCTTCTCTCAGACTCTCAGCTCAACGTTTCACCTCAAGCTTAGCCGAAGGTTCATAAACTTATTAAAGAATTTAAGTTATGCTATGAATGGTTAAAAAGTGTTTAAAAATCGCTCTATCTTTAAGTTTGCACTTGATATAAATAGAGTGCATGTTGTAACTCAAACTTTGAGGAAGTTTTACAATTGATGCGAATTTAATGTATGGCTTAGATAAATAAGATATCAACTATCTTAAAACACATAAACACATGAAATAAAAACTTTTTTCTTAATGAGATCTTTCAGTAAATGTAGTTTGCCGAGAGATATATTTTGATTATTATCGATATAACAGATATGATAAAAAATGAGTCTAACGAAAAATCTATGGTTTAACTGAGTAATTAAAAATTCAATATTCAATGTTTTAATTACACATTTTCTAAAAATAGAATTCAATAAATAGTGCTTAATTAAATTTACATCTTTTAAGCTGTTAGTGAACTTTATAAAAGTTGATAGCAATCTATAGCAAGTTTTAGTTGCCATCTTAACTAATAAAATCATATATAGTTTGATGTTACTTGGTCATTCTTAAGTTTTCATGTAAATCACGTTCAAATTCAACTTAATCTTTAGTTAATGTTTGGCAAAAATATGTAAGTGCCAACTAGAACTTATTGTTAGTGAGCTTCATTTGCAACAATAATTAGTCATTCGAACTTAATCCTATGATAATCACTTGCAATCAATGATTAAATCAGTGCATTAATCAGTGTTGACAAAAATAAACATCGAGTTTGTAGCATTCAGATTTTCATATCAGTTAACAGGATCAGAATAAAAATACATTTAAAATGCAATAAATAGTCAGAGTCGTGTGATTAGGGAATCGATTTATCAACAGTAAGTAATCGTTTTTTGGCAACATGTTTGGGAAGTAATCTCACATTCGCTTTATTCTGTAATCGACCACAACACCAGAGCTTATAACTAAGCAAAAGGCAACAAATCTGATACCTATCAAAATAAGAGTCAGATGTGAATAACAAAACGGTCATTCATACGAGTAAAAACTACAATTGTCAGAGTACGTCTCCAATTCAAAACTAGAAACAATTTCTGACTGTAGATCCTGAAGATTGCTTCTGATAGACTCAACATTGGTCTCAAATCACATCTACGTCACAGCCCTTCAAGTGATTCAAAGTACAAAAATATCACTCTTCAGTTGTATTCATTTGTTGAATGTCTTGCTCTTTGAATCTCTTTATCAAATCGATACAATGAGCTGATTATTCAAGTTATGGTATAAAACAGAGAGAAATTGCCATAAATCGGCTAAATAGATCTAAAACAAGATCTAAATCAATTCTTTCTCTCCCTCTCTAACTGTACATGATTTGAACCAAAAATAAATGCCAGCAAAATTATAGCATAAATTGTTTGGCTCATTGCTTATTCGTTTTGAACAATCTTTCATTGAATAGATAATAATCCCAGTTGTGCCTCAAAATTGAGTTGAATAGGTTTTAATCAAAATTTAAAACTGATATTATATTACAATTAAGGCGTAATCAACATTTCAGTGTTTAGTTTAAACAGTAGATTGAGTTAATTTTAGGATGGCTTAAATGTATTATTAATAGAATGAAGACTTGAGTGAAGACTAGTATGTTCATAATCGCTGAATAATTGCACACCAGTTCCCCTGATCGTAGTAAATGTCTAACAATTTTGCATTACATAACTTATTAATTAAGCATTCGAGTTCTCCTTCCTTGAAAACATGATAATAACGCAAATGTTGGTCAGTTTTATCACCTTTAGATGTCTTCCATGGAACAAATAAATCTTGTCTTTGGAATTGAGTTCCATTTTGATGGACAGAAATATTAAAATCGCATTCGATTTCAGTTTCGTTACTTTGACTAAAGTCACAGCTTTTTTTCAAATACTGACTCGTTTTACCATCTTTTTGCTGTTCAAAAGCCCAAACATAGATCAATGCCTTGCCATTCATTACTAATAAATCAATTATTGATTGCAATGCTTTAATCCTTCTTTCATTAGAGGATAAGTGGTGCAAAACAGCGATACAAATACAGGCGTCAAACTTATTACGAACTGATAGTTGAAGACAATCGGATAGAAATATTTCATAATTTCTTTCACGACAAATGTTCAACAGTTGTTGAGATCGATCACATCCTATTATAAATATATTTTGGTTGACGTTAAGATATTTTCCATTACCACAACCGACATCTAAGACTAAGGATCCGTTTGGCAATGAGTTTAGAAAATTAGCAACTTTTGGCCACGGCTTATATCGAGTATCGCTAAAATGTGGTGCGATCGAGTCGTAAACTTCGTGTACGTATTTGTTCTCTAAATTGTTCGCTGTTTGAACATTTCTTTCAATTTCTTCATTCAACTTACTAACATTTGAGTCATTAGTTTGTTGTCTTGACTAAAAGTAGTGGCAAGTAGAGTCAAAATAAAGTTCAACAAACTTGTCAAATTTATTGATTACTCACATCACAGTATTTACTGAACTGACATTCGCATGGAGTTCGTTTAACTCTTCTGAATGTCAACGAAATCCGACATTTCCTATGAATTAAAGTTAACCTTTTTCTGTCACTAGAAACGACAATATCAGACTTGGAAGGAGTGATGCCATGAGTCCACAAATATCTACTCTCGTCATTCATAACAATTACGGATCTTTGAGGAAGTAATACATTGCACTGTTTGTTATTTTCAGGGTTTTTGAATTGCATTACAATATCTGATCCAATGCTTAAAGATATGATACCATTTTCGCACATCGAATGAGTGTCCGTATGAGAAGGGATGCCATGACCTGATGGGATTAATACAATTAAAATACCTATTTTGCTATCAAACTATGAAAGTTTTGTAAAGTTATTATACAATATATAATCTAATACCAGGAAAGTAATAATTAATCGTTAACTGATCGGGAGTTTCCGCGACAAGTTTTTGCTGTAGTAATCGCTGTAATACAGGTTGACACTCAGTAGGAATCGGTTCGATCGGTTTATCGCTTATAATTTTGTTAGTCAAATAATCAAATTCAAAGCCAAAATGTTTTACTAAACGATTCTTCATGTGAGACTTATTCTCATTTTGGTCATCATTAGTATTGAACAATTTTTTTACCTTGAAAGAACAATTGAATCCAAGTTTAATCAAAACTTTTGAAACAAAATAAGAGAAAACTTACAAATAATAACAAATCATTCTCTTCATCACGACTAATAAACTCTTTGGCACAAATCAGACCGTCAGGTATTTCATCATATAGTGAACAATGATAATCAATAGTATTTTTATTATTGCTAAAAACTTGATCCCAAACTTGATCACTAATGAAGGCCACAATCAATTGTCTATTCAAGGATTTAGAAAAGTTTAAATTCAACTCATTGCTTGCAATAAGTGCTTCACATTCGGTCTCAAACTTCACTAAAGCGTAAGGTTTTTGTGGTATTAATAAAATATCATTAACCGTACCATGAGTCGACATAACCTCAAAAAGTTCTTCGTATGAAACTTCGCACATAAGACCCGCGTTTGCTATCAATAGGTTTCGAGAGATTGCGTTTACTTCAAAGTTATCAGATTTAATGCTTTCATGTTTTTCTAATATAGATAACGAACGCATTTGTTTTCTCAATATTTTCTTAATTACAAACTTATTATTTTGCGGTAAATTTTTCTCTGATTTTAATGATTCACACATTATTTTTGATTAGATTTATGTCAAATTTTTATGAAATGTTTGTTTGTAAACAAAATCTGGTATTCTGTCTTAGGCCAAATCTGTTGAGGTGTTTTAAATACTAGAAAAAGTTGTAAGACTTGAAATTGAAATAAAATTGAATAGATAGTAAAAACACTTGATCAAAACTTCAATTAAGAAGCATTTCTGAACAACACTTCATGTCCAAAAAACATGTCATCAAAAGCACATGTACTCAAAAGTAGGACTTTTAAATCTATAAACAGAAACCAAGATATATCAGAACCAATATTTAGTACTTTTTCATGAACAAAAGTATAGGGAAAGGTACGGAGCATTGCAACAATAAAAGAGTACAAATAGTTGAGAAGACAAACATGTGTTGAAAAGCTATGACTGATTAGAAAAGTATGAAATCATGCATCAAACAACTGAAATGAGTTGAGACTTCAGCAAAACTAGTGTTCAACAGAATGCGACTCTAAATAAAGTCCACCTCTTTTTGAGAGACAGTCCAATAGAATATATTAAGCCAATGACTGACGTGACACCAAATATCACACGATATGTAAGTCATGCCACGAGTGACGCGAATTTCATCACTAAATGACATGTAGTGTTCAGTTACTTAACAGTAATTTTAAAATTAATCCTTGTCTGTCTTCAACACTATATTAATAATAAATCTAACATATTATTACTCTTCATATACGTTAGCAGACCATTGATTTCGAAATAGCATAAGTCTACGTATCATTCAATTAAAGAGGAAGTCCTTTGAAGACATGGCCAATGATCATGTGCTGAGGGATTGGCCGAAACTCGGGTTTGAGATACAAATTGTTTTGTGACTTATGTCTTGTCTTGCAATCTTGTATTCAGTTTTACTTTAGTTGAGAATGAGATTAAATGTCGTATCTTTGTCCACTAATTAAATCATAAAAGTGTTTCCTTTTAATTTGATTGTAACTATTTTTGCATCAGTTATTGCTTTATTATTAGTTCATTTAATGACCAGCTTTTTCCGATTTTTAGCAAATATGTCTTCAAATTGCAATAATGACTCAAACGATGACAACAATAATTTTGATCAAAGGTACTGCTGTTTATCAATCGTTATGTATTTTCCTGTTTTATCTCAGTTTCTTACAGTTATTCCTCAATTTCAAATAAATCTGTTTCTCAAGAATCAATCGTATAAACACTTTTACCTTAATCTTATTTCTAGTTTTTCATTGTTCATAAACTTCATAAATTGAAATACTTGTTCAAATTTAGTTTCAACTTTAAATTTTGAAGATTTTCGGTTTTGTCTCATAAAAAAGCTTAAAACTCTTAAAAGCATTTTTGGGTCAAGTTTTCCACAAATATTTCAGTCAATTGAAAGTCTCTATAAAACGTTTGGTTCAGTTTTTGAAAACTTTATCTAAACTAATAGAAAACTAATATTTTTTTTGATATAAAGCATTTAAAAAGAAAGTTTGTTAGCGTCACTGAAAAATTCGTAGAATTAGTCAAAACTTTTTCCTTAAATATTTTCCGTAGAGAAGAAGTGCAACAAAAATATAAAGCGACAAAAAGATTTGGTAAACCGGTAAAAAGTTAGGATTAAATAGCTTGAAAACCATGTGTTTCTCCTACTTTCCCTTTTGAACCAAAACCTACATATTATGAAAGTTGATAAGTTGAAGAATAAGTGTAGATAAATAGATACTTATGTTTTCAATGTCGTCCTTACAGGGAAAACTTGTGGCTATTCTTATTGTAATTAAAAAATAATGAGAATGTCCTTTTAATTCAAACTTTTATCGTACTACAATGAATATGTTTTTCCTTAATTGCAATATTTTAACTTTTGACTTTACCACTTTTAAGAGACTATTTCAATTAAATTTTAGGTATTTTTACGATTATTTTTTATTAAAATTGTATTTAATATAAAAAAATAGATCATTCAATAGATGATATAATTTGATACATAGACATATACTTAGTTTGACACAATTTCGACTTTCAAACTTTGCTATCAATTTATTGATTCTAATTACAATAAAAGTTTAGTTAGAAAAATTTCTGACATCAAAAATAATTTAAGCAGATTTAAATCAATATTTGAAGTTTGAAACAAACATGAGCTGATAATTAATGACTTGAAATTTCTAAAAGTATTTCCTAATAGAAGACATGATTTTCCTGATTTTGATCTTAAGGTTAATTATAAAGTGTTGTGTAATAGGATAAATATCTAGTTTTTTTCAATTATAGTTTAAAAATGGCTCTAAAAAGAGAATTATATTGTTATAATTGAGCCAATTAATTAAGAAGTAAGTTAATGGTGTAATTCATAAAAATCATGCTTAAGCTAATAAAATGATTAATGACACCATAATTCGCTGATTAGACACAACACCACAAACGTTAGACGTTTTTTAGCATTGATTCGATAAGTGCCTTTTCTTATCACCCAATAACTAAAATTAATAAGTTATGAAAATTACGAAATCTTTCTATATTTGTAATAAATGTTCATTTCATTGAAGTAATCAATTGTAAAAATGCAAAGCTAAGCCCAAATTATGCAAAATGATTGTGTTAAGCGTACGCATAATTTGATTGTTACTTAAAATTAGTTTGACAATAAATAATATTTTTATAAACTAATTTCTCATGTGATTGGTTTGTCTAAATTAGCAGTTCGATAGTCCTCGAATGCAATTACAAGTTGATGTAATACTGACTTATTTTTAGTCTCCAATCGCTTCAATACATGATGATAGCCTGAAGCCATAAAAATACTTACTATGTTAGTTTAGAAAAAGTTAAGTGCTTTCTCAGAAACATGTTTCAGTCAGGCATTAATACTAGAGTTTAGGAAAATTGTTTTTGTAGAAATATTTTCCAGCCTTGATTTGCAATATTTTGTTGGGAATTCTGCACAATTGACTTCTTGATTAGTTATAACAAAATTTTGTCATTTATTAGAGACATATTTCGAGCAAGAAAGGCCTTAATTATGGATACTATGTAAATAGCTTTTTTACTATTAATTTTTCTATAAATGTTTCACCAGTCTGTCATAAACTTCACTCTTAATTATGAAATTATCTAAGTTTTTGTTTAGACTGGTTTTTACTATAATTTATTTTTTCCAGTTATTGATTGAAATATCAATCTATGGGTTTTTACTATGCCTAACATTTTTGAATTTCAGTTTATTAGTTATTGTTATGATCATAACTTTAACGACTTATTTTTCATTTGCGATTATGGTCTATTTAAGTGATAAAATTTATTGCTTTTAACTGATTTTTATTAATGTTCAAAAGTTTAGACTTTTATTTAACTTGGCTTTCAATTAGCTTGAATTTACTGAGAAATTTGTGCTATAGACGAAAACTTGAACGGTATCTAAATATTCAAATTAGGATTTATGACGTGCTCGAAGTCAAAAATTTCTTATCGAAAAGTTGAAATTTTATGCGTTTTAAGATATGGATTTTAAAAGCTATTTTCCTTATGAGCCAGATATTTCCTATTGATTATTCGGGAAAATACTTTAATTTGACGTAAAACTAGAGTAAAAACTTTTATCAATGAATTTGTTTTTATGCCAACAGCTCTGAAAAAGAATCAATTAAACCAATCTTCACTATCAACGCAGCACCCGATTGTTCATCGCCAGAGCCTGAATACTCCGTTGACGAAGAACAAGAGTCTCAGCATAACTCTTTGACGATCGAGACTATGGACATTAAGCGATTCAATAGAAAGAGTCGACAATTACGCCAATCAATGTCTGGAATTCACTTATCACTCCAAGATCGCGATCGTCAAGACTTGACTTTAGCCACACCTGAGGAGTTTATTAAGAGATTTAATGGAACCAAAGTTATCAATAAGATTTTAATCGCTAATAATGGTATTGCTGCAGTTAAATGCATGCGATCTATTAGAAGATGGAGTTATGAGATATTCAGAAATGAAAGAGCCATCAGATTCGTTGTTATGGTTAGTTTTGATTTGATTTTGATGAATTTTTGCCTTAATTGACTGATTTGTTGACTGGTGACCTTTAGGTTACTCCTGAAGACCTCAAAGCAAATGCTGAATACATCAAAATGGCTGATCATTACGTTCCAGTTCCCGGTGGGACGAACAATAACAATTATGCGAACGTTGAACTGATTGTAGACATCGCTAAAAGAATGAATGTTCAGGTAATTAAACGAAATAATCAACTATTTAAGATAAATGATAATAAGTAAGACGAATAACAGGCTGTATGGGCCGGTTGGGGACATGCTTCTGAGTATCCAAAACTTCCGGAGTTGTTGGGAAAGGCTGGAATCGCTTTTATGGGTCCACCGCATCATGCTATGTGGGCTTTAGGTGATAAGATCGCGTCTTCTATAGTTGCACAAACTGCAAATGTGCCAACACTACCTTGGTCAGGATCGGGACTGATTAGTAACGACTGGAAGGAAGGAAAGTCATTCAAAATACCTCCAGATCTATACCGTAAAGGATGTGTGACTGATGTTAACGAGGGTTTGACTGCAGCCCAAAATATTGGCTTTCCTGTTATGATCAAAGCCAGTGAAGGCGGTGGTGGTAAAGGTATTCGTAAGAGTGAATCTCCCGATGATTTTCCTCAGATGTTTCGCCAAGTGCAAAGTGAAGTTCCCGGAAGTCCAATATTTGTGATGAAGTTGGCGTCGTGTGCACGTCATCTTGAAGTATGCCATTCATTATTGTTGGAATGTTTCGATAGATTTTTAAATTGATTTGGACGTTTTTTCGCGTTTTAGGTGCAATTATTAGCCGATCAATATGGAAATGCAATATCTCTTTTTGGTCGCGACTGCTCTATCCAACGAAGACATCAAAAGATCATCGAAGAAGCGCCATGTATTATAGCCGAGGAGTCAACTTTTACTGAAATGGAAAAGGCAGCTGTACGTTTGGCCAAAATGGTCGGATATGTCTCTACCGGAACCGTTGAATACCTCTACGATCCAAATAAACAGAAGTTCTATTTCTTGGAACTGAATCCGCGTCTCCAAGTTGAACATCCGTGTACTGAGATGGTGGCTGATGTGAATCTACCTGCATGCCAACTACAGATTGCTATGGGATTGAAGTTGAATCGAATCAAAGAAATACGTCTCCTCTATGGAGAGTCTGCGTGGGGTGACTCTGAAATCGATTTC
The DNA here is from genome assembly GCA_018873245.2 of Archegozetes longisetosus. Lineage (NCBI taxonomy): Eukaryota > Metazoa > Arthropoda > Arachnida > Sarcoptiformes > Trhypochthoniidae > Archegozetes > Archegozetes longisetosus. The sequence goes on from JAEMBT020000007.1 coordinate 3,778,781, forward strand.
ACTAGGTCCAGATCTCGTCCGTGGGGTCATGTGATCGCTGCTAGAATTACATCTGAAAACCCTGATGAAGGATTCAAACCATCCAGTGGAACAGTTCAAGAATTGAACTTCAGAAGTAAGACTGATTATAAGTTGCTTCGTGAATTTTTTATCGTTTGAAGTCTATAATTGAGCAGTTTGCTTGAAAAACGGCATAAGTTAATTGTGTTAAGAAAGTGTCTTATACCGTTCTTTCCGCAAAAGGTTCATTCACTTTGATAACTTACCGAAGTGTTTGAAATCTGTTTCGAAGCTGAGTCTAAAAATTACAATTTGTATTGACAGGCAGTAAAAATGTTTGGGGATATTTCTCTGTGGGTGCATCGGGTGGTCTTCACGAGTTCGCTGATTCTCAGTTTGGACATTGTTTCTCATGGGGTGAAGATCGAGAGGATGCGCGTGAAAACCTGGTACTGGCCTTGAAAGAGTTATCAATTAGAGGAGATTTTAGAACTACTGTCGAGTACTTGATAACACTTCTTGAAACTGATGACTTCCAGAAAAATGAGATAAACACTGGATGGTTAGATAAGTTGATCGCCGAACGCGTCCAATCAGGTTGGCTATGGTTCATATTTTAACTTAATCTTTTGCGAATGACTACTTTTGAGATCTGCAAATACTTTTATTGAAACTGAGATTGATTGCATTTTCATGACTTGTAACAATTTAATTGCCCTGCAGTTTGATAGTTTACTAGCTAGAGCTTGTTCTAACAATGTGGTTGTAGACTGATAGAAACAGAATTTCTTAATTGCAATATTTTCTATTTCTTTCATAAAACGCATATTTTATAGCGAAGACAAGACGTCACTCAGAGAACTTCGTTTTCCAAATTTCAAAAGGTTTTCCCACTCTATTTCATAGGTTTCATAGAATTATAGTTTCAATTAAACTACGTTTTGCCATTGATTCAAATTTGTAAATCAAACTTATTGAACTATTCCAATAGGAAAGCCTAAGACTTCACTCGCACTGATTTGCGGCTGTATTCACGTGGTTGACTCTCAGCAACAAAATAATTGGCAACATTTTCAGCTATCGTTACAAAGAGGCCAAATCCTTCCCGCAAATACATTGTCGAACACTCAAAATGTTGAATTGATTTATGAAGGAACCAAATATGTGGTTAATGTTACAAAATCAGGAGTTAATAGTTATTTTCTAGTGATGAATAACACCTGTAAAGAAGTTGAAGTGCACCGAATGTCTGACTCAGGATTACTGCTATCAGTTGATCATTCATCGCATACTACTTACATGAAAGAAGAAGTTGATCGATATCGAGTTGTTATTGGCAATCAAACTTGTGTTTTCGATAAAGAGAATGATCCGACAATTTTGAGATCGCCCTCAACTGGTACTTCAGTTATTCTCTCAGAACTTATTCAAGATTGTTAACCTGTTTGTATTTCCAGGTAAATTATTGCAATTTCTGGTTGAAGACGGATCTCATGTATACTCAGGTCAGGCTTACGCTGAGATTGAAGTTATGAAAATGGTTATGACGTTAACAACTCAGGAATCAGGTGTTGTCCATCATATCAAGCGATCGGGTGCTGTTCTAGAGGCTGGTTCGATACTGGCCAGACTTGATCTCGACGACCCGACACGAGTACATCGCGCAGAACTTTTCACTAAAGGATTCGATGCTTTGGATGAGGACAGTATGTGTCAAACAATTGCTAAAGACATTTTTGTAAATTATCAAGCTTATGCATTGTTGTTATTAAAGCAGATGATGAATCTTCAGGTGTTTCATCTTCAAGTTCAACAATTGATAGCCATATAACTAATACCGAAACTAAATTGAATGTGACGTTCAATAACGCAAAAACGCATTTAGAGAATATTTTGGGAGGGTATGGGTTGCCTGAACCTTACTTTTCGATGAATATGAATCACTATGTGGAACAATTCATGGACTGTTTACGTGATCCGCGTTTGCCTTTACTTGAATTACAAGATATTATTTCATCGACTTCTGGACGTATTCCAACACAAGTTGAAAAGTCTATCAGAAAATTGATGAATAATTACTCAAGTAATTGAAGCTATTTTGTCAGTTTTTCGGATAAAAATTGAATTTTATACTAATTTCTACTTAAAGGTAACATAACCGCTATTTTGGCTGCATTTCCATCACAACAAATCGCTTCGGTGATCGACTCGTACGCGGCAACTCTTCAGAAGCGTTCAGATCGTGATGTTTTCTTTCTGACTACTCAAGGCATCGTTCAGTTAGTTCAACGATATCGCAATGGCATTCGTGGCCGAATGCGATCATGTGTTCAGGATCTGGTTAGGCATTACATCGAAGTTGAGCAACATTTCCAACTAGGGCATTACGATAAGTGTGTTTCTCAATTGAGAGAAAAATATAAAGACGAAGGAATGGCAACCGTTGTCCAAAAGATATTCTCTCATTTATCTGTCAATAAGAAAAATCAATTAATCATTAAAGTAATTGATATTCTTATTAACCTCTGAATTTCAGTTTTAAAGTATAGTTTTCCTCTTAATTATCAGTTGATCGATCACTTGTGTGGTCACGAGCCGGGAATCACTGATGAGTTGTCATCGATTCTTAATGCTTTAACAATACTCAACAAAGCAGAGAACTCAAAAGTAGCATTGCGTGCACGACAGGTCCTCATTAGTGCACATCAGCCACCCTTTGCTTTAAGACACAATCAAATGGAATCAATATTTTTGTCTGCGATCGACATTTATTCACATGAGTTCGAGCCAAACGTTTTGAATAAATTGATTCTAAGCGAAACTTCAATTTTCGATGTGTTACATCAGTTCTGGTATCATTCAAACATGGTGGTCAGACGTGCGGCTCTTGAGGTAATTACCATGTGAACCAAGTTTCCAAGTGATCATAATTTGATGACTAAATCGATTGATCAACATTTAGGTTTATGTTCGACGTGCTTATATCTCATACGAGATGGTTTCACTCCAGCACTCAATCATCGGTACACAAGACCGACACTCAATATCTTCAGATAGTTTGCACACAAAATCCTCAAGCTCTTCTTCACGAGATAACTCTATTGCTTGCGCTGTCTATCATTTCATACTTCCATCATCCCACCCATCAATCGTTAATCATTCCCCAAACAGTTCCTCAGCACAGAGTATTCAAAGCCCATCGATCGCTGTTACAAGTGAATTAAGCGATGAAAATCAAATTATTTCTTATAGCAATTATCGGGTAGGACTTATTGCTGCCTTCAATAATATGGAACAATTAGAGGTCAGTTCTTGTACATGAATGGTTTTTCATTGTGATTAATGAATCTTGTTTTCTATACATTTGATTTTAGGCTCATTTCGATAATTTAATCGACATTCTCCGTCAATCAGAAGAAGACATAAATGTCGAGAACCAATGGACACATCCAGTAAGTGGTGATATTTCTAATTCACCGCCAAACCGTCAAAGAAGTGGTTCATTAATGGCAGCTCGAGAACGCGCTCAATCTATAAGTTTTCAGGCATTGATAGAAGACGTAGAACCCATTTATATTGTCAACATTGCCATCAAAACTGACGGAATTGAAGATGCGGTACTCACCAAACGGTTCCAACAGTTTTGCCAATCAAAGAAAGCAGATCTAGAAAAACAATCGATAAGACGGGTTACATTCTTATGTTGCGATCGTTACCGATTCCCGCGTTATTTCACATTCAGATATCGCAACGGATACGTTGAGGATACTATCTATCGTCATTTAGAGCCCGCACTTGCGTTTCAATTAGAGATAAATCGTTTGAGAAACTATGATTTAGAAGCAATTCCGACTGCCAGCCAGAAAATGCATTTATATTTGGGAAAGGCTAAAATTCTAGCACCCGGACAACAAGTGACGGATTTCAGATTCTTCGTTCGAACTATCATCAGACATTCTGATCTGATAACTAAAGAAGCCAGCTATGAATTCTTACAGAATGAAGGTTTTAATCGAACAAGTTTCTTATAATTTGATTAATGGTTGAAATGATAATAACCTGTTTACTTGAATTGCAGGCGAACGTCTATTATTAGAAGCAATGGATGAACTGGAAGTTGCATTTACCCATTCATTGGCTCCAAAAACAGATTGCAACCATATATTCTTGAATTTTGTACCAAAAGTAACAATGGATCCAACGAAGGTACCATATGTACGATAATATCGTTCGCTATTTGCAAAGAGTGGTTATCTTGTGTTTGGTTTTGTTATTTTAGAATTTAATTTCCTTCCCTCTACTGATGGCTAACTCTTGAACCATTATCCCTTACATTAGATTATTATTACTACTATTTAAAGAATTTTTTTATGAGTTTTATACTTGTGGTTTTGGGAACTTAACACACTTCGGATACTAACCAATAAGAATTTAATATATAAGAGAAGTATATAAAGTATACTTTGTTACATATTATTGCATATTTTGGTGTTGTGGTTGATTGGTTATCGCATGCTTTAGTGACTAATATTGACTATTTAGAAGTATTAGATAGAAAAATGATAATTCGATGTTCAATAGATTGCTGAAAATGTCCGAAACATGGTTATGCGATACGGACCACGTCTTTGGAAACTTCGTGTATTGCAGGCAGAAATTCGAATGATTATTAGATCGACACCTACTTCAAAGTGTACTCCTTTTAGACTATTGCTAGCTAACGAATCGGGTTATTATTTAGATATGCATCTGTATAAAGAAGTGTTAGATCCAGCCTCTGGACAAATGAAGTTCGAGGCCTGGCCCGGAACTGGAAAACCTGGACCTTTACATGATTTGCCTATTTCTACGCCCTATATGACTAAAGATTATCTTCAACTCAAGCGATTTCAGGTTTTAATAATGAATTTTTCAAATCTGAAGAATGAATAACCAATGTTTGATTTGATGGTAGGCTCAAAGCAATGGCACAACTTATATATACGACTTTCCTGACATGTTTCAAGCGGCACTCATTAAGATGTGGGAAGACTTTCTTGAGTGTCGACCTGAGATCGAAATGCCGGCACAAGTGATGCAATGCATGGAACTAGTTCTGGATCCGACCAATCCTTCGCGTATGATTGAAATGAAAAGAGTTCACGGAGAAAATGACTGCGGGATGGTTGCATGGAGAATGACTCTCTTCACTCCTGAATATCCTGAGGGAAGAGATATTATAGTTATTGGCAATGATATAACGCATCTTTTGGGAGTTTTTGGTCCTAAAGAAGATATGGTCTTTCAAAAGGCCTCTGAGAGAGCTCGAGCAATGGGAGTGCCTAGAATTTACTTGTCGGCCAACTCTGGAGCTCGTATTGGTCTCGCAGAAGAAGTTAAGGGCCACTTCCAGGTCAGAATTAATGTCATGTTCAATAAATGGTTGAACCGACGACTGACTTTGAATTGTTTGAATGATAGGTTGCGTGGTTTGATGAAACGAATCCTGATAAAGGTTTCAAATACCTTTATTTGACACCTGAACAGTACAAGAGAGTTGCCGATTCTGTTAAAGTAGAGCTCATTGTTGAAGATGGGGAAACGAGATATAAGATAACCGACATTATAGGACAAGGAGACGGTCTTGGAGTCGAGAACTTGAAGTATGCGGGAATGATTGCTGGCGAGTCGTCGCTCGCCTATAATGAGATTGTGACCATAACTATGGTAACGTGTCGAGCAATTGGTATCGGCTCTTATTTGGCGCGTTTGTCGCAAAGAGTTATTCAAATTGAAAATTCACATATCATTCTGACGGGTGCCGGAGCTCTAAATAAGCTATTGGGCCGTGAAGTCTATACTTCTAATAATCAATTGGGTATTTACTGATATTTTAGTTTAGTTGATTGTTTGTCTAATTTATTGATTGAATTTTAGGAGGAATTCAAATAATGTTTGCAAATGGTGTGAGTCATACAACAGCTCAAGACGACTTGGAGGGTGTTTCGACTATATTGCGATGGCTATCATATATTCCAAAAACCCGTTATGGTCCACTTCCTATCATCGAATCACTCGATCCAATCGATCGTGAAGTCATATTCACCCCGACTTCTTCTCCGTATGATCCGCGATGGATGCTTCAGGGTTTGTGATCAATACTAAAACATTAATTATCAGAACATTTGCATTTCTGTTGTCTTATAATTAGGTCGAGAGAACGCACAGGGTGTCTGGGAGGACGGTTTCTTCGATCGCGGCTCGTGGCAGGAGATACTACACGGCTGGGCTCTGACTGTAGTGGCGGGTCGCGCGCGTTTGGGCGGTATTCCTGTTGGCGTGATAGCAGTCGAAACAAGAACTACAGAACTGATAATACCTGCAGATCCGGCAAATCTTGATTCAGAAACTAAAGTCGTTTCACAGGCCGGTCAGGTCTGGTTTCCAGATTCATCTTATAAAACAGCTCAGGCCATACAAGACTTCAATCACGAAGAATTACCACTCATTATATTCGCCAATTGGAGAGGGTTTTCAGGTGGCATGAAAGATATGTACGATCAGGTCGTGAAGTTTGGCGCTTACATTGTCGATGCTCTCCATGAGTATAAACAGCCGATTATTGTTTACATTCCGCCGTTTGCTGAGTTGCGAGGTGGCGCGTGGGCTGTTTTAGGTATAGATTGAGGCTTTTAACTCGATTATTTTTGATTATTTATAGAATTTGCTGTTTCATAACAGATGCCACTATAAATCCTCGACACATGAAAATGTTTGCCGATCCTGACGGGCGCGGAGGTGTTCTCGAACCAGAAGGTACTGTTGAAATAAGATTCCGTCAAAAAGATTTAGTTAAAACTATGCATCGATGTGATAACGGATGCAGGCAATTACTGAGTAAGTTCTCAAATGTTAATAAAAGATTCTTGTCATATTATAAACATTACTTTTAATTGAATGTCAGATAAGATTAATGAAGTGAACAGTGCGGACGAGAAGAAGCGTTTGGAGAAGGAATTACATGATAGAGAGTCTCAATTGATGGGAATGTATCATCAGGTGGCTCTCTCTTTTGCTGATCTTCACGACACTCCTATGCGAATGTATGAAAAGGGCTGTATCTGTGATATCGTTCCGTGGCATAAGTCTAGAACTTATTTCTATTGGTATTTGAGGCGATCCCTTTATGAAGATCGAGTTAAGAATGAGATACAGAGAGTTGTACTCAATAAGAACGATGCCGAGACCTCTTCGATGATCAGCAGATGGTTCATTGAACAACATGGACAGCACAACGTATGCAATTAGTTGATATAGTGTTTGATTGCTATAACTAATATTGTATTTGATTTTAGCAACACTTATGGGATGATAACAGAGTAGTCGCCGAATGGCTCTCCACTCAAATAGAAACAAATACTTCTACTGTTCTTGAAAATATACGTTGTATTCAGCGCGACGCTTTAGCTCAACAAATTCAAGGGTATTAACAATTAGTTCACTCTTTGATTGCACTTCAAAAACATTAATCAACTTTATTCTGATTTTAGTCTATATAACGAGTTTCCTTCAGCAACATTTGATTCATTGGTTCAATTGATTCATTCAGGAATGACTCAACAGCAAAGAACTGATCTTTTAGCCGCTTTGGTCTCACTCGAAGGGCAATCACCAAAGTCTTCGACAAACACTTCGAGTAATGCTGACAGCAATGATAGCAACGATCCAAAAAGTGGTGATGAAAGTGTTATTAAAGATGCCATTGAAGATCGATAGATAGTTATTAGCTTAAAATTTGTTTGAAAGATTGAAAATATTTTATTTTTTATGTTGATTCCTCAGATTAACATGAATTTCAATTTTTATATGTATTGATTGTAATGATGTTCAAATTTTTTCTCAGATGTTATTGTTTGTTAATTTTCTAATCAATTTTTAAATGCATTCCAAACCATTAAAAATACGTTGAAAATCTAAATTGAAGCGCTTATTGATAAATTTGTGTTTCATTGAATTGTTTAGAAATAATTAAAATTCTTTATATATTAAATGAATAAAATATATTTTGACTCAATATTTATTACACAACTCGATTTTACAATAAGTTAATTGAAGTGAAACAGAAGTTAACAGATAATAAATTGAGTATAAAAAGTGTATTATCACCTATAATGAAAACAATATTTAAATATTAATTATACACTTTGGGCTCGGAAAACTCTTTCCCTATAGACTCTGTCTCTGTGCTCTCTGGTAAAGATATAACCGATATCTGCATCAATTCTTCGACATTTTTCAGCAAATCTCTGTCTATCTCTGGCCAATTGTTCCCATTGTCCACATCGCGCCTGACGCGAAGCATAATCCCAAACATGTAAAACCCGAATCGAGGGCTTCTCAGTAGAGAAGTTGACTTTTGCTGATATTCTATCGTCGGATGAAACGTCTGAATAACTCAAACTCCACTTCTCGTTTGCTTTTCTCACTGATTCTTCAATAGCTGTCATTTCTTTTTCTTCTTCGGCTAATTGTTGATCAAATGTTGACGAAATCGGATTTGAGAATGAGGCGCAACTATCAATTTCATCTATTCCTATATGAACGAAAAAATGTTCATAAGACCATAAAAAAATGCACTAAGCGATCAAACTAACGCGTAAGGCGATAGTTGTTTGATCTAAAAATTCGGAAAAGTGCCAAAAATTGACTTTAATTAATGAATTGGATGAGTGAAAGCTTAGAAACATTGGAAGAAAATCATAACTGATTTAAAAAGTTATGCACTATTAAAATAATAACTGTTAGAGTGAAGACTTGTCTTTTAAAAGGTTTAGGTACAACTGAAAGAATATTTAACTTAATTAAGCTAGTTCCAAAAGCTATAACTGAATATTTGATATACTTTCAAAAGTTTAAGGGCGACTCGACTCAAATGCTTTGAGCCTAATATAATGTGATCGTTAGAGTGAGTCAAGTCTTCCTTAATTTTTGAAACAGAATCCAAGTTTTAAATATAAAGCTAAAACCTATACAGTGTTATGATTTAAGTTATGCGTCAACCTTTTGTTACTCTTTTGAAACAATGACAACTTTCAGTGTCATCGAGAATACAAGATTGAGATATAAATTGTGACTAACTTCTAAAAGTAGTGCAACAATTCAATGATTGACTTTTGTATAGATTCAAGTTTTGGAACTCACTTTCAATTAGACACTATCAATAGTCTGCGCAACAGCCGTAAATTGAATATAACCTGAAGATAAGTTTTTAAGAGTTCCACATTTTTCAGTAAACTTTATGAAGATTGAAACAAAATTTGCATAAAATGCTCGGACAAGTTTGATTGACATTTAGACCTCTATTATTTTAGTGAAAACGCAATGCAAGCAGAAAACTCGGATTCACTAGAAGGCAAAAATGTTGCAATAGATTTACAAATCAAGATAATTGTTGCTCAACTTATTTCAAGAATTTTTGGCGCTTTGCTCAATAGTAGTTAAAAGGAAACGAACAAAAATTGCAATTTGCTTCAATTAACACTTACCACTATTTGTGTTGTTGAGAGTACTTTCATGCTTCAATGGTTTGGACTCTTTGCTATAGAAACAGTCGAAAAAAAAACTTTTACACATCATTTCCAGATCTGATCCAATTACATCCACAAGACACGTTAATTCTTCGTCAGAAGACGTGTCACCGTCAACGCTGTCATAACTATCGCTATCGATTATGATTGATATGATATCATTTTTGTAGTTAGAAAAAGACATCGAGAAACAAGGCGCCTGAGGACAAGGTATCGACTTCGAGGACTTCGTCGAGCTTTTCTTCTTTCGTCTCCTTCTCTTTCGTTTTTTCTTCTTTTGTCTATCATTTTGCATGGATTGGAGGACAATTTGGTCAGAGATTTGTATTTTATCACTTCTTTTATCATTACTAGAATCAGAATCAATGCTTGAATCACAATTATTAGCAGATGCTACTCTTTCGTCATCAGAAAAGGCAGTCCTGTCTGCAGACGATGACGAAGGAGAGAGACAATCACTTTCACTAAAAGTCATATCGAGACTGAGACCACAATTAAGGTGCAGACTATTATTTAAATGTAAGTCGTTCTTCACTGTTGAACCCATTTTTTTCACTACTTGAGTCGGCAATAAATCATCCAAATGTGAACTATTATGAAACAAATGGTTACTAAACGAATTGTTATTGTCGATATAGCTGTGGCTAATATTTGCTAATTTCGCACTAATGCCAGAAATAAATTTTGCACAAAAATTTCGTGGCGGATAAGAAAATGGAATGGAACCAAAGTAAGAGGATTCAGACAAAGATCTACCAGGTATCTGAGACCTCTTCGGCCAATATATGGGATGCGACGAATTCCGTTCCAAAAGATAATTTTTAGAATTTATTGATGAGCACATAATCTGTGACATTTTTTTCTTCTTTTCTTCTATTCCCTCAATTGTTAGAATCGAAGGTATTTTTGTATTTATTTTTTTTAAACTTTTTTTTATATTTTTGTTGTAAATTTGAATAATTAAGGCATTATTCTAAAGCCATTGTCATTAATTAACACTATTTAATACACTAATTGAAGATAATGTCCACAAACTCTTGGAACTTCATTAGCTTCTAATTTACCTCTCTTGAAATGAGCTCTGGGCAAATCCATCTTTATATTCTTAATAACTATGGTAAAGCAAAAAAAAGTTTGGTTAGATAACTTTGATAAGATTTGCGTAAGTAAAACATATTGTGCAAAGGCTTGCAAAATTAAATTTGATTATGATACCAATAGTGAACAAAAATGAAATATTTCAATTGTAACAAAGCTTATGAAATTTTAGAACAAAGACTTTACAATTGAATGACGTTAGAGTTGATGTTAAACTTGATATAAACAGAAACACGTGTACCTAAAAGTTAGAACTAAATAATCAGTCGAGCTTACAATTAGGCTAAACTGAAACCTATCTCGTAGTCAGATTAAGCCGATTGTGCAAATGTGTAGTTCGCTTTAATGTACAAGTAGTTCAAATACATCTGCAGAACGTTTACCCGCACTCAAAGATAATGAACTTTTTTCAAATTCTCAACAAAGAGATGAATGAAGTAAACATGTTATGAAAGTTAATGATATAACTACTCGATGAGACTGTCTGTAGATATAAAATCAGACTTAATTCGCATGAGTTTAATGTGAAAGATCATGTTTTGAACAGATGCTTCAGAGACGATCGAGTACTTAAGGTTTTTTTAGTTTTTAAAGTTCAAATCATTTGTCGTTTAGAAATGTCCTTCAAGTCCAATTTTACAACTAGAACTTCTCACTGTCCTTCAATACAGATAGTCAATTTTCACATTTTAAAAATTCTGAACGAGTGATTGAAATAAATAATTTTCAATAACAAGAACTTATCAGATTCTAGATTAAGAGAGTCAATACCTAAAACTGTTTCTGTTCACAAGCAACTAAGCTCTCTTCACAGGAATAACTAGTAATAATACTCCTCTACTAATATTTTGAAGACAAAATCTATTTTTACTCTATAGGAATTTTACAGCAATTTATTGATGAACTAATTTATCTGAACAAATATTTAGCAGATTAAAAGTAAAGTACAGGTATTTTCGCTCCAAATAAACAATTGACAGGAATTGTCTCAAAAACAAGAAAAGGTGGATTATACAATGTTTTTGTCGTTCAATGTTTACTCAAATCTTTAACAATAGAACCTGAGGTCAAGTCTAAAAAATTTGTCATAATAGGGTTGAAACTTTTGACTAAACTTAATTTGATTTAACACTTCAAATGTAATCTAACATCAATTTAAACTGAAATGCGTAAATAAAGTTTTATAAAGGAATTACTGCTAAATACACAGGCGTTTAATCATTTAGTGAGTTACTTTCCTGAGAGACAATAAAATAAATGAACATCGTTGATAAGACAACTTTGAACGCTTGAAAAAAGTTATAGGGGTTTCAATTCGTTGTAAATTTAAACGCACAGATAATTGAATGCAATCTGTATATCACCAAACGGGATGTTAGAATTGAAATGTGCTCTAGTTGGGAGACTATCATAGAGTTCAATTAGAAAATGCCATATGTTTTACAAATTAAGCTATAATTAATCTATTGGTTGCATCAGAAAGTGTTTCTTATATCCGTTTTGTTAGTATTTGCTTAGCGAGTACTGTATTTAAAAAACCTGCAAAATCAATAGTTGTTTTCGATACAACTGTATTTTGAAAACCATCAGGGAAAACACTTGCTTTAAATCAATTCGTATTTTCTTTCAGTTAATCATTGATGTAGCGATTTCATTCATTTTTTGCTTCACTTTAACCGTAGTTTTTAATGAGATTTAAAATAAACTCCAACGCTATTCATATCAATATGAAAGTAAATCAATACTTAAAAAGACATACATTGAGTCCATTCGTAGGAAACCATAGTTTGAAACAAATTAGAACCAACCATTTGATGAAAATTACCATAAATACATTGAAACAATAGGCATAAATCGAAATTAATATAATCAGTAAAATCGTTAATATCTTGAGAACCAATTAATTGCGAATCCGATTTAAAAGACATCATAAAATAGAAATTGATTTAGATTAATAAATAAACTCTTCTCAGTAGTAATTCTCAATAAACTTCTCGTGATATTCAAGTTTATATTTCAATTGACAACTTTAGTATTCATTGTTTTCAATAACTCGTGCAATGAATCACGTATTTAGTGATCAAATCTAATATGAATTCGAATGCTTTCTTCTTTCTAGAGATGATGAAACATCATTATGTCTTTTCACAATCACTTTTATATGAGGTCTATATAAAATGGTCACAACTCTAGAGATATTCACCGAACCGGTTACGGATTCAAATTGCTTTTACTTAACTTTTTATTAATTGAAAAACTCAAATATTTACCACAAAAATAGAACGCTTTTTTATTTTTATGCTGCTCTACTTCGGAAAATCACTTTAAAACTTATAAGAATTCATTTTAATCTAAACTTATTGATTTAATTAATTTATCTTTTAATCTGATTTATTTCTCTTGCGCTTATATTTGGACCTCTAGCACTGTTGTTACGTCACTAAGCGCCAAAATGAATGCGCACTTCTCGAAATCGATTAACTGTCTATTGATTTGTATATGCAGTTAACTGCAAACTAGATCCATCTAGAAATGTATAGAAATTTCGTATCTAAAACACATAAATGACATCATCAAATTTATGCTTCGTTACATCACTCAATAGTGTTTACAAACATTAATTACGTAAATACTGGAATCAAACTTGAAAACTGAACGAATCAAAGTATGAGAAAGTTTTCAACTAAATCAATAGCAGAAAAGTTTGGAAAATTGATTTTATTAATATTCGAATAAGTGATACATTGAGTAATAGCATATTAGAAGAGATTAATCATTAATTACTAAAGTGAAAACGACTTTATTATAGATAATAATACAAAATAAATCGTTTAATCGAAATAAATGGTAGCATTATATGAAAAAATATTCAAATTGTTTCCTACGACGAGATATTGCAGTTTTTTTAGATATTGTTTGGATTTAGACCTTCTTTTGTTTTAATTTAAATGATAAATATGTATATAACTTATATATAATCAATGAGAAATCAGTAGAAATGCTGGTCAATGGGTTTCACAACAATACTTACCTATCAATCGATCGGTTAGTTTTAAAAGTGGAGATCTAAAAACTTGAGCTCAAACGATATCTACAGTACATAAAAATAGTATTGACTTTTCTAAACAAAAGAATTAGATATCTTAAAAATTAATTAATTAGTTAATTAAAACGTTTTCTTACTTTTGGTAGGAAAGCATTGTTGTGATAACAGGTTGTATGAAATGCTGTGAAACAAAAAAAAAGTGAAAAAAATTAAATTTAGGGCAATTCATACATTTTTCAAAATTAATGATGAAGAATGCAATCAATTTATGCATTTGAATAACTTGTTACCAAACGGCATATCTTATCTACCATCCAAACAATTTTCGTCAGCGATTTATAAAAAAATGAATTTCGTTATGATTCTTGTGGCAAAAGCGTTGAGTCTCGTTCCTAATTATACAGAAAATCAATCCATTTCAAACTAAACAATAGAGAACATCGGATTTCACCACTTAGTAACTAACTTGTTTTTCCGAAAAGTCTTTCTTAGGAGATGGATAATCAATACTAGTTCGCAAAGATTTATTTAGTTGATCATCATTGATGTCTTCGAGCGGTCTCTTAGCAGATAATGAATTCTACAACAAAATATTTGAGAAAAACATTTTAAAAAATTTATTAGGTTTAAAGAGCTTTGATCAATACATACATTTTGTGATTCATTCGCATTAGTACTGTCGGCAATATAGTCATCACTTTTAATTTCGGAATTATTTAAACCAAATATTGGGGTATCTTTATTATTTATATTGTTATTATGATTATCGCCATCAACAGTGGTTGTGGTTGCTGGAGCTTTAGTTACAGAACTGTCACAATCATTAGCATTAGGACTATTAGGAGCCTGTCAAACAATTCAAAATTCAATTTAGATATCCAGTCATTTTCCGTTCATATCGTTCATACCTTTGAAGCTCGAGTAGCTTTTGCTGGTTTATAAACATCTGACGGTAAGTACTTTCCCAGTTCCTTTCTCTTCACGTGCTTCGTATCGATAGTCATTTCTGGTTTAAAAAACTTAGCGTACTTTGCCGAATTAGTCACTAAAAGATCAAAACATTCAATTAAAACAATTGTCTAATGATTTCAGGTGAATTAGAAGTAAAAGCTATTACAAACCAGTGTCAGCGAAATTTTTGATGTCTTGTGTTAAGTCAACATTAATTCCTTCGGCTTTGTTAAATTCTAAGCCAATGAACCACATGGTCTCGACTTCAGTCTTAGTCTCTTTTGGTACTTCCTTGTTTTTGCCTTCATTGTTATCACTAGTATCTGGTACGCTATCGTTTGCATTGACTGGTATTTCAACCATACGATTGAAACACTTAGGGTTGACGTGAGCCAAAGCGATGCATCGGTGTCTCTCTAGATTTTGAACTAATATACGAATCTTAGACTCAACTAAACCTATCCATTCGGGGTTAGAGCTCGCGAGTAATACTATAAAATGTCTATATTTTGTGAAAAATTGGACAGATTCGAAAAGAGTGCTCCACACAGCCTGACCTGTCAGTTAAATTAACAAAAAGTTTGTGTGAATACAAGCTGTCAAATATACTTGAAGGTTTGGGTTAGTAGTTGACTCAAAAATCTACAGATTTGTGAAAATTTGATGGTAAATGCAAATAAATTTGTTTACCACTCATTATTTGGTCGATAACTTCCGACGCGTGCATAAACTCATTGGTCATAATAGATTTAGTGGAATTCGTCACATTAAAAGTACTATTTTGTTGTGGATATGAGGGAGTGATAATTGGCATTAGATGGTAACGATCAGCAGGATTTATGCGCGGATCCCACACCGGAAAACCTAAGTTAGGGTTGTCTTCACTATTATGACGAAGTAATACAGGTTTTGGCCACGGCCACTGACGGAATACTAAGAAAAACTTCTGCAACAGAGTTGCGGCCGATGCTCGCGGATACAGCTGACACGTTCGGGCCACCAACATAGCCCACGAAACACCACCTTTTCATTCGAATCAAATATTTATTTTAATACCAGTTGAAAAATCGAATCATTTACACAAAGAACAATATAGTGATTGCATTCACAGCAATCAGTTATTCGTTCTTCGAGCAAATTATCTAACTATTACTACAATTCATACCTAAATATCCTAAAGCATTGCTATAAATGCCTCTCCGTTTAGCCCAAAATTTAACAGCCCTTAGAGCTAAACGAAAAGACTCGTGATTTGGTACGAGAATTAATATATCATCTGTTACTCGAGATCCGTTCAAAGAGCGTACACTTTTTTCGTCAAGGTTTTTAAGGAGTGAACCATCGCGTAAGTCTTGGTCTTGAGGTATATTCTTAAGCGCTAATCGAGCGAATAGTATATCCAGCTCTATTCCTTCGATCTTTGTTTTGATAACGGGTACAAACGCCTCCTCAACGGGTCGAATATATTCACAATTAGGTATTTTTGACAAGACTTCGTGAAACGATGTGAAAAAATCACTTCTTTCAACATGTCGCGGGGCCACTAATAGAGTATCGATATCAGCGCCTAATTTGGTCGATAATTCGATAAGTCAATCATTCAATCAGATAATGGTTTGTTGAGACATAACATAAGTTTATGACAAAAGAAATTAATAAACTATAACAGCAGTTTTCAAAAATTTAGTTAAACGATTAACTAAAACAAATAAAAACAGGATGTGAGTAATAAGAAAATAAAAGTATTTAAATAAACAAAAACCTATTACTCAACAGATATATAAATATAGTTATAGAAAATCAAAAATAAAACTAAAATCGAAAAAATAATTATAAGAAACTAATCAAGACTTAAATAATGAAATGATCTGAGACCTTTTGTATGAACCCCTAATCGATAGGACCCGAAAGTGAATATCTTTCCAGACATGAGTTCGGCGTTTTGTTGCGGCATTTTTTTTGGCAGAAACCTCTCTAATCCAGTTCTGTATCGTTTCATTTAATTTTGATAATACATTCATCCTGTGTTGCATTTCCTGCTCAGATTCAAACAAATCATACGAACGAAGACACTCTTCCAGTTCTTCGCTCGCTTTGATGTCAGCTTCTTTGGGTTCGGCCATAGAAATAGGTGACGTTATGCCGAATGTCTTCGTTTCTGTCGTTTGAGACATCCTTTTATTATTTATTATTAACTATTTATTATTATTTTTATTATTAATAATTTAAAGAATAATTGGTTTAAGTTTTGAATAAATGATAATTGAATCACATTTTGAATTAATCCATTATTTATTTAATAAAGTGATGACTTTGTTATCATTAACCAAATAGTAAGACTTTCGCCATTTTGGTCACTAAACATATACTCGGATACAACGAACTGACTCTAGGGTCTTCTACAAATTACGACTACCATTACTTACTGTTCAATTTGAAAAGTGTTTTTCAAATCTTTATTTGCACATAAATTAGTTTTATTAACTGATAACTCAATTATAAAATACTTTTCTAAATCTTGTCAATAGTTTCAAACTCAGACCAGAATAGCTTCAGTTTAATCAATCTTGTTATGGACTTTCTTGTCAATTACTTATAAAAACCGATCTGAGTACTGTTCGGATAGCTTTAATGTGCATTTAATTGTTCGCTAAACTAGTTTCAAAGTCGAATTCAAAGTGGATTCCTATCACGACTTTAAAGTGCATGTGTTCTTATGCTAAATTCAAATGAATTTTCATGGAATTAATTTGTTTCGGTATCTTATTTCCACTTCAATAAAACCGCTATAAACAAGTGTTTATAAAGTTGAAACTTTAACTTTAAACTCCCAATAAAACTTCTTTACACATAAAAGCTAGTCGTCGATAGCAACCAGAAGTGATGCGTTATTTTGAGGTGCATCAGACATATGGAGCATATGTTAAGAAATTTTTTTTACTCAATACTGTAATTAAAGCAAGTTAAAGACTAAATTTTGCAATAAATTAATGTGCATCATAGCGAAGTTGATATAGCAACAGTTCCTTTTTGTTGCTATTGAAGATTATTAAGTTTTCAAGTGTATCATCCTGTTACAATAGAGAAAACCAAGTTGCATATCAATAGTTTCTATGCATAATTTCGCATATAATTTAATACGTATTGTACTTATTAATTATGAAAAGATTAGCTGTCTTAATGATAGTGCCGTATAGTTAGAGATAAAGTTTTCGGGTTTTATTTAACCACTAAATTTACAAATCACATCATTTAAAATGTCTTTCAATATCACCATTAAAATATAGTATTGCGCTCAAATTCAAACTACTCTATGAGAGTCTAGTTCTTTTCTTAGCATTGCATCTCGTAACTTACTGAATGATCTTTCAGTGTTCAGACTACCGCAGGAAACATTTCTTATTTCTTCCAGGATCCGGGTTTGGACCCCAAAAGACCTCAGGTCAGGAGGCCCTGAAGGATCTCAAGTCTTTTATGCTCAGCTCTCTATTATGCAGTGTAAACTGTAGCAAGAGTCTATAACTGTCTATAAAAGTCTGACAGAATGAATCCAAACTTTTGCCTATGACTCAAATTTTAAATCGAGTAAAATCAATCCATTAGTTATTAATGTCTCAGAACTGATTCACAAGAAAGCGCCTTACTACTTGATAATTGGATCTAAAATTTAGTTTGAACTGATTATCAAGTGATTAAACCCTTTGTTGCGAGTCGGTTCTGCGATATCAGTCATCGCTGGTTCGATTCTACTCAAAAGGTTTGAATTTTGACCCGAACTTTTGAAAGCTTCTATCTCTACGAGGCCTCACTTAGTGCTTTGCAAAGAGATAAGTTTTCAAACTACCTGTCAGCCATTCCTGTTAAGTTTTATTCTAATGGAACAGCACTTACTAATTTTACTTGAATGCAGAAATTTCACTAAATTATCTACAGGTTTGAAAACCGATTTTGTCAAAATACTTCAGACGTTCTTGAATTCTATAAACCTTTAGAATTTTCAAATTTTGGGCTTGGCTTCAATTTTCAGTCGTTTTAGTTTAGATTTCTCAAAATAAAAAGCGAGATATAAGTTGTTTTGATTGCTCTTCAATTTAAGATTTGAATAATGAGATAAAAAGTTTATTGAAATATAAGTGATTTATTTATCAAAAGTAGTAATTGATTGAAACATTTCATTCTGTAATAAGTTTACATTGATATCTATATCATATAACCCTGACTCCAGATTATTCCTGATTTTAAGCTTTTTTCTAACTTCTGGAATCGAAAGCTTTTATTTTTATTAGTGAGGTGATTCATGGCAACAAAATAGATTTATTTCAAAGCTTGGCATTAAAATAGCATTTATTATAATAGATAACCGAGTGTCTGCCCCATTGAAACCCGTTAGATATGTTCCAGATAAATCATTGAAAATATTTTGATACTTAAAAATTAAAAAATGAATAAAAACTCATAAACCCTATAATGAAAACAATTGTGAAGCGATTCGCATTAACTTAAAACCTATTATTAACGAGTTTATACAATAAAGTGTTTTGAGGGAATTTAGTTGCATCTAAGTTTAAAGAAGAATGAGATCAAAGCCTAACTATCAAAGTAAAAATGAAATCCTCGTTTTTGAGTATCTCACAGAAAAGTGCTCTAATTCTCATCAACCGATTAAACGATATTAACAAATGTTTAATAGAAGTTTTCATTCGGTTTAGAAACTCGTTCAGATGTAGTGTTCCCGTCAAATAAAATCTAAAGGAAAAAGTTCCATAAAGTTTCTACTGAGGAAGTGGATAAAACTTATGTAAGTGGAACCAACTTGAAGAGTAGTGTAGAATAGTATGTCCCTAGTGTCGCGGATCAGTGGTTTATAGTACATACATTAAGATTATATAAAATATGAAAAATTTCATCATTACCACGTTACATAGCTAATGAAGCACAACCAATTATATTCCATTAGAATTAGGTAAATTGAAGGAATCAAGTCAAATATAAGTCATTTTAACCAAATGTGCAATTTTTGATTTATAAGGAAATCTATAAAATTAAAACTATACTAATAACTATAGAAATGTAATGGATAAAACTAAAAATAATTCAGCATTGTCTAAATTAACCTAACTTGGAGTAAAAGTTAGAGATACGACCGAAGTATGCATATTAAAGTTGACTTTTCCTTATATATATTAAAATGATGCGAACAAAAATTTAGTTTGTAGTTCATAAAACCCATAAGGCTTTATGGTTTTAACTTTTAGAACTGTGTATCAGATTATATGATTTATATGTAGCTGAATTCCGTTTAATGAACTATGTCTAATGGTATATAATTGATTGAGATACATTAATGACTTGACGAATGTTGGCCTGAAATCTTTTTTATAATGGTCACCTATATCTTGTAAGCTGACTTGTGACACTAAAGATACCTACTACTATACACTACTATTGAATTGGAAATTTCCTATATAAGTTGCATCCACTTTCCGAATAGGAACTGTACGCAACTATAGCCAATTAAAAACTGTTTCGCATTTAGACATGAATCAAAAATATTTTAGACAATCTCAAAATTTAGTTTCATTTTATACAATTAAAAAATTAAGTGATTCGGTGATAGTTTAGGAAAAAGACCACATATTATTTTGTTTTTTAGGAAAATTATTATTAAAATTTGATTTACTTCTCATTTATAATTCCATCTCGTTGTACATCATATATCATTTTAAAATGTGCATAACCTTTAATTATTGTTTTTCTTTATTATCATCAGTAGACTCTTCTTTCTTTTCTGGATCTTCGGCCTCTTCAGCCTCTTCGTCATCGTCTTCATCTTCAATTGGATCACGCTTTTCACTCACATCTCTTACAAGTCTTCCGACGTAGTCGTATCGTTCACTGAATTGCTCCATCCATTCGTTAACACTTGACATCTGATAAGGTGTCAAATCGCTGACATCATCCCACTCATCTTTGACTGCTTCCACGTCAAAATGGGCCAAAGCTCGAGTCGCGTCATGACCTGCCAGTGGTGCGTACGGGCCTCCAGGACCGTAGAAACGGTAACCTAAAAAGTTATCATTATTTACAATTCTTATAAACGATTAAGTTACTTCAAGTTAATTATCATTAAAATAGATAAGCAACATGAAGGCTAAACCAAAAACTTTGGTTCTTTCAGTAACTTTTATTTAAGGATTGATTTGTTCTGGACTTTTTTGCTAACAAATTTCAATTCATTTTAATTTTTAAAAGTTTAATAACAAAATATTAAAGTTTGAAAAAATAATAAATTAATAAAATGTAACCGAAATCGCATGAAAGCAATTTCAAAAAGCATACATCTGTAAAAATGTGCAAATATTAGATTAAATAACTGTGATAGATGTCAAGTCAAGTGAAGGACAGACAACTATCAAACAAATAATAATAATAACTGATTATCTAATCACTAGTACTTTAAGTTAATAATTGGGAACAAGTGTAAAAATATCAAAGTATTTCTTCAAAAGCCATAAAGCTTGACGTCAAATAAACGCTCTGGAACTTAAATCCAACAAAGTAATTTCGAGAAATTCAAACAAACCTTTAGTGCAATCATAAACTTTGCCTAAAATCGCAATACATATCCTTTTATCTGGTCCTTTTCCATTATAAATCTTAAGCTCATCCAAAGTCATGTCATGTTTAGGCAAAGGTTCGGGAAGTTTGAAGGATTCACTTTCGGATTGATCTAAACAAAAAGAAAATAAACAAAATTAGTATCATTTCAATACCATTAAAAACGCACTGTATTCGGTTTTACATACGCGTCGGTGAGAAAAAAATTGTACATAAAACTGAATTTTTTGCACAAGTAGTTTAAAAAAACAGATTTGATTCTCACATATTTGAGTTTTTTGATTTCATTTTTACAATACAATCATTTGACAATTAATAAGCTTGGACTCAATTATATTTAACAGCTTTCATTATGACGAATGATTTGATGTAAGCAATATGTTAGGAACGTGTGATCTTTTGTGAACTTTAATGCAAATTTTAGTAGAACTTAGCGTTTTACCTTTCATGTCATGAAAATGAATCATTACGCTTTGCGAGTGTGGTTTTGATAAACCGTACATAAAAACAAATTATACGTTAAAATGATTGTACATAAAACCGAATACAGAGTGTAATAGCATAAACATATTAAACATTTGAAAAAAACAAAAATCAGCAATAATTGAAAATCTGAAGCAATAGTCGATTGACCAATAAATGGATGAATAAGAGAACGAATAAATCGATGAAAATCTTACTATTATTTGATTTTGTTCTTCCTTTTATTAATTTGTAGACAAGATAAGCGATGACAAGAGTTAGGGCTGTATTGAGTGGCGAACCAAATAGGAATCCAACGATAGATTGTGTTGCAGATTCGTCACTTGAATTGCTATTAACATTGATATTGCTGCTCTTTCCATCAGACATTTTTCACAACATTTATTGATATTTTCCTTAGTAATTAATTACGAAACCATTCAATTATTTACTACTTTATTAGAGAAAAATTGGTCCAAATTAAAGTCTCTCTAAGACGTTTTAATAGGATGTTGTCTAACTTAACACTTAGTGTGTTTGATGAGTATTTCCTCGTTCTGTATGTTATGCAAGTTTTAGTTATAAAATTGCAATTATTCGATGTTTTATTAACCAATTTAATTTTTAGGGATTCTTTCTATACATAAATCACTGATTGTTTTGGGGTTTTGTTTCAGATTTAAATGTAGAGATGTCGTTACGAGACATTTACCCATTCACAGTTAGGAGTTTTTAACTTTTCCGTTAAGTAAAGGATAATCCATTTGGATTAAAGAACCTTCAGCACAATTATTAAAAATTGAGTAAAAATAATATAAATTTCAGTTAAAGCCCATTCAAATTTTTGATATATAAATACACTGTGAAAAAATGCTCACAAAACTTGATGAACGAGCTTTGTCGTAAACTGGATAAAATGTCATATTAAGGAAAAGTACTGTATTCTAATGAATAATTGTGTTGAAACTTAAGGTGTTTTACAAATTTCGTTTATATTGAATGATTGATTGAGTTTTTAAGCTAATAATTCTATGTATTACCAAATAATACCTTCAAATTGAAAGCTGTAATAATAATCTGTTATGAATTTAACGCATGCGTCAAGCTGTTACTACACGTGTACTGAATCTAATGTTATGAACGAAATCAAATGAGTTGGCACTCGATTAATTGTCAGTTCGTTTGACAATTCATCCAACTGTGTTTATTATCGATATTAGTACGAATTCAAAGCCTATAATCAAAAAATCTATTTGACGAAAACGTCTCGTAAAACCATTTAATTGGTTATAAAAGTCAAAAGTTTTCAAAACAAAGTATTTTGAATTCCTTGAATAAAAGATACAGTTTTTGTCCAAAGAGATAAAAAACTTTTACAAAACTTAATTATTTGAAAATAAAGTCATATCATATGAAATCATGAAGTCATCTCATTTTATCGAAGAATTCCTATTCATAATGATTATCATGTCATTAGTGTTTGGTTTAGCCATACCTAAAAGCGATGAGAGTAAGAGCAAGAGTCGCGTTATTGATAATCCGTTGTCTGATGAGGAACACTATGTTGGTGATGGTCATGAACATAATCGTGAGTATGATCACGAGGCCTTTCTTGGAGAAGAGGAGGCGCAAGAGTTCGATCAGTTGACACCTGAAGAAAGCAAATTACGCTTGAGTAAAATTATTGATAAGATTGATGTCAATAATGACGGTTTGATCTCTAATGACGAGTTGAGAGAATGGATACATAAGTCTCAAAAGAAGTATATAATCGATGACGTGGAAAGACAGTGGAAAAGTCATACTTCTGGTGATGAGAATTTGACACAGTTGTCTTGGGATGAGTACCGTAAACGTACTTATAGTTTCTTAGATGAGTTGGACAGCAATTCAGTTAATGATGACGCCACCACATATAAAGAAATGCTCAAGTAATTATCAATCAAATTACTCGGCTCTATTGTCGAACTGTATTGCTGTAGATCACGCTCAGCGACATAACTTCTACAAGTTTGAGTTTTTGTTGAAAATCAGACCTTATTTGTGATAACGAGTCTTAATTTAATTTAAATGTGAGCGTGATTTACAACAATACAGAGTCAACTCAAAAATAAAACCAATTTCGATTTCTAACATTCTAATCACTATTGAAAATAAGGTTCACGTTTATTATCAGTTTTGGTTATGTTTTGATTGTTTTCATGAACAAAATATTAGAGTTTATTCATTATTTGCTTTGAAATATTGGTGAATGTGATTTGCAGTAATGAAAGACTTGAAAGAGCGGTAAAGCTAATTCTGATTGTTAATGAATTGAAATATATAGGAGAGATGAGCGGCGTTGGAAACTAGCAGATCGTAATGGGGATAACTCTTTGACTAAAGACGAATTCGCTGATTTTCTTCACCCTGAAGAAGCTGAACATATGAGAGATGTTGTTGTCGATGAGACTCTTGAGGATATTGATAAGAATGGAGATGGAAAAGTGTCTGTCGATGAATACATTAGCGATATGTATGCACCCGATGCCACTGGAGACCAAGTGCCTGATTGGGTCATCAGAGAAAGAGAACAGTTTCATAATTACAGAGATAAAAATAAAGATGGATTTATGGATAGAGAAGAGATCAGAGAATGGATCATTCCTCCTGATTATGATCATTCAGACGCTGAGTCCAAACATTTGATTCTAGAGGCAGACACTAACAAGGTTTGAATTAATTTTTGTTTGAATTGTGCAAACCCTTCAGAAAATTGTTTTGTTCAGTTTTCAATGATTTTAGTGCTAATTTTTCAATTATTTCATGACTGGTAGGACAAAGAACTGATTGAATTTTTTGTATGACTTATCTAATATTTGATTGATTGATAGGATGGAAAACTAACCAAAGAAGAAATATTGGACAGCTATGACTTATTTGTTGGAAGTCAGGCGACTGACTTTGGAGAAGCACTTATGAGACATGAAGAGTTTTAATGATAAGCCAAATCATCGAATCATTGACTGTACGATAAAGTACTTGAAAATTTTTAGGATAATTAACGCAATAGAAAGTAATCAAATGTATGGTCACATGTGTGCGCTTTAATGACATTGTTTTAAGAGATGAATCCTTTTTTGTATTCATATAAATATTGAAATTAGTTTTGCTATTATTTAATATTAACACGAATAATATAGTGATATAATAATTGCTTTCTATTTTATAACATTAGTTGAATGCAACCAATGCAACAAATAGTCCCTTTATTAACAATCAGTTACATTTAGAATCTGAATTTTTTTGTTTAGTATTCTTCTTAAAGTTAGATCTGACTAATGTCGTAAACTATTGAACAATTTTTTATGTTTATTTCTAGTCAAAAACTCGAATACTGACTGAAATACCTGTATTTTTGTTTTATTCTTATGATTTCTTTGCTGAAGTGCCAAAGTATGCAAATATTTACTAACTGATAAACGCTTCCATGACATTGAAGAAATTTTTCTGGATTTTATCACGTTTAGCTACCTTTTATTCCAAACTACTCTGGATTTCAAAATAGTTTTCTTGATAAAACCAAAAATTTAATAAAAACTTTTCAGAATGACGTTGATCTAAAAGTATTACATTTTATTCATAAGAATTGGAATTAATATTTAAATAATTTAATCAATAATCATAGTCAAAGTATAAATAAATTACATATGAATACTTGATTAATAAGAATCGGTTCTCACAATATTGAAAGAATTTAATTAAAAATACGTTTATATATGTATTTAGTCAATCATATACCATATCGTAATCATATCATAAACTTTGGTTAAAATAACTCAATATAAGATCTAATTAATCAAGAATTCAGTTAATCATAAAAATCACAATTGACTCATGCTTTTCAAGCTATTGTAAAATGGTTGGTCATCAGATAGAGAGGACTTATTTTAGGAGTGACTTAATTTCAGCCTTTTCTGCAGCGTCAATATAGCTCTGGCCATCAGGTGTGCGACCGCTCTTATCGGCTCCACTTTGGATCATAAGCCGAACGCATTCAGTGTGTCCTTCCCATATGGCCGCTAGTAATGCGCTTATGCCGTGTTTGTCAATTGCCTAATAATTGAATCAAAAAATAAATAAATTCGTTGTCTGTTACAGTTTTTCAGTCAATAAACAAATCAATCAATGACAACTGAAACAGAGTAAAAAGACTTTAAGCAAATTGTGACAGACTAAACCTCTTCCTATAATAACATTTAAATGATTTTGTTTGAAATATTGAAATAAGAGCTTCGGAAAAATATTAGTCAGGATGTGAGGTGTCAACCAGAAAATGTTTTTCGCACCAAATGTCACAAACTCAGTACAATTTTGAGAAAAATATATTACAAAAGACCAAATCAAAGTTTTAATACATTAACATCGGCTCCTCTTGCTATTAAATATTGGATAATATCCTTGTGTCCATAATCTGCCGCGTAATGAATGGGAGATCTGCCGTCCAGTGACGCGTTCACGTCTACCTTCTGTTAATTTGAGTCAACTAATCATTAGATAATGACATCAAATAAATACGACATTGAAAACAAACCCCACTGTCAAAAAGCTCTTTAACCGATTCCAGGTCTCCGTTCTTTAGACTCCAAACTAAATCCGATGAACTCATTCTTTGTTACTATCAATTTTTTGATTTTTTATATTAATAATAAATATTCAAATATATTTTATTTGAAAAACTTTTATATTATTATTCGTGAGCTCGTTATAGTAAATAAGATGTCATTTAGTTGGAAGACATTTAAGTTTTAATTTGAAATAATTTGATTAATTGTTTTATGGTTTTGGCTTTATCTCAACTGTTGATAGAAATGAGTTTTCAAATGAATTCCTCCTATTATTGAGAAAAGATCAACAAATGCATGATTTTACCCTAAATTGTGTTTATTGAAAATGCCCTCAAAGTATTGAATGACTTAGCGATAAAATATAATCCCTGTTTCACTGATTTGAAATCTACAAAACTATTCAGTACATAGTATTTCTAAAATGATTTCAATCGGCGTAAAATTTAAAAATCAAAGATATGCATTTTATAGCTTTTTAACATCCATAAAAATTATTGATTGCAAAAAGTCTTAAAATTTCATTTTCCATACAGTTGATGTCCTAAAAGTGTTTTTCAAATCATCAGAGGCATACGAATTAGAGAGTTAAATAATATTTTTTCTCACATTTATTTCATTTTGTTCTTAAAAACAAGTGTTGAAAGTTTTTTAAACTCAACTCAGAGTCTCGGTCCGCAAACTATTTTACTCGACTGTCATCTTTGATATGATTTAACCTCGTAAAACAGTTACTTTTTACACTCATTTACTCATAATTTCAGTGAATATTCCTCTCGATTGATAACATGAGTTCACCCAATTCAAGAAGATTGAAACTTTTGATTCCATTTGAGAGTTATTATGCTGGAATTTATTCAATAAGAATTTCGTACACTGTATTATTGATAATATAAATCCGATATTTTATCAACTTTTCTCATACATTTTAACTTTAAAGCTGAATGCTTGTTTATAACAAGCTACAAGTGTTCGTCTATCTCATATTTCTACTAATAACTATTCCTGGTGTTAAATATTTCAAAAATCTTCAAATAGAGTGTGCGACTGATCATTGAATGCATGAATAACTGATAATCTGAAGTCAATCAATCTGATAAATCTTCCACTCAATCTATCTGTTATCAAAATTTTTCTGGGTTTAATCTCTGTGGATTACGAGAGGATTTTGTTTATGGAATAAATTTCAAATAATTTGATGAACAATCAAGATGAGATATAGTAATCTATCGTTAAATCAATTGATTGACTATTCTCTTGCCACTAAAAGCGTTCATAACTTCCGTTAAAGCTTCGGAGCATCATTCAATTCGAGTGTGTAATAAAACATATTTTGAAGATTTAAAGCTGGATGTCCATAACAGATCAACATTAGAACTATTAGAATTTTCATTATCCTTAACTTTATATAACTATAGCAACATTTAAGTTGATCATATACGTCATTCTCAGATATACCCCCTCCCCAATTCGGTACATTGCTTACTTCGAGGCAATAGTATCCGAGGTGCAGAAAATTATTATACTTTTTATGTTGTACTTATTTAATTTTACTAATTCTCGTACGATAAGAAACACAACCTAACCTAACCAACCTATAGGTTTTTATTTTTCATCTTTAATTGCGAACTTGTATCTACATCCACTTTTGATATATCAGTCTTATACCTTAGAGAGGGATAGCCTGTAACTTCGCTCCCTTTGATTTGCGACAGATATGTCGAATATATTTTTGTTCAACTCATCAGGTACTATCTATGTACAAAATTTAGTGTTGATATGCCGCATAAACTATTCAAAAGAATAACCTTATAGAGATTTGATTGTATCAACAATTCATTAACTCACTGTAATTGACTCAAAGTAAGCGCAATATATCGAACCCATAATAGAACATGTAAACCCCAGCGATATGAAGAATAGTCATCCCGATGACATTACACCGAACTATTTCTATCGCATATATTTTAGCATTTAGGCTATTATAATTTGTGTTGATTCCGTTATCATCAACGATATGGTCTCAAATTTAATAATTTGGAGTCATAATTTAGTAAAACTTAATGATTTTATTGAAACTTTACTAAAATCAACTAACAAAATGAAATATTTATTTTAAGATAGCTTACTACAAATTCAAGAATTTAAACAATACTCAATAATTTTGAGTTCTTGCTAGAGACAAAAATTTCAGTGGAGTCAAGTGTTTGGATATTCATTCATATGTTTCATTATAAGTGGATATTCAGTATAGTTATAAAAGTAAAATAATTAACATCCATTTGAAGTTATCGTTTCAAGAAATTCCAACTAGAATACATTCAAATAAAGAGCTTCTTCATATTATCTATGTCAAATGGTATTCATCTCATCTATTATAATAACTCATTAGAATGTCAGATAATAATTTGTAATACAAAGAGGAAAGTGCAATTGTTATGTGAGAAAAATATCCTTCTGTTTACAATGCATCTATTTAAAATCACTTATAATATAGCTTAGCAGCAAAAAAATCGTTAATGATGCTATATATATATTAACTATCAGCCGCTTAGAAGAGAAACAAAAGTAACAACGTGAGGAAATAATCGAAAGAAATTAAGATAATTTAATAAAATATTACCTCGATTTTCCTTCAAAAAATAAGGTCCAAATATAAAATAAAAATATTATCAACTATCCGACGAATAATTCTTTTATTTGTAGCATTTACGGAAAGAAATTCAAATACTCTGGAGTATAGCTGAAAATTACTTAAAATGTTGCTCAAAAGCAATTAATTATAAAAGCCTCAGAATTATCGTATGATAATGGATTCAAACAGAATTGGATCAATTAACTTTTGTTTGATTACGTTTTTTATATGCCTTTCGATAGAAATCGTAAAACATATAGAAAAAGAAAATCGGTTGTGGCAATGCAACATTAAACCAGAATAAAGGGTAGCCCTCTTGCATGAAAATCAATACAACAAAATATATACCAAGAATTATGAATTGTAATAGTTGTAATTGTGTTATATATTTCTTCCACCACAAATACTTTTGTATTTTAGGCCCGAATGCAGATAAAGCGTAATACGAATACATGACTACGTGAATCTATAAATTCAAAGAGATAAAAATTTAATGAAAAGTTACCAAATAAAAGCATTGGGTAAGCTGTATGAACCATCGAATTCTTACGAAAGCGTTCATTGTTATGAAAAGAAGAGCACCAGGCACAAAAGGGTTTATTTTAAGCAGTAACCACCCGAAGATCGGAACAGAAATGTGATGATACAAGTGGAGAATCGAAATATGACCATTCTTTTTACGTAGCGCAAAGAAGAATGTATCGATCAAGTCAGCGAATTTTGATAGAAAATACAAATAACCTGTGAAATCAACAATATTAGTTTTAAATTCATTTAAATTCATGAGTACTATCTTTTTCTCTTATAGAGTAGTTTTGATAGTTGAAAATGTTTACAAAACTTAAAAAGTTGTATTGTAGTTGAGTTTAGTAAAGCTGTTCTTTTATACTGATTTGAAATCTTTTTCATAATAAATTTTAGTTAATTTTTGAAGTGTTTGGTAACTATCGTTAAGTAAAGATAATTACTCCATTTTAAATGCATTTCATTTATTTTCAATTTTCCCAAATGAATGTTCAAAACTAGAAAAAGAGTATGACTTAAATTCTCGAAGTAATCTAATATGAAATAATAACGAATTTTAAGTATAATTGTCATGAATTTATGGGTTTAAAATTTTTCAATAGACGAAGAATTACCTTTCATTGTATTTTGTTATGTAAATTTATTCATTTATAATTGCCTTATATATAAATAAGAATCTTTTCATTGAAACCTCTGATTATTATGATTCGAAGTAATCAAATAATTAATGGTATGTCTTAAAGCGGGGTTTTATTCATGCAAAAGTACAGATAAGTGATACTTTTTTAGAATTCTGATTAGGTAAAAGCTTCTTTACAATTTTAGCCATAAATTTTCGAATGGATATATGAACTAATTTCGATCGTTGTAAAACCTTATTTAACTTTTTTCGAAAAATAAATTATGTTTACGACTGGATTTATGAAGAAATTGAAGTGTGTTTTCAAACTATTTCTCAAAAGTAGGGGTTCAACAACTTTATTAGATATTATGTACCATTTTTATAATTTCGAGCTCAGTTATTTTTATATCGACTATAATGATCGCCATAAATGAAGACTATGAAGATATTTGTACAAAATGAAAATATTATGGATCTTACCTATATTTATATATGTCGATATTTCAGGTGTTAATGTTTTGTCAGTCGGATATTTAAAGTCCAAAAGTACTTTTCCATAGTTAAATCTCTTAACAGCTTCATAGAAGAAGTAAGTATTCGAAACAACCATAAAAGTATTATATAATAACATCGGTAGTCGAAGTTTGTACGGTCTTCTAGTTTCCATAAATCGTGGTATGAATTTAGTGACCAATAAGTAATAAGTAGTCATTATGAATATAATTGGTAGTGGAGTGTGATCAATCAGTGGTAAATGTTTAGTTAGTGGATCCTGATAATCATACCAGTATTGGTAAGAACAATACAACAAATTTGACATTGTTTCGGTTGTTAGTATCACTATTACTAAGTTTTGTTTAACATCAAACTGAAAGATCAGTTGGAATCAGTTCTTCAGTATGAAGACCTTGGAAACTATTGTTGCATAGCTAATTTATAAGAAATTCTTAGATTACCCCAAAACGTGTGAGAAGATAGCTGCAAAGTTATAATTATTTTGAAATTCTCATTATTTCCTCCATTTATAACAAAGAAAAAGTACTTTTAATCGCTTAGAAAATTTAAAGGAAAGATTGTAAAATATGACTTAGAACTAAAATGAAATCGAATTTTGTAAATTAATGCCAACTAACAGAATCAAATGTGTAGTTGAATTTACTGAAAGGGTCATATATGTTTACTCAAGTATTCCTTGCAAAGTTTCATTTTCGAAATTTTCATTTAAGTATATAATTACATCTTCAAAGATTGGCAAAAAGTCATGTGAAACTTGATTTCGAAGATCTATATAAGCGACCTATATTATAAAGCTTTAATTTATACTAAAAATAACTTCTAATTTTCAGATTTAGGAGCTTTCTTATCCCGACCAAATTATTGTATCGCGTCAAAATAACGCCGCAAAAATAATGCCAACAAAAATAGCCTAATAAAATAGTATTTGAATAAAATTTATACTTGAGTATGAACTCCTAATTTATTGAAAGAAATATAAATATCACATGCATTCATTTTTAGCATAAATATTTAAAAATGAGTATTGATAATACAGTTTAAATTTGTAGATTAAAGTTATGTGAAATTTCTCGCAAGTAAACTAATGGAGGGCGTTCTCTATCATTGTTAACAATTGTTTTGATTCTTTATAAGTATGTTTTCCAACAGGAGGCTGTTGCCCCGATATATGAAGGTAACGTTTCTAAAGGGCTAATATCCAAAATATGCGAAACGATGAAAAACACAAAAAACGTTTTAAAAGTTTATTTCTCGTTCAATCCGTTTGAAGTCTCGTTTTTATTTAAGAGATAGGAAAACGTGGTCAAAAAATGTATTCTTCCATTATAAAAAATGGTCCTCAAAAGCATACTTCCGGCCATTTTTTCAAAAATTAGTCACCTAAATGCATTATATCCTTTCCCCTTTCAAACCATATCAGTCACGTGACTCAACTCCTTTGGGCCATGTTCATCAGAAACTTACTAATATCCTTTCAAACTTTTATTTCAAATTCATCGCATCTAAGTATATAAGAATGAATGTGTAACTCAGTTTTTAAAATTTTGGCGTTTAAGCCATTTTGGAAACAAAGCCTTCATATATTGTTCTACTTTAAATTCGTCGAGGCTTTGCTCCTTTTAAGACCATCAATGAATTTCCAAGTTGTTGGATGATAAGCACCTAACAACTGGCTAAATCCTCGATGCCAACCTTCGACAGAATTACTTGTGTACTCAGCAAAGTAGGATCGCACTTGCTTCAGATGTTCTTGTCTGCACCTGAAAGCGACATCTTCCTCTGTTTCTGGAGATTAGTGTCGCATCCTGCGCATTTATATTTTATACCAGTAGCCATACTCTCCTGGAGCCCGGTAGCAACTACGGATGGGCTCGAAGCCCAACAGGGAGACTGCAGCTAACTTGTCGCTGAAGATCCTCTGCCTAAGTCTCCACCGCGGGCTTTATTTGTTTTGGGGGTACCACCCAAGACCCCCTGCCGCTAGCGGATGCCATGCCGGCATAACGCGACCCAGAGCACCTACCAGGCCTCTCACAAGGCCTGTTGCCCGCCGGCACCGCGGTGAGGTGGCTCCAGTTGCACCACTAGCCTGTTCCCGTCCTATCGAAGCCTACTTGTTTTTTGTCTATAACTTTTGAACTGACTCATCGATTGGCAAAATTCTTCCTATTTCTGAAGTAGGTCTTGGTACTGTATAATATCTGATATGTTCCGTTAGGGAGCGCGCTTAGGCCATTTTTGGGCGAACTTCTTTAGTCTTTCTGAATGATTGTCAATGCACTATTAGGTTAATATTATTTTGATTTACTTATATATGATTGCTATCTTGGTCTTTCAACATAAAAGGCAGTCATTTTCGGCACCCCAATAATATGCTGAGTATAGATTCAAATAACGAATTGACTTGCCTTTTTATTCGGAGCTCAGAGATCTTCAATATTGTAAATATTTTAGATGCTTTAAAAGCGAATCTATCGGTCATTTTGTTAATTACTCATAGTATTGATATTTTATTGAAATTCATCGTTACGCTTAAATGAATTTGTTTGATAATTACATAGAAATGTTTATGCTCATCAAAATTACGAACTTTCAATATTTTGAGTTAAATTTGAGCAATTCATAAAGTTGGGCCAATCCTATTTAATTTAATATAAATGTTCTAATTCCATTCACTATTATGAGAGAATATACTTTGTTGTATCTGAAATTTAACCTTAAAAGATCGGATATTCTTGATTTATTAGTTTTAACAAATCAATGAAGAATTTTTACAGAAAAGTTTGGCGAACAAATCTGCATAAGTAAATCATGATTAGTGGCCAGAATATGAAAATAACACCTAACAACAGATCAACCTAATAATCAACTTTAGGTTTTCTCTGTGTAACATCTCTTTATCTCCGGTTCGCTTAGTGCGTTTTTTATGACGTTAGCTGAGTTTGATATTTTTTTGAGAAGAAAGTCGAAATGATTCTTAAAACAGATTTTGAGTCAAACTTTCGTCAAGTTAAAGCAAACCTAACATCAGCTCAGCATATTTAGAAACACAAGTTAAAAAACAGTCGCATGATTAAAATTATCCATCCATCGTCCCAGCTCAGGTGCAGGTATTCATAAAGGAATATGTGGTGATAGTTATGATAACCTATATAGATATTGGAAATATTGTGGTGATAGTTATGATAACCTATATAGATATTGGAAATATTGTAAAGTCTGGATCTTTGATAGGAGCGTATACGAAATCAATTTTTAAATATAAGCACTTTATTGAACATAACCACAATTCAAATACATTTTCATAAGGTTTCACAGGATTTTAATACTGAGAAAAAGAGCGAAAAATTTAAGAAAAACACGACATTTTATAGGAACAATAGGCGGGTTAAATTGGATTGGAAAATGCTTTACAATGATAGGTTAGACCTTATAAGGTCAATAGCACATTTAGCTAAGATTGGGAGATTGTTTAACTAGGACATACTTAGGTAGGTTTTAAGAGTTGAAATATGCTTACTATCAGCTGTCTTCATAACTTGTACAGTTGAGACAAGCATGTGAAGATTTCTTTTGTACAAACAAAATGTAATCTTTAAATCAGTAATAAATGTTGACATATACGGTGAGTTATGAAAATTAGAGTTTAAAAATATAGGTTATTACAAAAGTATTATGGTATAGGTCTGATTAAGAAACTAAGACGTTATTACAATATAAAACAACTTTGACAAATCACTTTTATTCAAGTCGGCTTGAAGCATTCAATTTGTGGTGCAAACTATTTTTCTGCTTCAAACCTTCTTTCATTTACGCATAAACTACAGACAAATTCTCATTTCGTCGACTGAGTTCTATAAAGTGCCATCTCAAATAAACTCGTTAATTCAATAAAATTTCAACAAAATTTTCATATTTTTAATTAAGTCTAATTATTTTAATTGGAAATAATTAAAAACAACAATTTTTAAATAAAAATTTTAACTTTAAAAAAGTTCTATGATATATTTTGTTTGACAATTTTGTCTCAAACTATTTTTCATCATTTTTAATGAAATTCAGTAATATATTGGTGAAAAGTAAACTAATAACATATATATTTTGAAAATCAATAAGTTTTGTGAAGTCAAGTTGAATGTATTTCGTTTATTGTACTGAAGCGGTTTAGTATTTTAGTTTTTACTTTTATCTCTTAAAGCACAATGATAGAAGTGATCCTTACAAAGAATATTTTCATTGTAACTCATAATAAGCTTCGAAATTATCCATAAAATTATTTCAAAAACTTTCAGTATTCAATGTTTCGGCTTTTTAAATGAGTAATCAGTATCACAGCTCCTGTTTGATTGAGAGAATTTTAGGCCAAAAGAGAATAATATCTACTTATAGTCTGCAATCATTCACATAACCATATAACATCTGCTATTCTTGACCTTAAGAAAATTGCATTCAGCTGAAGTAATATTACACAGTAACAAGCATCACAAGCATTCTTGAAATATTATATAAGATTTAAACTTGAAGTTTGACCAAATATAATTAAATATTAAATAAATATTATAAAATTTTTTCTTTTTAATGAAAATATCACTGCAGTTCTGAATTATTTTATTAAATTCATAATATCTATCATAAAAATTGTTTCTTCATGAAACTTAGGTAATTAATGGATAAATAGAAATTCGTTTCTATTACTGATCCAAGCTAATACAAAAGTTTAAAACAAATTATTTATGCAATGGCTAGATTACAAAATATTTTCACTGATTTCTACCAATAGATTGAATTTTTATGTCTTATTCAATTTGGGATACATATGAATAAGATGGCACTTTATAGCACTAACTTTTTGTTCCCAAAATAGATAGGACTTAATTGCACTGACTATTGTGAGATCATTTTATAACTTTTTGAGGATTCGAGTTTAGAGATTGAAAAAGACTTGAAATACACACCCAAAAATGTAATTAACTCAATTTTTTTAAAAATTCGAGTTGGCACTTTATAGAACTCAGCCGACGATATAAGAGCCAAACCATAGTGCAAAAACCCACGATTCGAGTTATGCGGATCTGCATCTGTTTCAGAATATTATAGTGCAGTTCATAATCACGACACCACTCGCAAATGTCATTCTGGATTCAAATAAATTTTTGTTGAAATAAAATTATTATAAGAGAGAATATTTAGAATTGATGGCAAACCTATGAAATGTAAACTTGACCTATAAGTACGATATGCCCACAATCGAAATGCTAACAATCGAATATTTTTTGTTCATTTCGTATCAATTGACAAAATTACATTGAAATCCATGTAGTTGATCGGAAATAAAATTCAGGTTAAATCTTCATTTATACAGATCATAAAGACTACTCTACAAGATTTAGATCTTTAAAAAGACAAGACAAAGAATTTGCAAAATAAGCAGTAATGTTTTATACAAATAATAGTCTAAGTTCAAATATTTTAGTGATAAAATGAAATTTAGAACAGTTGTCTGCAAGAATACTAAAACCACATAAATAGTTAACAAACCAAATGTAAGTAAAAACTTTCCAATTTCCAGGACCATAGTTTCTGAATAGAGCCCATAAACTCGAGCTATGTGAAAAAATGGTCATTCCGATAACATTACACCAAACTATTTCTATCGTATATACTTTAGCATTAAGGTTATTATCATCTTTGTTGAACTCGTTTTCATCAACGATGTGGTCTAAAATTTGGCATCTTCGAGTCATAATCTAGCAAAACTTAATCAATTCATTGAGATCAACTAACAAAATGAAATATTTATTTCAAAATAATTTAATACAAATTTAAGGATTTAAAGAATACTCAATAATTTTGAGTTCTTGTTAAACGGAGACAAAAGATTCTGTGAAGTCAAATGTTTTTGAATTTATTCATATGTTTTATTATATAAGGTTGGAGAGAAATGAATGTCGTTTTTTGGTACGTATATTAGAATGGTTCAAAAATACACTTAGGATTTGTTTACATATCTTTTGTTTTGTGAATAAATGCATCTAATATGAGTCTTTATTTCTATTAAATTATTATTTTAAAATTGTGATTTGATTTCGATTTGAACCATGTCTTTCGATGACAAAATATTAGACATTGTATGTTGAATCAGTTTAAGCGTGGTAATAATGCAACGGTTGCCACCAAGAATATCACCGATACATATGGTGATGTATTAAAGGTCCGCACGTGTCAACGTTGGTTTGACAGGTTTCGATCAGGCGGTTTTGACCTGGAGAATCGACCTGGTTCTGGTCAACCTCAAGAGTTGGATGATGACGAGTTGAAAGCTCTAATGGAGTCTGAGCCTCGCCAATCAATTCGGAACATGGGGCTGATATTAGACTTCGATATTTATATCGTATTAATAAAGTTTATTTGAATTTTGTGATCAAATACGTCATTCATTTCTCTCCAACCTTATAGATTGATATTCGATTTAGATGTGAAAATGAAATAATTAACACACAATTGAAGCTGTTCTTTCGGATAACTCAAACTAAAATACATTCAAATAGAGAGCTTCTGTATCATTATTTACGTTAATGATACTCAGCTCATTATTATAATAATAATTCATTAGAATGTCAGATAATAACAACAATTTGTAATGCAAGGAGTAAAGTGTTGTTGTGTGTTATAAAATATCCTTATATTTGCATTTATTTAAAATCATTTGAAATATAGCCTAGAAGCAAAACAAAATCATTAACGATGTCAAATATGAGCCGCTTAGAAGAGAAACAAAAGTAACAATGTAAGGAAATAATCGAAAGAAATTAAGATAATTTAATAAAATATTACCTCGATTTTCCTTTAAAAGATAAGGTCCAAATATAAAATAAAAATATTATCAACTATCCGACGAATAATTCTTTTATTTATAGCATTTACGGAAAGAAATTCAAATACTCTGGAGTATAGCTGAAAATTACTTAAAATGTTGCTCAAAAGCAATTAATTATAAAAGCCTCAGAATTATTGTATGATAATGGATTCAAATAGAATTGGATCAATTAACTTTTGTGTGATTACGTTTTTTATATGCCTTTCGATAGAAATCGTAAAACATATAGAAAAAGAAAATCGGTTGTGGCAATGCAACATTAAACCAGAATAAAGGGTAGCCCTCTTGCATGAAAATCAATACAACAAAATATATACCAAGAATTATGAATTGTAATAGTTGTAATTGTGTTATGTATTTTTTCCACCACAAATACTTTTGTATTTTAGGCCCGAATGCAGATAAAGCGTAATACGAATACATGACTACGTGAATCTGTAAATTCAAAGAGATAAAAATTTAATGAAAAGTTACCAAATAAAAGCATTGGGTAAGCTGCATGAACCATCGAATTCTTACAAAAGTGTTCATTATTGTGAAAAGTTGGAGACCAGGTATGAGAAGGTTTATTTTAATCAATAGCCACCCGAAGATGGGGACAGAAATGTGATGATACAAGTGGAGAATCGAAATATGACCATTCTTTTTACGTAATGCAAAGAAGAAGGTGTCGATCAGGTCAACGAATTTCGATAAAAAATACAAATAAACTGTAAATTCAACAATATTAGTTTAAAATTAATTTTGATTTTTGAGTACTATCTTTTTCTGCTATAGAGCAGCTCTGATAGATGAAAATGTTTACAAAACTTAAAAAGTTGTGGCTATAGTTGAGTTTAATAAAGATTGTTCTGTTATCCTCGGCTTAATAAGTTTTAGTTAATTTTTGAAGTGCATGATAATTATTGTTAAAGACAATTATTATATTTTAAACGTATCTCATCTTTTTTATTCAATTTTCTCAAATCGATGTTCAAAAATAGAAAAAGTTTATGACTTAAACAATCGAAATAAACTAATATGAACTAATAACGAATTTTAAGTATATTTCTCATGAGTCTCGTGATATTTGTGTAGATTTCAAATTTTCCATAAGACAAAAAGATTGCCTTTCATCGTATTCTGTTATTGAAATTTATTTATTTATAATTATCTGATATCTAAATAAGAAACTTTCATTGAAACATCTGATTAATATGATTTGAGGCAATCAAATAATTAATGACATATTTTGAACCGGGATTCTGTTCATGCAAAAGTACAAGTGGTATTTTGTAAAATTTTGATCATAGAAAAAACTTTTTTCTATTTTAGTCAAAGCTTTCGAAAAATGAAGAGTTTCTTTGCTTTTTCTCACAATACAAGGAAAATAGGGATTTCTTGCTTTCCCTTGAAAATTTCTCGTTTTTTCCCTTGCATACAGAAAGAAAAATTGACCTAACTGATTTTATATGAAATAAATAATGACACATAGTTCATGTATTTTACTGTAAGTTACGAGTCTACCAAACTATGGTAAAATAGGTTTGTGCATGAATTAGGAAATGAATTAGGAAATGAATAGGTAATTAAGACATGTTTTTCCTTAAATTACCGAATTTTACTGCTATTTCCCAAAATATTGGGAATTTTCCAAATTTTATAGATTCTAGGTTTAAAATCTTTAAAACTTTAAAATTATTAGTATTAAAATTCTATTGAATTTCATAACAAGTACATTAACTGTAGCATTAACTATAGTATAGCTCTTTGTTCGTAAATTAATATTTTATTAGGCTTAAATCAAACTGCTTACAACTGGTCCAAATAGAAAAAATTTATTCCAAAATTATATTTTATAAAACAGACTAAATACAATTCGAAATAATTTCTTTTGTGTTTAACTTGTTTAACAGTTTAGAACTCTTGCTCAAGAATTTAATTGAAAATAATAATAATCCCTAAATAAAGGCTACCATCAGACAAAAACTTTCAAAAATTGCAAACAAATGACAAAATTTGAATAAAACGTATTTTTAATTTGCCATAATATGTTCCTTAAATGGAGTTTTTATTACCAGTTTACCAAACTAATTATTAACTTCATTATACCTGAACTTTGTGCCTTTAGAAATAAGACTGTCTGTATTTGTAAAGTTAAGTAGTGTAACGAGTTGCTTGCTCATATATATTAATCTCAAAAGTTCGAGTTCAAATCTTAGCTGCATTAAGTTTCTTTTAATTTAATTAAATTTTATCAAGTGAGTAGTAGTTTATGTTTTTATCGGTGCAAGGGAAAAGTAGGCGTTAAATGTGAGAGCATTGACTTTAGTCATTAATTTTCGAATATAAGATTGACAAATTTATCGAGACAAAAGTCAATGATTAGGGAAAATATGAAGTACTATCGGCCAAAAAAGTATATGTTAAATAAAGCTTTTTCGCGCCTTACATATTTGGGGATCACTTTAATATTTATGCAATCAAGATTTTGAAAGCTTTTATAAACTCTGGTTTGAACTGACTTATGGCAAAACAAAATAATGAACTTTTATATTAACTGTTTTACTAATAAAGAGTTCGTAGATTGTTTACTTTGCATTCAACTTTTTTCAATTATTTAAGAATTCATCAGAGAATTTAAGTTACTTATGTTAAAGCTCGATACAAATTATAACACTCAAAGAATTTAAAGATGTTTCGCATTTCATGACTCATAGTAGAAATTATACTCATCAAAATAATATGACAAAATTATTTACACAATCTTTCCCTTTTTTGGTTCAATTGTGATTGACTTTTACTGTTTTTAAGCGCGTATTTTGACATACTTTTTGGCCGGTTGTACAATATTAAATACTTTAAGAATAAAATATAAATAGACTACAAATGGATCATAATAAGTGGACTAAAGTGAAGCAATTTGACAAAATTTCAATCGTTGCAAAACTTGATTTAACTTAATTCGAAAAATAAATTGTTTTACAATTAGATTTATAAACAAGTTGAAGTATATTTTAAAACTACTTTTCAAAAGTAGGCATTCAACAACTTTATTAGATGTGCTATTATTATAATTTCGAGCTCAGTTATTTTTATGTCGACTATAATGATCGCCACAAATGAAGACTATGAAGATAGTATTTATACGAAATAAAAATACTATGGATCTTACCTATATTTATATATGTCGATATTTCAGGTGTTAATGTTTTGTCAGTCGGATATTTAAAGTCCAAAAGTACTTTTCCATAGTTAAATCTCTTAACAGCTTCATAGAAGAAGTAAGTGTTCGAAACAACCATAAAAGTATTATATAATAACATCGGTAGTCGAAGTTTATACGGTCTTCGAGTTTCCATAAATCGTGGTATGAATTTAGTGACCAATAAGTAATAAGTAGTCATTGTGAATATAATTGGTAGTGGAGTGTGATCAATCAGTGGTAAATGTTTAGTTCGTGGATCCTGATAATCATACCAGTATTGGTAAGAATAATACAACAAATTTGACATTGTTTCAGTTGTTAGTATCACTATTACTAAATTTTGTTTTAACTCAAACTGAAAAATCAGTTGAAATCAGTGTTTCATTAAGAGGACCTTGAAAAATTTTTCCAATTTTTATGAATAATTGTATAGCTAATTCATAAAAAATTCTCAGATTACCCCAATGCGTGTGAGAAAACAGCTGCAAAATTACAATTATTTTGAAATTCTCATTATTTCCTTCATTTATAACAAATAAAAAGTATTTTTAATCGCTTAGAAAATTTAAATGAAAGATTGTAAGACATGACTTAGAAATAAAATGGAATCGAACTAATAGAATCAAACCTGCAGTTAGATT
The DNA here is from genome assembly GCA_018873245.2 of Archegozetes longisetosus. Lineage (NCBI taxonomy): Eukaryota > Metazoa > Arthropoda > Arachnida > Sarcoptiformes > Trhypochthoniidae > Archegozetes > Archegozetes longisetosus. The sequence goes on from JAEMBT020000007.1 coordinate 3,820,129, forward strand.
TACTGAAAGGGTCAGTTATGTTTGCTCAAGTATTCCTTGCAAAGTTTCAAATTTTAAATTTTCATTTAAGCATGTAATTACATCTGTCAAAGATTGGCGAAAAGTCATATGAAACTTGATTCCGAAGATCTATTTAAGCAATCTATATTATAAAACCTTAATTTATACTACATATAACTTTTAATTTCAGATTTAGAAACTTTCTTATTTATATTATGCTTGGAGGAAAAATCTGCATAAAATTCATTTGTTTATAACTTTTTTATTAATTAATGAAAAAAAGATATTTTACTTTGAATTAAAGTAATAATAGATGAGTAATTTTAGTTGTTGATAGTTTGTCGGCCGCAATTCGTATTTTAGTTTTAGTAGGCGATAACAGACTTTGGAAATAGCTTTCTGACAATTATTTGATTTCTCTTTTAATTTTTCCGATTAATTTTTCAATTGATTCAGCTGTTCATCCTTCAGAGTATAAATTTTTAAATCGAGCCCAAAATCTCTCGATATTTCTAATTAGTGGTACATTTGAGGATATCCGTCTCTTCTAACATAATTGATGCTCAACTTATCGAATGAGGAAATTGTTTTGATTGTATAACGAGAATTGGCTGTCTGAACAGAAAATGTAATTATGAAGACCTAATAAAGCTTTGATTCTATCGGTCAAAAATAAGTCAACAAAAGTACTAATCAACGGACAGACTTTAAGAATAAAGTCCATTATTTCTCCAAAGAACTGAATATTAACTTCATCGCCAATGATGGGTATATTCCGCGTTTAGTTAAAAAATTAATTTGAATTATGAAATAACGTGTTGAATTAGAATATGTTAATGAGAGTATTTTGACCAAATGGCTTTGATTTTGGAAGAACAGTCTTAGGTTTTTGTTTAATATTAGGAACAAGTTATCTCTTAAATAGTATTTAAGTTTAAACTCCAAAATTTTCTGCTTATCAAAAGTTTAATCTATTAGTCAAAGTAAAGTAAGTTCAGATCTATATTCATAGTTTTGGACGATTGTTGTGTTGACTTGACATTATTCAAAAACTTTGTGATTCAAAAATTGTGAAGAGTTAAACAGTTTTTGCGAAGATATTGCTAATGCATATGATAATTATTTATCTGTCTCTAGAGATCGATATTTTGATATGCGAAAAGTTCTGAAATATATTCCGTATAAATTGCAAAATGAGTTGAATTTTTATGATTCTCTGCATTCAATTAATTCTTTTCCTATTCCTAAAACCCAAGTTTTGTTACATGAATTGTATGGTCGAAAAATAAAACCAGAAATGAGTAAAAATTAAATATCAAAATTACTTTTAAAAGTCTATTCATTAAAGTTATGTTTCAAAGTTTTGATTATCATTAATTTCACGATAAAAATTCTGACACTTAAGCGATAGATATGACTATTAAGGGTTAATTTACAAAAGTTTTCACTTATCGAAAGCCTGATGACTAAAATTGAATACTTGTTAACTTGTAAGTTATCTCTATATGATTTCTATGCATTTTACTAAGGCTGTTTTTACGAGATCAAAGCCAAATGGAAATATAGTTTAAAGGACAAATATAGCTCTCATGAACAGAAAATGTGGAATATTAAGGGAATGGGAATATACTATTGTGAAAACATCCAGAAATTGATTTGAGAGCTCTCTGAAATTATTTTTCACTTTTAGCAACTAGAGTAAAGGATCCTCTCATACTTTCGATTCAATAAACTTGAAAAAGATTTTGCACAAAATGCATAAATTAAAAATAAAAATAAAACACTTATAAAACTGGTTGGCTTTTACTTTCCCGAGAAGCTGGCAAAGACATTACATACCTATATATTTATCATCAGTATCGCTTGACAAGCAAAAAAGTCTCAAGCCACACCCACTTCCGACGAAGTCCAAGCTCCGTCTCCAAAAAAATTTTGAGCTACATCCAACAAAATTTTCCTAAATTTTCTTCTAAGTATACTGGTTAAGAATATACAAACGGATTCTTGAAATTACTTCTGGGGGCGGAGTTATGAGTATTCAAAGTTTCGATATTTCAATTTTTGGTTGGCTATTACATTCCGGAGAAGCAGGAAAGTCATTACATACCTATATATTTATTATCAGTATCACTTGATGAACAAAAGTCTCAAGCCACGCCTACTTCCAACCAGGTCTAGGCTCCGCCCACAGCAAAAATTTTGAGCCACGCCCACCACAATTTCCTAAAATATTCTTCCGAGTATACTGGTTAAGAATATGAAAAAGATTCTCGAAATTCCTTCTGGGACGGAGTTGTGGGTATTCAAGTTTTCCTTATTTTACTCATAAAAAACTACTTCAAATATTGTTTCAACGATATGATTCAACGAATTTCACAAAATATTTAATGGCTAAATAGCTGCCCACAATTTTAAAAATATATTTTATATATATGAAAAAGAATTACCTAAGTTTATGCACGCAAATCATAAAGTTCAACTATTTTATTGAAATTTATTGCACTAATACATTTTTCAAGATTTAATGAGTATATAAAAATAAAGATTAAAAACTTAAGAAACTTTATCGACTTTGTTTTATTAAAATTTCCTCTGAGAAAGTGGTTATGAATTTTTGAAGGTACGGTATTAATCATCTTTATTCCATTTATTTCAGTATCAGAAATATCAACCAGAATGACGATAGATTCAGATGTTTTCCGAAAGACATACATACTTTATACCCATTCGGGGTATAGTGCAGAATAGGCCCACCTTCGGATCGTATTCAAATCGGGTTTTCTGGGGGTTTTCGAGGTCGTAGAATACATTTCTGGCGGTCCCAAATGTCGGAAATCAATACTTCCGGTGAAAATAAAATGTCGAATTTTCGACTTCCGGTTCAACTTTTCGCACTTTTTCTGACATTTTTCGTGTTCCCCATGGGCAGATTCAGTCGGAGACTGACAGTAAGATCCAAAGCAGCCAAAAAAATCATAATCAAAGCCCCGTTAGCCGAACCCAGTGGATACTACGTGGAGGTGGGGTTGGATTTTATCCGCCTTGGTCAGTTTTGTTTACCGGGATAACCTTGCCTACCCGAGGCCTTGAAAAAGGCCGTTTTGGCGCCGCCCCCTTAGTGATGTGCCTGCAAGATGTTGAGCAACTGAATCATTTCTACGAATAAATCGGCACCGCCACGCTTAACGTCGCGTTGCCAAAGATATTCGCAAAGATGGTTGCTCAGGGTCTCTTTGTGCATGCCACCTCAACATGTGCGGCGCTTCATCGCCCTCCAGGAGGACTCAATCTTTTGGGTGTTAGCCCAGGTGTCTCAGCGTACCGACGGTTATCAGGACAAACCTCGATACTGAGGTCCCTAGTGTTGACACCAATGATGCTCAACACCCAGGTTCCCTCGACCAGACGCCCGCGGTTATATTTTCAACGACCGATCTTGGCCTCATAGACCTCGACTACGAAACTAGTACCACCTATCTTCCCATCATTCACCCGAGCGTCCACCCAGTCAACGCAAGCCTCTTGGCAGATCTTGTACCAGTGGGCGACGGTATGGCGTGACAACTAACAGTCGCCCAAACTGGCCTCACGAATCGCGTCCTCGTAAGAGAAGGGATGGACAAAACAGGAAGCGCCCAAGGGACATACGCGACTCCTCAAATACTGTTCAACTAGTGAGGGTGACCTCCGAGCACTTGCGACAACGCAAGCGCTTGCCTGCAGCAGTGCCAGCTCGCTTGTTCGAAAGTGTCATATTTCTACGACACTTCGAACAAGCGCAGATCTCAGGCAAGAGCCCGACTGGCTATCACCACTGTAGACAAGCCTCTGGCTCGTCCACGCCGCATTCCCGCACCAATCTCCTGATATTGTAGGCACCGTCCATCTCCGAGTAGAACTAGACTAGAAATGAGCTAATTGATCAATTTTCCTTGACATTATTAGTGTCCGGTTTATCGGTAACAGCTTTAATGAGATCAATCGGCCATGGGGAAAACGAAAGATGTCAGAAAAGTTGAACTGGAAGTCGAAAATTGGACATTTTGTTTCACCGGAAGTATTGATTTCTGACATTTGGAACCGTCAGAAATGAATTCTACGACCTCGAAAACCACCAGAAACCCCGATTTGAATACGATCCGGACGTGGGCCTATTCTGCACTATACCCATTTTTTCATTACACTTTATTTGCTTAACCCGTGGATTTTGTTTCCTGTAGGCCTAAAAGCAAAAATGAAGTAGACGTAGACAAATGTAAAAATTTTGAACTCGCGGCTTTTGTTATTGTACGCTTACAGGTAAGAAAATTATAATTTTTCACATAAAATCGGTGAATATCTAGCTTTATTTAATTGCTTCACAATTTTCCTATAATTGATTCATCTAGAATGAACAAATAATTCCTGTATAAGAATTTATGAGCAAATAATGTAGAAAATTCTAGAATATTATATATTAGGTGATTTCATAATGGACTTCAAACTTTTTGATAAGATAAAATTACGTTATTATTAACTTTAGTCAATAAGTTAATACTTCAAACTCATCACTAGTTAGTGTACTATAAAATGATGGCCCTTCAACTAATTGTGTTGATTCTTGCCGTATTCAAAGTATCGAGACCCCATTTTTAGACCAACTTCGGGAAAGCGTCACTGCAAAGGACCAGCGATCATTTATAAAGTTAAGTGTATTACTGGGCACAGCTCAAGAGTTGTTGCGACACAACTGGCAACTGCTGCTCCTCAAGGCCATTTAAGTGAAAGGCAAGTATACACCTGGTATAATGATTTTAAAGACGGAAAGCGCACAGATATAGAAAATCTATCTGGACCCGGAAGACCACGAGATGTGGTTACAGAAGAAAGTAAAGAAATGGTTAGGCAGCTGATATTGGAGAGCGAGGGAATGCGTACGGAAGATCTCTTATATGAAACTCAATTGTCTCATACAAGCTTATGGAGACTTCTCTGAGCCAGAAAAATAAAGTCCATGTGGGTCCCTCACGAATTGACCGAGAGACAACAGCAAGCAAGAATGAATATAGCAGGTAAACATCTTGCACGTTATCAAAGGGAACGTGATTTTCTGAATAAGATAATGGCCATCGATGAGACATGGATTAAATCATATGACCCACAAGAGTCTAGAGCCGCTAGTGAATGGCTATTGCCCGGACAAAAACTGTAGTTATGCGGAAATGAAAAAAAAAATTTTTCTGAAAAATTTTTTTTCAGCGCATTTTTTTCCTATTTGTCGTAGACCCAAGATATTAAAGGAGGAATCTCAACAATGGAAGTGCATTATGATTTTGGCACTTTGGAAGAAGCAGTTCTTCACATACGAGACTTTACCTGAAGGAAGTACTGTTGACAGTATCACCTATCTTAACTTCCTCGAACGTCGTGTGCTTCCCGAAGTTAATCGAAAAAAATTTGGACGTCCCATCATATTACATGACAATGTCAGACCCCATAAACATCGCATTATTAGGGAGTTTCTGCAAGAAAAACGTTGAGAATAATTGGAGCACCCACTATATAGCCTTGATGTCACCGCCGGACATGGACGCTATCCATCGTATAAAAGTACCAAACAAGGGGAAGCAGTTCCAGAGTCAAGATGAGTTCAAAAGGGATTACGCAGCTGTAATTCGGGACATTAACGAAAAACACGAATCTTTGGGTATCACGATGCTACCTGACCGCTGGAGAGCTATCACCCTTGCACGTGGCAAATATGTCGAAGATTAGTATAAAACATACTTTGATATCTTGTATCATTTCGGAAATATTTGAAAAATAATATTGAAAAAAGTTTGAAGTCCATTATGAAATCACCTAATAGGATTCTAGAATGTTCTAGAATACTCTAAGTTTCTAGAACGTTCGAAAAATTTTTTAAATTTCCCTAAGTTTCCATAAAGTTTTAGATAATTTCATAACATTAAACAATAAAAACGATTACTCCATGAGGTAACTATTGATTTTCATTCTTTTCTGTCATAGTTATAATTTTTCATTGAACAGCATTATTCATTACATTAAAACGGGACTGGTGGTGAAGATGCCCTGTTGACCGGTAATTCATACAGTTATGAATATACCGGCCTCTCTCTCTCTCTCTCTCAGCCTAATAGGGTTGGTAGTTAGGGAAAATATTGAAGAGTACGTGCTCGATTAACCACGGTACAGCTCCAGTGGAGAGGAGGGACTGTGTAAAGAGATAAATGAGATAGCTTACTTTAAAGGTTTGATTCGCACTGAAACGAGAGATATTACCTGCGTACAAATATATTAATACTTAAAGTATTTACATATATTCATTACCACAGTTTTTAGTCATAGTATCATTGATTTTGGATATAATTAATTAATATATTTACATAAATGTTATAATAATATTGACTATTGTGTTTTGTTAATGCTTTTGAAGATATAAATGTAATGTGTTAATTTTCTTAATTGTAATTAAAGTAAATAGTGAGTTTCGAATTGAAAAGACTTAATATTATTGCCGAACGCTGGTTGTCACGAGATGGCGACAAGGGTTTCATTAACTCGTTTCAATATATGTCTATTGGTCAACTGAACTCGAGTTATAGCAGTCATTTGGAGTCACTCAAAGTTTTCATGGAAATAAAACACATTAGATGAAATATGCGCTATAAATGGTTCTATTGTATGATAGAATGTGAGAAAAATAATTTCGAAGAATGATTCGAAACTTGCTCTCTTATGGAATTCCATAATAGAGGTAAAAATAATAAAAAAATATGATCAAGTAATTAAGGAGAGTGCCAAACCATTGCATTTTGTCCCTCCAGTGCGCCGCAGCGCCACCTATGTCAATCGATAGATCTCAACGAGTACTAAAATAATATATAGGATTTAGTTCGATTCGGACACCCCCGTGGTCTGTAGTGACCATCAAAGTTGTGACCAACAGACGCATTTTGCGCTTGTATCGAAGTAGTTACGACGAAAATCCCAAGCACAGAATACGTTGGGTCGCGAAGTAATCCAGTGTTTCTCTCTCAAATTATGTTTATCATTATTATTATTTAAATGTTTATAACGAAAGTTATTTAAACGTGATAAATCTGGACTACGCTACTTGATTCAAAGTGAACTATTGAAATTATTTATAGCATTTTGAGCTCACTTCAAACGATATGCTTTCGTAAGCTTTTGTTAGACTAATAGTGTTATATTAAAACAAAAAGTATTTTAATTTGTTTTGTAAACTTTCTATTTGTTATGAGAATGAAAGTAAAACTCTTATTTCGTTATGACTATAAAAGGTTTTGTTTAGTTCGCTCTAATTGTAAAAGCAAATTCTTATTCTAATTTAATTACAATAGGAAATTAATTGTTATGGGAATCTAATACTGGAATGCTTGAACATCCCTTTTAGGAATAACTTTTCTTAAAATTATAACTCGAAAATATTCTTAAACATCCTTTTATTAATTAGAGAAGAGAGAGAGAGAGAGAGAGAGAGAGAGAGAGAGAGAGAGAGAGAGAGAGATTAGAGTGAGTTAGTAAGAGAGTGCGAGAGAGCTTAGACTCTGTGCGACACTTTTAAATCTTTGTGTATTATCATTCAATTTATATTTTAATAAAGATTGTTAATTGTTAAAGTCGGAGTTATTATTTCGCTATATAAAAATCCACTCTCACAATTGGTAGCAGAGCGTGGTTACGTCTAATTGTTCAAAAACTATGGGTTCGGGACGTTTCACCGATAGTCACCAGACCCACAATAGATACCGATAAATGGCTGTATTACTCGTTCTCAACAACCGTTATCATATAGACAGTTGATTTTTAAAGAGTGGTATTCAAAATTTCAAAAGCTAATAAATCTTGAAGCGTTCATCTGATATGCTTAAGACTTATATTTCTGGAAACTGTGTACAAAAATTTTAAAATGATGTGCATATCATCATCTGTTCCAATAGGTCCACCAATGAACATTGGTGATATGTACATCACTACAAAGATTTTTGCACACAGTCTTCAGAAATATAAGTCTTAAGCACATCAGATGAACGCTTCAAGATTTATTAGCTTTTGAAATTTTGAATACCACTCTTTAAAAATTAAATGACTATATGATAGCGGTTGTTGAGAACGAGTAATACAGCCATTCAAATGAAAGCTTTAATCGTCGATTTCGCTATCTTCCAGCTCTTGAACCAATCGAAAACTTTTCCAAAATTATTCCCCTATTTTTATTGATTTTTGAGCGAAGTTCCGAAAAGATACTAAGTGGAAGTGGGGGTCAAATGTTTTTGTTGAAATTAAGTCTTGTCCCATAGAAATAATTTTAAAAAGTGACGAAAGTTCTTTTTCTAGAACTGGAAGTAACTAAGATCTAATATTCTGATCAAAGATGTATCAACATACTTGCCATCTCATTACAAGATCAAAAGTCCTTGACCACGCACAGTGCCTTAACGTGGGTTCTCCTTTGACGCTACGGTTTGTTACTTTTCATTTAAATAAGCTCATCAGTCAAATTAATGACTATTTCTAAGGCAAAAAAGTTTGGTAAAACGGGTAGTATTTGAAAGTAAGGCCTATTTATTAATCTTATCTATTCTGAGATGAACTAATTTCATCTTTAAGAAAAGTTTATAATGATTATAAATGTCAACGTTGTACTAATGTATTGATGAATACAGCGATCGGTTAGTAATTAATACCGCAATTGCTTATATTGTTAGTCTATTAATAAGCTTACTCACATTAGAGAGATTTTGAGTTAAACACTTTCTAGTGCAAGTGTAGTTAGGTTCTCAAAGAGAGCAGACATCGGTTCTCAAACTACCTCTCACATTATTATCAATCCATACACCGATTGTATTATGTTGTGTCTAACGTTTACTTAAACTACATTAGTATAAAAATACTACTTATGTGAACTGCTTATTACTTGTGTTATAATAATAAAAGATTTTATCATTTGAGTTTTAGCAAAAATTAATTAAACGCATAACGACTTCGAGTAATGTCATACTTTCGATAATAAGACACTAAAATATAATAGGAATTTATCTAAAAGAAAATATTTTCAGCTAAATATCAAAGTAAATGATCTGCCAATAAGTGATTTGGTGAGGGATCAGGAACTTGAATGATATGGCTATCGAGTGGCTGTTGCTTTGTATTGTGCTTAACAAGATTTGAGATTCCGTTTTCTGCCTTTTTTGACATAGTCGAAGCTTTGATAAATTTTCAACAGAAATAAAGTTTAAAATACTTGAAATAATCTTTTCAGATATTTAAAATTGTGACCTGATATCAACTGATATCTATTGTATTGGAAAATCTTAAGAAAGTTTCATTTGACTAAATGGAGGAATTTTTAGTGAGTACTCGCATCGATAGAACAGATTTCGATCTAAAGTCAGTAAAGAGTTCAGATTCATAAGTCGACTTAATTTAGTGTTTGATCCGAGTTTCGTGATTCGCAACAAAGAGTTGATGAATGGAGTCAGAGCTGTTTTCGTAAGTGCTTGAAAAGAATAGAAAGGTTATGCGATTTTCAGCTCAAGAAATACTATGCCTAAAATAAATGTCTGAAAAAATAGAGACATGTATACTTATGTGTAAAGCATTAGTGTCAAGCAATCGACTGTACCGTAAAACCTGCACACTATTGACTTATTCTAAATTATTAGATCTTAATCTTAACTATGAATGACTTGAATCAATAGATAAGATTTAATAAAATGCAATTGATATTTGAAAATAAGATAATCTTATCTTTAAATATTAACCTTAACTTTACCCTAAGAATATACTGACATATATGATAAAAAGTTTCTGCAATTTTACATTCTTTATCGTCTCTGTTGAATTCAAATCGTTAACAATGTGAAACGCAGAATCAATACCGATAGCTTTCACAGTTGTCAAAGATTCCATTGACATCACCGATAAACTCTGTAATTTGATTGAGAAAATTCACTGGATCAACCAAGAGGCATCTTGTCACAAATCTGTGCAATCCACCTATTATTTGGCTTAAACTAAGCATGATGTTATAGTCTTCAATTTGGGTTTGCCCAAACCTGCTTCCAATCCTATAACCGAAGGTGTGGTTTATTATAGTTCAGTTGAGGCCTATCACACCCTATTTGGTATTTAGATCTTCTCCAGAAGTAGTCAGTGGACTAATTTAGGAGAGTTTGGATTTCATGACTATTGCGGAACAGGTCGACTACAATGATTCGATCAAGATGGAACTCCTAATGTGCGCGGTAGTCACAAAGTTCTCTCCGGCAAAATGATGGTTTTAAATCTAAAATAATCTCATTCAATGTATCTCAAATTTAGTTTTATATTAATGAATTTCTCTTTTGATAGTTCCTATCGCCAGTCATCTTAAAACGAAACTATGTACTGTCTAACGTAAATACAAGTCAATTGTTACCTAAGTTCTGATATGTTCTCAGCCAAAGATTGTACTAATCATTAAAATTGTAAATGATTTTCTCACAATTTGCTTACTTAAATAAATTTTCAATCATCTACCGAAAAGTTTTTAAAGTTTATCTTGGATTACAAATGTTTATTTCACTCATTAAGCTTCAAATATATAATTGAATCACATTTCGATCTTTATTTTCCGAGTAGTTAGTTAAATATAAAAAATATCAATAGGTATCGAATAATTACAGCAATAATTAGAGTAAATTGTCACAATTGATTAATGAAATATTTTTCTAAACTTAAGGATCAAATTGAACAACAAATGATTCGTCGCAATGAATCTTAAATCCATTTTTAACAGCATTACTTGACTTATCACTAAAATAATTAATTAAAGAGAGATCTTCATCAGAGATTGGATCAAATGACAAGTTTCTGTTGGTTATCGGAGCTGAAAAACAAAAAGAGGCTTAAAGATCATCAAAAACTTAGTCAAAGAGAAGTAAAACTTCAAAACAATTGATGAACGCATAGTAAACAGAATCGATTTTAAAGTAGAAAAACTTTTTTACAATAACTAAACGCATAAAAATTAATAGATTCAAACCTTGATTTGAAATATTGGGCATTAATTTGGACTTCAGGACTAATGGTTTCTTAATATTGGCCAGTCTTTGAGCATAAATTCTTTGTCTTTCATTCCAATCACTTTGCTCTAAGTTATTGTCAATAGACGAGACATCAATTACTTTCGCCACTAATTTATGCAAAGTATTATTCAATTGGTTTTGTTCATTACGTCCATTGACAGCTCCATAAGTTGGAGAAACAATCGAAGGACTACTATATCGAGAATCACTAAATCCTATATTTAATACATATACAAAAAAACAACTGAAATGTAAACACAACTCGTTCATTGAAACAAACAGTATTTCATATAACTTTTTCTGACCTTCTGGTGAAGAGACTGGATTGTCCAAAATACGTGTCCTTTCGTTGATTTCTTCATCAGATTTGTTCGGGAGACAACACGAAGAAATGTTTCCCATTATTTGACAATTTAATTAATTATCTTTTAAATTGTTTTTTTGTCGAAAAGGATGAGAAGTGGGAGTCATTGAAATTTAGCTTTATTATTGTGTCAATTACGTTTTGTTGTATTTGAACAAAATATGAGTCTCTTGTGGAAACTTAGTACTCACTTCATCATAAATATTAGACGTTATTTATGTAACTGAAAGTAAACAGAATGCTTTCCTAGTTACTTTACTTTCTTGAGTTTGATTTTTTTCTATAATTTACTGAGATGTCTTTGGCCAAAAATAAATTCATGAATTAGACTTACTTAGTTATTCATTGTTGAAAAGGCTTTCTTGATGTTTGACAAGGGTTTCTTTGTTTCTAATATTATTTTCATTCAATGCGTATAATATAGTCATCTATAAAAGTTTTAACAGAAATGTATTTAACACTTTTTTACATGTATTAAGTCTATTGAACACTAGGCAGCACTTTTGTATAGACACTTTTACTAAGAGAGGTGCTCTGCAATAGTGGCGTATCTCTAGTTCTTTGTACGCATTAGGATACATGATTATTGCAGAGTACAACTTAGTCTCTATAGGCAGTATGTGCCAGAGCGTCAGACTCAAATCAAACAGATTTTTGCCCGTGCGCCTCAATCTCAGTGGCGCAATGGATAGTGCATTTGACTTGTAAGCCAAAGATCTTAGGTTCAATCTTCAGGTGTCAACCTTTTTTTTCATTATATTTTCTCTCTTCTAAATTCTTTTTTTCACTTCCTTCAAGTCTAAGACCAGTTCTTATAATCTACTCTGAAATCCGCTACAATCGATAGATTCGCAAGATTGATGAGATGTGGCCAAAACATAAATGTCAACTTTTCCGCAACGTTAGGTTAATTAATATTGTTATGAATTGATAGATACTATTTGCGCATGCATTTTAGTTTGGGATACATTCAATAGAAATAAAGGTAAAGGCAAATGGAGACAAAGTCATGCCGATCACTAATTAATACCGACAAAAGTAATTAAACATTAATTTGAATTGAATTTAGATTGAAAAAAGGTACTTTAAACTCTATAATTAACAAGTAAGTGACAAGCTAATTAGATGAAAATTTAATGTACTTCTCATTCTAAAAGTTATTGTAAACCACAAAATGTTATCAAGTTCTCAAACGCAAAACCGTAAGTACATTTTTATCATTTATTAGTCAATTGGTTCAATGCTCAATCATTATCTTCTCATAATCAGACACTACATCGGAAACGTCTAAACAGTCGCGAGCACTGACTGGAAGTGTCACTAAATTGTTGGACAATTTTGGTTTCATTGATGACAGTGTTTTCTTTCAGTTGAGGTAATCATTAGTTTTCAAACCAATCATTAATTCATTCATTCATTTATTCATTCATTATCTTTGATATCAATGAAATAATTGCATAAATTGTACAAAAAATGTCTGTAGTTTTTGACTAATAAATAAAAACTTCAAAAACATTGATATAAACAAGTTTTAGAAAAAGAGTAAAATTGGTGTGTATTTGTTGATTAAAATTGAAATTCTTATGGCATTAACCGACAGTGTGGTAAAGGGCGGTGACGTGCAGGTCGGGGATAAGGTTTACTGTGAGTGCTCTTACTCCGAACACTTGCCCTTCAAATGGAACGCAACAAAAGTCCATTTGGTTCAGAGCAACAATCGGAGCAGCAGTTCCAGCAGTCAGTCCTCTCAAACTCAGTCTCAGTCGAATGCATCACAAGTCGCCTCAACCTATCTTCAGCACAGACTTCAGCAACAGCAGCAACAACAGCCTCGCGAAGAAGCAAACAATCCAATGGCTGGAATAAATATTAATCCTTCCCATAATTACTATTCGAATCAGTCGGTTGCAAATCAGTCTTCATTTGTGCCTCAAATGGATTTCGTCAAGACACAACAAGCGGTGGCGGCCGCACAACAATTGGCCTCTTATTATGGCAGAAATGACAATCAAAATAATTTCAGTCAGTTGCAATACACGTCAACTCCAGGTATTGATCAATATCAGTATTTTGTGTTGAACTCTCTCATAGTAGCAATTGGTTCAATTGATCGATAGGTTCGGCCTTTGTTTCCTCTTCACTGCCATTCGCTCAACAAATTCAGGCAAACATATTGCCTGCACAGACCAGACATGCACCTCAGAATAGTTATAAATCTAGTGGTTCCCGTTGGGAAAGAGACGAGAGAAGTGGTCGTACTGATGATAGATTCAGAAATAGAGATAACGATCGCTCGAGATTTGGCGACAATGTTCGTAAAAGACATGATGAAAGGGATATAAAGAGTCTGGAAAAGGATCGCAACAGTATTGGAAGGGATGAGTTCGGAAGAGATTTGAGACGAGACAGGGATAGGGATAGAGATCGAGATCGAGAACGGGACAAAGACAAGGAACGTGAACGCGAGAGATTATCAGAAAGAGAGCGAAGATCAAAGCGATCGGAATCACCAAATAGTGTGACAAGTCAGAATCAGAGTACAAGAGTTGCACAAAGACGTCGATACGAACCCGTCAACATTCCAAAGTTGGCGATACTTAAGTATGCCTTTAGCCTCAAATAGATTTTATGATTAGAAAAATCATTAAAGTTATTCACTTTTGATAGGAATCCCCTCAATGTTTATGACATTAAACAGAGATATTCCGCTAATCTTCACGTTCCTTCAGACCTTAAAGAAGTTGTTGTTAATTCGCAATTTTCGCTAAATATAAGTGATATCCCGAAACCGATAACTTTCAGAGTAGTTGATATTAAGAACGAAAATAAGAGAAAGATTCGCCGAAGAAGACTGAAAGTAATAAAGATGTTAAGAAAATGGATTCGAAAGATGAAAATGATAGCAAACAAGAAGCAACAGCTATGGAAGTCGAAGACACAAACAATAAAACTGATGGCAAAGATAAAGCATCACCAGGACAGCCAATTTCATTGAGATCACAGCATAAATATGGGGTCAAGGTTCTTATCATTTCATTGCCGTCAATGAATGACATTTACGATCGAATATTTGGCTCAGATTTTGACGCTATCAGTACTGGAAGTAAAGCATATTTTCTTCACTTCAACAAACTTTTGGCTTTTCTCGTTTCGCGTAATGCAAACGATGGTTTCTCTCTAATTGGAGGAAAATTCAGTCCTCAATTGGATGGATATATGTGAGTATAAAGTTATTCGAATTGTATGTTTGCCTGAAAACTTATGACCGATTATTTCAACGATAGATCTGATACCGACGAACCGAATTTGATCGCAACAGCCATTCGTGTGGTCGGAGAACAAACGGGAATGAATTTAACGAAATGTAGCAAATGGAAACTTATCGCAACTTTCGTATACAATCGGTATGTTAGTAGTGAAGAAGTCACCGGTAGAAACCATGTTTCAAATCCATACTTTCTCTAATTTTAGTGACAATTCAGTGGACCCGTTGAACCCAAGCCTGGAATTTACGCGTGTTTATATGCCTGACGTTTGGAGCTCTTTGGACAGCATTTATGATGAATTAAAAACCAACAAATCTATTACTAATGATATAGAAAATAATGAGTCTGATCTTGTTTTAAATAATGATATGATAGAAAAAAATAGTGAAAATAGTGATGATGTTATTGCTAATGATCATAAAAGTCAGTTAATTAGCGCTCACACCAATGACTTAAATGATTCTTCTGCTGGCATTCAACAAACGGATTCTTTAGCCGAAAACTGTTCAACTGCTTCCTCACAACAGCCATCAGCAGATATTAGCTCTGCTATGGATTTATCTGATTCTAATGTTTCTGAATCGGAGGGAAACAATTTACGGCGAAACCAGGAATCGATTTCTAATGTTGCGACGACAACTTCTGACACCACAACCATTGATTTGACTTCGGGAACAGCTATAAGTTCATCTATTGAGCCACAAGTCGTTGATTCGTCATCTGTTGATAGTTCGTCAACTGTTGTGCCGACACCTCAGAAGGAGATCGAGGACTCATCTTCTAATGCACGAAAACTTGATTCGGACATTCAAACGCGATCAGTTTCTGGGAACGATAAGGAAACTAATGTTTCTTCTCCTTCTACTAAGACTGCAGCACAAAAATCTGCTCCCATTCCAGGTGATCCCTCAGAGTTACAGCTACTGTTGTCGCGCATTAATGATATGAAAGTTGCTGAACTGCGCGCAGAGCTTGAGAAAAGGGGTACCCGCATTAAGGCTAACTTAAAAAAGGCTGATTTAGTGGTTAAGTTGAAGCAAGTTATTGAGCAATTGTTAGAGGACGAGGATGTTGTTAGCGATGAGGTTAAGAATGACTGGTGGGCGCAGAGAATTCGCAGCAAAGAGAGTGCTAGCAATGAAACTGAGGATAAGGATAGCTCTCAACAAAATCAAAGCAACAATGAGGAGGACGTGCAGAAAGATGTTCATAAGTCCTCCGACAACGCTTCGAATGACAATAATGACAGCAATGCTCGCCTTACTATTGATGACACGAATCAGCAGGAGTCCCAAATGAGTGTCGATAATCAGAGTGACAACCAGAATAAAAAAGATGACCAAAATGTTGTCAGTACTGATCACAACCAAAGACAAGAACAAAGCGAAACAGCACAAACAAACGATGCTCAACAAAAGTCACCAGAAAATGGTTAATGAGAATTGAAATTAAACTCACGTTATAGTGATCTCTTTTCGAAGATAGTTTAACTGAATTATAGGTTGCACTTTTCGAGAAAATGATTCACGAGAATAACTATAACGAGAAATTAGTTGAAAGTCTCGTAATCATAGATTCTGTTATTGATTGGGTCATTTTTATCATTTTCTAGAATCAAATAAACGTAAAAATGATGAGAGTCAAGAAATAGAGCCAAAGAAAGCAAAGAGTGGCAATGAGTCCCCTCCACGAGAAATAGTTCCGAAGAAAGTGGTCGAGGGATGTGTTTGTGTGAAAGGAGGAGAAAACCTAACAGTAATAACACTCCACGAAGCTCTTAATCATCAACGATACGATCAGTTTGAGGTTCGATTCGACATTTACTTAGTTTAAGGTTGAATTAAAACCCAATTTTTTGATTAATTAGATGTCGATTGCGTCGGAACTGGTGCGAGAGTCTTTGATTCATCACTTCTCGCACTATATCTTGTCGACTTTAGTTCATAACCATCGAAATCCTGCTGTGAAAGAAGAAAAGTCTTCGCAAGATTTGAAAGTAAACCATTTTACTGATTATTTGATTTAGAAGTTGCTAATTTGATTTGTCTCCAATTGATAGCCAACTCCATTACCAGTAAATTATGTTCATTTGTCATTCGCTTACTTTGATTCGAGTCATTGCGGACACATTCTGTCTGAAGATTTAGCAAAGCTTTTAAACAACGCAAACTTTACTCTGTCACGAAGAGCTTTTAATCTACTCGTCAATAGCGAGGAAAAAGTTGTTTATCGCGATTTGACTGAGCCAAAAGAGTTGCTTGCACTTAAAAAAGCTAATTACAATAGAAGTAATGTTAGTTCAGGTAACGATTCATCCAATGCAAATCAGGTTAAGATAATTGAGAAAAACGGAACTGTTTATGATATCGAAAAACTGATTGAACAGTCGGAGAGTAATGAGAAATTGAAAGTTAGATTGGCTGAAGAGTTGACTGCAAATAAGGATAAAATTGGTACAAGTTTTAAGTACTTGACTGAAATTAATAGATATTTATGATTGGTTTATTAATTGATTTTCAGAACAATTGAATGAATATATAAATGAATTGGAAAATAGACAGAAAAAGATGACAGTTGCAACCGAAAAGCAAAACGACGAAATTTGTTCGCTTAAACGTGAGCGAGAAATTATCAAAAATAAGGTAATTCTTGTCTAGATGTCCATTGAAACGATGGCTAACTTTTAATTTTGCTTAATTTTCTGCTCATTAGTACGACTCATTGCGGAAAGCAGTTGAGACATCCGTTTCATCTTTCAATGAAGTTTTAAAAGTTCAAAGTGAAGAAAATAAGATTTGAAAATGAATTTTCCAAAAATATCAATCGATTGATTTTAATTATCATCACTCCTATTAATTTTTCTTTTGATTGTTTTCTATAACTTTTAATTTAAATATATTGAAGTTTAATATTTTGTAAGCTTTAAAGATTTAGTTCATTTGCGCGTACAATAATAAACATAATTATTCGATATTATTCTCAACTAAAGACTTATTCGAACTTTAAATTAGAATTAAACAGTTTTAAAAACTTTTTGTAGAAAAGTTGTTAAAAGAGAAAAATTTGAAGAAAATAAAATTTCCATAGAAAAACAGAGATCTTATTTCAAATCTAAAATTAGTAAATATTTGAAATAAAAGTTTTCTCAAGTCTTAAAAGTGAGCAAACGTTCGGTAAGAGAGAGATTTAAAAACTAATATTTACATTGTGCACAAACTTGTCATAACTTTTACATAAATAAGTATTTGAGTCATACGTGACTCAAATGACATCACCCGAGAAATCCTTAAAATAAGAGAACAGTTTATATTATGGCTTTCAATTGACTGTTACTCTCATCAAAATAACAACAAATCATTTTAATTATTATTTGTTATTTTTATATTTTGGTCAATTATTTTATTTGAATAATTATATATTTTCAATGTTTAATTCTTTAGTTATTTCCAGTATTTAATTCAAATGTATTTTTGAGCCATTTTTCGGCAGAATATGAATCAAAACAATGGTTTGTAAAACATTTCATTAATTTACTTAACGTTTGTTTACATTTGTTTACATTTTTATCTTCTGTTTTCTACTTATTTAATAATTGTCTTGATTTCAGATTTGTTTATCACTAATTTGTAAATATCTTCACTTGATTTCCAAATATTTTAATAACTTTTAATAACTTTTTTTTAAGAAGTTTAGAAATTTTGTTCCAAAGAGTTTCAATTTAAATAGTTTTTGGCCATAAAGTGTTTTATTAATTGGCCAATTAATTATTTGGTCTTACAATAGGATCAGTTCCACCACTTCCACCTCGAAGAACAATATCAATCCCAAGAAGTCCATCGACGAATGAATCGAAAGTCTTGATGACATCCGACGCACAACTGTTAACAAAAGGTTACATGTTCTTCAAGTGGCTCTAGAGTTCAATTATTTCATTATTTACCTCTTCATTTGATTAGTTCCTCCACCGCCACAAAAATCAAAATATAATTCAGATTTAATTAATTTCCGGCTTCACGAACAAGAGCTCAACAATGAGTCCAGTGATGAAAACTTCAACTCGTTTCAAACGCAGGTCTCGAGACCTAATCTCTTATCAAATACTAATTTTTCTAACTTTTTGAGTATGTTTTGAGTCAAATTTTGTTTTGTTGGAAAGCTTTTAATGATTTGCTTATTGTCTGATTTATTATTTGGATTGGCAGCAAATCCTAACATAAAACTAACCCCAAGCCCAACAACTGTCGCAAATACGTTACAGTCTCAAATTCAATGGCAAACACAGGGCATTCCAACTCAATTTATCAACAATACAGTCATGCCTTCGGTCGCACGGTCTCAAATGCCGAATAACTGCTCGAATTCATTCACTAACTATATGTATTCATCGTCTGCAGGAGTAATTAATTCTTACTTTTACTTTGTTTTAGTTTTTACTGGTTTAGTTTTTATTAGATTTTAAGTTTATTAAAACCTTTTCTTGAGCCTCTCCCCAAGTTTTCTATTTCTTTGCTGTAAATCGGATTTAGGTTAAGAACGAAAAAAGCCATTTAATTTTCAGAACTTTATAGTTATATCACTTACAATTCATTACAATTGATAAATAGGTGTCGCCAATGAGTGGTTCGCTCCCGATGGGTCCGGTGTCTTCATTGTCTCACTCTTTGTCTGCCCCAAGCTTCTCTTCAAACTTTTCGTTTTCAAACCTGACATATACTTATTCAGCACCACCAACATTTCGACAAAGCAGTGCTACAACTGCTACGACACTAGAAGATATTCAAAAACTGGTCACAAACGGTAACTCACCTGCTCATCAAATTCTGGTCAATAAGAAGTCTATCGATAAAAAAGCAAATAATAGCGATTTAATCGATTTAGTCGATTTTCAGACAAATTCAAAAGCAAAGATATTTTGCAACTCTTTGATCCACTTTTAGATAATTTACAAGAACAGGAACCAGAGCCTGATCTGAACTTCTCAAATAATTTTGTCGATAATTTTGAGGCTAAGGCCAGTGATGAAATCGATAGAGCTGTTCCAAAACAAGAAGTAGTTTTGGTATGAATTGCTTCATCGGTCGAATTGAATTTTAGGAAATATTAAAAATTTTCTCATATTTTCAGAGAAAGAAAACCAATACCGAAGTTGAGAGTTCTTCACGTGAAAGTAAGAACATATCCGAAAGTAATACTAAATCAGCTTCGAGTGATATCTCAGAACCGTTTCGTGTTGTGTCGAAGAAATGTCGTGCGAACGAAGAGTTACAGCATTTTTGCGCTCAGTTGGCTCTTTTGCGATCTCAGTATCAATACAATGACTACATCGCAAACGTTGGCTTAGTTATATCGCCTACACTTGACTCACAACATGACAACTCATTGAGTGTAAAACTAGTGATTGAAACACAATTATCTCCGCAACCGATTTCATTTACCTGTAATGTTGACACGAGTGTTGAACACATTATTTCACATGTTATATGTACTCTTGTTGAGGACGCATCACAGGTATGGATGAATAGCGTTCGACCAATAATATTTGAATCTTAAACTTAAAAAAACTTTACTTAAGGTAAAAATGGATGATTATATGCTTAAAGTTTATGGTCTCAGCGAATACTTCGCGGCCGATTCAGTTCTGGCCAATTATCTTTATGTCCATCAGTGCCATAAGTTTGATGAAGACGTTCACTTAAGCTTAGTCCATGTGAAAGATTTGCATCGACCCTTTGCTCGAATGGCTAAAGACGACGAAAGTATTGATTTTTCAGCCGATGATTTGACCCCCAAATCAATTGTTTGTAAATTCGGCGAATTAAGTGCCGAAACTATTAATATTTTGCTCGAAAACTTTGATAGAGAAATAGGAAAATTGAGATCAGAAGCGAGAATGAGTAAATATTAACTAAAACTAATTTCTATAGTTAATAAACTTAATAAAATTTTTCAATTCCTGCAGGTATTGGACAATTGCAATCCCAAAGTATTATCCAGACGGTGAAAGCCATTTGTACTCATTTATCATCATTAGAAACAATGTCATTAACTGAATCTTATACTAATTTTCAACAATTGTGCAATGCATTCGGTGCTTATAAGCGTGAATCGAGTTCTAGTAGTGACGACAGCACTGGAGATGTAAGGATTAGTGCGATTCCAGACTTCAACACGAAGTTATGGGAAATATTAGATCACGCTTTAGTCAAATTGAAACTCGCATTGGCGCAATTAATCCATTTATACGCCCAAACATTTCCGGTTGATTTCGATGTAAGTGGAGAAATATTGCGTAAGGACAAGAAGAAATCAAAAAAAGACATTTCGTCTTCAATGGACACCCTCTTATGTTATGTCGGGGTTTGTTGTCAACTCCAACCCGAATGGCTCACTCTTTATAAAGAATTCAAAGTAACTAAGCGAAGAAGAGTATTTCTATGAAATATTAATGTTTTTCGATAATTTTAGATAAGATTCCAATTGATCCATGGAGAAAACAAGTTAACGACATGTAGTTCAAAGATAGTTTGTCCGACAAAATCATTTTTTCACCGGTTATCATTTGACGAATGGGTTCAGTTCGATTGGCCCATATTCAATCTTCCGCGAGAAGTGAGACTTGAAGTGACACTAATTGGCGTCAAAAGTGTTTCGCAATCGGATCCTGTTCCCTCTTCACCAACAAGTTCTTCTGCCAATACTATTAACAATCAAGAGAGTAATTGTAAAACTGAAATTTTCATTAAGTACCTAGCTTAATTAATTTGCAATTTCTTTTGAATAGCAACTCAAGACTTGGCAATTGGAATAATGTATTTATTTGATTATAATCAGAACTTATGTCAAGGACAGTACTTGGTCCCTTTGTGGACGAGCTCCGCGGACTTTTCAATAGAAACCGATCGCAAACTAATTAATTCGACCTGTTATGAAAAAAATAATCCAATCGTTCACATTATTTTGCCCGAAACTGATTTCGAAATCAAATTCCCGCCTGTTATTTGGGACCAAACGTGTGATATAACTCAGGCATCGCGCCGAAGACTTAATTCACTCGATTCCGCGACGCAAACGGAATTATTTCAATTATTAAGTCGGAATCCACTGGAACCGATGTCTTGTGGAGACCGTGAACAATTATGGGATCGAAGACATTATCTGTACGATTGTGCCGAAGCCTTACCTAAAGTATTACTGGCCTCACACTCGTGGGAGTGGTCTTCATTGGCGGATATCTACTCAATGGTCCAGCAATGGTCTCAGTTATCACCAGTAGAATCGATGCAATTACTGCTGCCATCATTTCCAGACGTTCACATCAGACAAATGACTGTGAAATGGCTTAAAAAATTATCTTCAGACGAATTGTGCGATTTTTTGCCACAATTAGTACAGGCCTTACGGTAATTACTATTTTGAATATCTAATAACTGTTCCATTAGTTAATACTTTTTTCTCTGATTAGTTTCGACGCTTATCTCGATTCTCCTCTGATATGTTTTCTATTAGAGAGCTCTTTATCTTCGGTGCGAGTTTGTCACTACTTGTACTGGATCCTCAAGTGTTATATTAATGATCAACAGTTCGCTTATCGCTCTCGAATATATCTAAACTCATTGTTGGCCATTTGCGGTGACTCAACAAATGAAATGTTTGACAGGCAGGAAAAGCTTTGTCGACAAATTTCAACAATATGTGATCACGTGAAAAGTGCAAAGGAATCACAGCGACTTAATACTCTATTGCTCGAATTGGAAACTGTGCACGACTTTTTGGTTAGTTACTAACCCTTTTTGATAGTTGTTTAGGATGATTCGATTACTATTTTGATCCATAGATCCAAAACCCGACAGCACTTCCATTATCGCCCTCAATGCAAGTCTGCGGTCTTGATGTCAAGATTTGTTCATATTTTCCTTCCAATTCATTGCCGCTCAAACTGGTGTTCAAAAATCCTGACACCAAGACCTCACTGTCCACATTGGAAGCCATTTTCAAAGTTGGCGATGATCTAAGACAAGACATGCTTTCGATGCAAATGATCCAAATCATGGATAAGATTTGGTTGAAGGCAGGTCTCAATCTTCGAATGGTTTCCTTTGGGTGTATTGCAACCGACTACAAGAAAGGAATGGTAGAAATGGTCAGAAATAGCGAGACACTACGTAAAATCCAATTAGAACACGGACTCACAGGTTCTTTCAAAGATCGGCCGATTGCTGAATGGCTTCAAAAGCATAACACATCAGAACTTGAATACCATCACGCAGTGGACAACTTCACGTATTCTTGTGCGGGGTATTCGGTTGCGACTTATATTTTAGGAATTTGTGATCGACATAACGATAATATAATGCTCACCACTTCTGGACACTTGTTTCACATCGATTTCGGAAAGTTTTTGGGCGATTCACAGATGATGGCAGGTATGGATCAAATGAGAAGACATTCAATATCTAGTCCTGTGAAATAATATATTCTAATAACTTATTCAAAGGTATCAAAAGAGATCGCGTGGCTTTTGTATTGACTCAAGACATGGCTTATGTCATAAATGGTGGCGATCGACCATCAAAACAGTTCCAGTTCTTTATCGATCTTTGTTGTCAGGCATTCAATTTGTTGCGAAAAAATGGGAACTTTTTGTTGTCGCTCTTCTCTCTTATGATATCTTCGCGTATTTGTGGTCTGAATACAGACGCAATCAAATACATTCATAAGGCATTAATGCCCGGTTTGAGCGAATCCGAAGCCATGTCTCAGTTCACAAGAATGATTGAGGACTCACTTCGATCGCGTTTCACTCAATTCAACTTTTTCATCCATAACTTGGCACAGTTGAGGTCTGTTTCGAGCATGAAGATCAATTATTCTATATTAATCATTGTATTTTCAACAGATTCACAGGTGATCATAACGATCAGCTGTTATTATCATTTGTTCCCAAAAAGTTTACCAAAGAATCTGACGGAGAAATAAGTAATTTAGAAGTAATGAATTGCTATAAGAAATACGAACCCGAAAAAGTCTATTATTACATAATACGAGTTGAGCGTCAATTCCAACCCGATCCCAGTTATATCCACAGAACTTATCGCGAATTCATCGAATTTCACGACAAACTCAATAATTTGTACCCATTGGCTAAGTTTCATTGTTTGCCGCGCTCTTCTAATCTGATTCGTTCGAACACGAGAGACGTTGCGCTGCAAAGAATGTATGAAATTAATAACTTCTTGAAAGGATTGATGAGTTTGGCTCACGAGATCTCTCACGGCGACATCGTTTACACGTTTTTTCATCCGTTACTGAGAGATCAAGAGGGAGCTTCTCACAGGACTATCAACATTGCTTCGCCTCCAGGTCTGTCACACGTCCAAGCAGTTGATTTTCCATTAATTTATTCCTTTTCAATATTAAATTAAACTCCAATTCAAACTTTGTAACTAACTAAATCCACGAGCTATCATTAGTATTGTTGAGACTGTTCTAGCACTTTTATTGGTCTTCAATTCAACACTTAGTTTATGAATGAAATTAACTTCAATTATGCTTTGCTGTCATACTGTTAAAGAACTGAGTCGATTGGGTCCAACATTAAGCTCTTCTTCGACTTCAAGGTTGAGTATAGAGGAAGGAACTGTTCTGGGGTAGAAACAAAACAAAAGGACCAATACTTTAGTTAATAGACATTTAGGACACGTTTCAATGGGAATTTTTAAATAAACATTTATATTTATTTGATGATGATCGATGATGAACATATTGATTTACTTATTATATTATTGATGATGACAGATTTCAATCCTCCTTTTCTCAGTTTTATTCAATCAATGTAGTCATAAACAGCTTTGAATTAATGACAAAATATATTGCAATATTTGATTACAGGTAACATTTTGGGAAATTCATCGAACAAAACACAAAGACGTGATTCGCTATATGGGCCGACGATCACAGGTCAGGTCAAGCTGTCGATCATTTATAAGAACATGTCTCTAGTGATAATGATCATGCACGCGAAGAACCTACAGTCACCGCGTTCTGCGACACCCGATTGTTATGTGAAGACTTATCTGAATCCTGATCCGAATAAGTTCTCCAAAAGGAAAACAAGAGTTGTCTACAAGTCATGTCATCCGACTTTCATGGAAATGATTGTTTATCACGGAATACCTCTAGAAAAAGTCCAGCAAAAAGTACTTCAGGTATCTATCAATCTTGATTATTTACTTTTCCCTAATTGTCCCAACAATTCCTGATTAGGTCTCGGTTTGGGATTACGATCGCGTCACCGAAAATATATTCTTAGGCGCCACTAACATAATGTTACGCGAATTACAATTAAGACAAGAAACTTGTGATTGGTTTCCATTGACAGGAAATTAATTTTAGTTTCGTACCTAGAAGAGCGACAATTTTATAACCAGATATGTATTTATCACTTACTTATATTCACTAATGATTTGATTCTAAGCTATTTAATTTCAATCAATAATCTAATCGTGCCTTTGATTCAAAGTTTTATTTTTGTATCAAAATTACTGCTTAGCTAAATTTTTATTGTTTATATAATAATAATTATATCAATTTTATATAAATTACATGTCATATAAAATATAAATGCAAATCAGTTTTATTTTTAAGCAACTATTTTGAGCTAAAAGTATTTCAATTTAAACGAATTAATCAATAAATAACTACTTTTATCGAATCACTTTTTTGACTCTTCTGCCAAAAATTCGAAGAAAACTTACGAAACGCTTTGCAAACTTGACTTTGGGCTCTGCGCAAAGCATTCGAATATTAATTTATGAATAACTGACAAAATAAACAGACAAAACAATTGATAAACTTTAATATCTTTTATTGAAAATTCAATAATAGGTTGAAAAACAGTGAAAATTACGTTATAAACAGAGATGTGCCTATTTTTCGAGACATTTCCCAATCGGACGATAACTATTTCAAAGATTTCAAATTCAACGTTTCAAAGCATTTCTTTTAAGCAACAAATTTAACTTTAGTCCCAATTTCTGATCAATAAAGCGATTATTTGACTGATTCACTAAACTATTTATAAACCCTATTAAACATTTAATATTATTTACAATCAAAATATTTGGGGTCCAAATCAGTTATTTTTACCGAAAAGATGACACAATCAAAGCCTTTTGTGTGACCTTATCTGAAAAAATAACTCATTCCTTAAAAGTTTGATCAATATTTTCAAACTTTAAGAGGGATTTCAAGTGCAATACTTCATAACATAGCGTAAACTCATCTAAAAATCTATTAATTTCGTTTGGAAAGCATTTATATAATTAAAAACCTGAGGAATAGGTCTTTTGATTCCCGAAAAATGTGCTCAAAGTCTGATTATAAATAAAACAAACGGTTGAAGAGATTTTGTACAACAATGAGAGACACAAATGAGTGACGCGTTCGTTAGAAAAGACATTCAATAATCAGATCGTGATTACAATAATTATTTATAATAATATTTATGTTTAAACTTATATTTACTTTAGTTTTATATATAACTTATAAAAAACAAAGAGTGAGACCTCATTCACCACTTATTCTTAGCTAATAATGGAATGCAAAATATGAATACAATTAAGAAATAGTTATTAATAATTAATACTAAAGGTAAAAATTAGATCAGCTATAGAAAAGATTTTCAGCATAAAAAAATGTCATTTCATATCATAAAAGAGTTCCAATTCTTGCCGTTTATTGATTGATTCAAAACTTATTTCGTTAAATAATAAATTAGTTTAAAGTTGGAAAAAAGTTTTGAAACTCATCTTATTTACATAGAATTAAATATTGAATTTTGCTAAACATCAAATAAAAGCCATTTGAAAGGCTCTTCAGAGATATATCAGAATTTAATAATAATCGTGAGAATCGATCATTTTTACAATTTTTCAAAAGAAAAACTTTGTCATAGAATACAATTATTGAGTGAGAATCGGAACTCTTGTTAAGACATTTATTCGATTATTTGAATGAAAAAATTGCCAAAACGTGAAAGACTTGAAATTTGTATGAATTATTTGAATCAATAGTTAGAGAGTTTGTTAAACGAGTGCAGAGACACAACAATTTTCATTAAATTAAGTAAAAGTTTATAAATATTCGATGAAAGGGAAGGGAATGTTTACAATTGGCAGTAATTTGTTGGTTGTGTTCACATAATTGTCTTAAAAACTCTTTAAATATACCAATACATTAATTATGAGATTTTGTTGCAAAAAATGATTTAAAAACACAAAAAGCAATGTTGTCTTCAATAAGAGATTTGAAAACAGTTCGTTTGTGACCAAAGAGAACTTTTCGAATAAATACTTAATGATATTCTGGTTGAAACATGTTTTTCATGTCATCTCAAAGTTCTGACTAATTTCGCTTAAATTAAATTAAAAGTAGACTAAAAACATTGAAAAATGAAAGAGTTTTTCTTTTGCCACTTTTCAACACAATTAATGATAAGATTTTGTGGAACATTAAATCTAAATGAAAATTGTCGTCATAATCATTCTGATTGTTAAGACCCGACACCGCATTTGTGGCTAATTATCAATAATAATTAATATAATAATTGAATCTCCAATTAATAAAATAATTTGGGACGTAATTGAATACAAAATTATACACAAAAATTAATGCACAAAAAAGCCAATAAAATAGAAATTGTGGCAAATATTTAAGGGAAGAGAAGACAGACAAATACTTTATTCAATTATTAATCAATTGCTTAGTTTAAAAAACTTAATTTCCTAATATATAGATATTATTTATATTTATATATATATATATATTTGTATTCAATTCAGTATTACTTGATTCCAATTCAAGTATAAATTTGTGAAAAATTGCTGTTTTGTTAAAATTGAGTGAAAAATTGTTTTGTTTGTAATCAAATTCTTTCCACCGAAACAATAAAAAACACTATAAATTAAGTTAAAAATTGTTCTGAAAGTCACAAAAACAGATAACAGTGAAAACTCCAGAAAAGGATTGCGACAAACCATTGATTGATTGGTTGAGTAATTTATAAATTACGTGAAGAGACAAATGACAAGAAGAGACAAGAATTCTGTGATTGGAAATTGTTTCGATAAAAATGAGTTGAGTTTGTATTTGAGAGTCAAGTTTGTAATAAACTGTTTCTCTGAAATGTCTGTCAAATGACCACCACTCGTGAGATTAATTCCAATAAAAAAATGCCATTCAATTCAACAATAAATAATTTTCAATAATTTCTTCTGAATTATTAGTTTAAATTAATTTTGACCGCAATTAACTGAAGAGAGAAAAAGTATTAGTATATGACCAAAGAAAGGGGTATTGAAATCAATTGAAATACCATAAGTAAAATTCCGCTGTCCATAAAAACAATTAATAATTATTGTACTACAAGTTCTTCGTCGCATTTGGGTATATCGAAAATTTCTGCGAAAAGAGGCGGCAGTTTGAGTCGCGTCCAGTTGGCCCTAAACCACTGCAAATGGTGCGCGTGTTTGGATCCCAAAGACCTCAGTTCTGGCAACTTCATCATTAATTGTGGGAAAGTGTGCGGTTCACTCGGATGATTGCGACCGATCTGCAGCTTCAAGGCTTCCATCAGTTTCTCTTGACTGTGATCTATCGCTTTTGTGTCATAAATACTGTTTCGCTCTAAATGGGTTCAGAGAAAGTTTGCCTTTAATTCAACAATTCTTTATGCCTATCAAAGTTATGTTCATTTCACAAATATTTGTCATTATATAAAACAATTATCTTTGAACTAAACTTAAGTCAAGCACTTGTCAACTGCATGTTTGGACTCTATTTAGAGGCAATATTGCCCTAATGTCCGATGGGTTATGTAATGGTTATATAATCTCTTTATAGACTGTGAGCGAGCTAATGTTCAATATTATGCGATTCAATTGATCGTTGAATTGCGCGCATTCAAAATATATTACAGACTTCTAATAGAGTCGCTAACATATCATTATTGTTGAGAAGTAATTGAAGAGTAAGTCATATAAAGTTGAAAATCAAGTTTTGTAGTCAGAAAGTCATCTAAATTAAATACTAATATTAGCTTTGATTTACTGTTCGATCAGTAAATACAATTATATTTTTAAAACGCGATTCAATTTAAGTAAAAGTGAAAAGTTTTAAAACTGAATAAGCCCTAAATCTATTTAAAACTGCTGAATGAATAATTAAAACATAGAAAAAGGTTTGGTCTTTGTCTATACTACATCTCATAAAATGCTAATGACTCGGAGATGACATAAGAGTGAAAACCAAATAAAGAGATCCAAAAGAGTCACGAAACAAACGATTGCATAATAATTGCCTAATAAAATGAAGGTGAGCGTGTTTCAGCTTTTATCGCCAAGTTTTCATCTCTTTTCGCTTTAGATAAGTTGTGTTGATTTGATAGAAGAGCTTCACTATTACATAATGTGACGAAAATAGGTTTATTATACAAATTGTCAGATCGTTATTGAGAAAACTTTTCACATTTAGATAGTGAAAAAAAACTTGTTTTACTAAATGATATAATGCCATTATTTTTATTAAACGACAATTACTTTTAAAGCGCAATAAACTCAAATAAACTTTTTTGTTAATACTGATAAGTTCTTAACCGCAGTTCCCAAAAGGCTCGCAAAATTTAACCAAAAGTAAAAGAAAGGATTCAATTAATTGTGCTCTTTGTCAAAGAACTCAATTCGAATAATAAGATAATTGTTTTACGAGAAAGTTTTTCATGAATAAATGAATACTAAATTACGATAAACAATATTAATGATAATTAATAACCTGATTGTAGCAGTACAACACCGGCAAATAATCCAATTTCTGTGTCATTCAATTGTAAATTGTTCAGCATGACCATGAAGTTGAAAATGGCTGCTACGAACTCGTGCTAACATTTGTCGACAATTTAATAGTAGTTTCCATTTCGCAATTAATTCCAATAATAAGTCATTAGAAAAGGCGAAATGAAAAAACAAAAAAGAAGATATTAATACAAATGACAATCAAAAGGACAATTTATTCCTTACGTCAAACATGAGTTCCATTTGTTGTCTTGTGATATAAGAGCCGTCGGCGAATGTCAACGTGTTGTCCACAGTATTGATCATTCTTGAGATGTGTACTAACCAGATCTCGAAGAATCCCAATTTTATAAGAATCAACTGATCGTCTTGTGACAAGTCTATAAAACCGGGAACTCTTTTAGCAAACTCGACCACTCGTTGAATGGACGGTGTGACCAAAACGGCAAAGTGTTGCCACATCACGATCTTCTGCTGCTCGAGACTGTCCGCCGAATGGCCTGAATTCGATGTCGGCGAAGACTCATCATTGGAGCCGCTCGATTGGTAGTCATCCAGACTCTAAGAGAGACATGGTTTGCGTGAGTATTGACAAGACGTGATCAAAATAACACTATGCTTACAAAAATTGCAGGTTTTCTGATAAGTCCTCTTGTCTTTTCTTCAGTATAGGCACAGTTGGCGTGATGCGCCTGAGATATGGTCAGAATGATGTCGTACATGGCCAACTGCTTATTCTCAATGTCTCGTGAAGACTGGTCAGCTTCCGACTGAGTCACACGTGTGTCTTCTGCTCTGTCCCTTGACCGCTTCGGCACGCGACCGTATCTAACAGCTAGTTGTCAACAATTAACATTATTAGTTCAGTTCAACTGTTGGCGCTCAATGTCATGGCAGCAGTCAAACATTTCAATAGCTTTCGTCTAAAATATTCTGCTCTTTAGACAAAACCCTAATAAAAAGTGCAATAACTGCCACTAATAACTATTTTCAGATATTTTCTAAACATTTGTATAAAACTCATTTATTCGATGGGATTCAGACATATATTGATTGACATTAGGAGCGGAATATTTCTAAAAAGTTAACAACTTGTCGTAAAATGAAATCTAATTTTAAACTTTTGAAAGAAGCGGTTTTTAACTGAAAAAATATATTAGGTGCCAAAATTTGACTTTTGGGTTTTAAAATAATCCCAAAGCTATTCGTTTAACTGCTTGTATGACACAACAAATATACTACTCATTAGACAGTAGTTTATATTAACATTCAATGAAAATTAATCAAAAGTAATTGAAAGCAATTCGTGACAAAAGGAATAATTAACATTCAAGACAATTAGATCAAATAAGAGTTAATCAATAAGTTAATTGAAAACGATTATTAAAGCTATTGTCTGAAATGCGTTTCAGTTTCCAAATCAATAGTCAGACTGATAATTAATAAACCTCGCGACTAAATATCGCGATAATTAATGACAAAAGAAACTGAAACAGACTTCTCCCAATAGCCGACTAAAAGGAGATGACACAAACAGATGTTTGACCGACAATTAAGTGAAACCAATCAATAGAGAGATCTGGAGAGAGCAATTAAATGAAAAATGTTAACATTTATTATAATTACAATCGCGAGACATTCCAACTGCAAGACATTTCTTGAAACGACAATATTGACAACGATTCCGGTTCAATCGGATTACAAGACATTTGCCATCCCTTAGACACCGATATTCAATCTGCTTCTGAATCGATCGCCGAAAGAAACCCTTAAATGATTGGCCAATAATCGAATAAATAGTTGTTTGGATTTAATTATTAAATTATTATTAAAACTATCACTAATTAATTGATTAATAAATAAATAATTAAAGCACATATAAATAACAACACAATTCAACAACAATTAACTATATAATAAATACTGTTTTTAACTATAATACAATTTCAATCTAATTTATTTTCATTTATTTATTGTTTCTAATTATTTTCTATAAATATATATTTAACTAATAAAAGTTTATTCACTAAAACTGTACAAAATTAGACAAACATTTGAAACATTTTGGAGACAAAGACAATAAAATGAATGAGTATTGTCGCCACGCATACACTCTCTGTCTGCAATATAGCTGACAATGCATTGCTACCAGAAGATGGCACTTACAACACGAACAAGTCTATTAAATACTTTCAATGGTTGTCAACGTTTTCTATTCAAGTTCATCAAAAGCAAACTTGCCACTCATTAGGATTGCTTCCATAAATAGGCTGTAAACATCTATTAAATACAGTTTTAATTGTGTTTTTGCCAGGTTATTACTTTTTTCTTATTCGTTTCTTTTTGTATTAAAAGTTTTATAACCCGAAAAAGCTTTCAATATGTTTGTTTATTTCTTGTTGACTCTCTGTATTAGATGTAACTTGAGTGAAAAAAGCTCGAAATAAAAGCTGTTTTCGATGTCCTAAACTTTTAGATAAATGGCTATACAATATCTTTTTGGGCTTGAATTTCAAGCCAAACAAACAGCTATTGAACTGAAAAACTTATAAATAAAATACAATTAAGTTAATAAGTTTGCAAAACTTTGCTCTACATTGAGTTACGAACGGGTGCAAAAATTGACGATCTATGAAATTAAATAAGCTTTAGAGATGCTTATCATCAAAATTAATGCATTAATGACTGATTGGCTAATTATTCTAATAAATAACGATTATAGGGTTCGATGCGTTAAATTTGACCGAATTTTCGTAAAGTTTTGGTCTCATTGTTAAAGAAATTATGACAAAATATACAGAAATTATAATAAGAGGTAATAATAATGAGTCTTGAGCGAAATTGGGTTTTATTATAGCCAATAGGCATGAAATAAATTGGTTTTCTCTACAGTACTGAGATAGAGATATAATATAAGACTGTTGGTGACCCCAAATCCTCGTTTAGATTTCAATTCCGGTTAGAATTAGACGAAAGAGAAAGTGAGCTCAAGTGAAACTCAACCCAAATTTGATTAAAGAACCGATGTTTTCAACTTGTAATAGAGAGTGAAAGTGAACACAATTCGGAAGTGTTTTCTGAATAAGTGTTTCAAGTTAGACCTGTCCTACTTTGACGGGCAAATCTTACAAACAAAATTAGTTCAATTGAGTGCTCTTCAATCCAAACAGATTTGAGGAACACTTACCAACCAATTAATACTTATTTTCATTATCTTATTGGGCTATTCGCACACTAACCATAATTCTATTTCTTTTCTATTGGCTTTTCACTAATTTTTGGTCTCTTTTGTCCACACATTTGGGTCGACAATCAAATAAAAGATTGTATCGTTTTCTGATAAAAATCTTTCTCTTGATTGCAATTTCATGATTTTCTTTTAATTTGATTATTAAATATAATTAATATACTGGAACTCACTAAGGAGGGTCTATATCCTCATTAATGAATTACTGCTTTCACTAGAATTGGTCATAACTTCTGCTAAATTTCTCACCAACACTTTCTCGCTAAACTCAAAAGGAAGGCTTTAAACACACAGCTTAAAGATGCGAAACATTTACAAACAAAAGCTTAATAATCGTCGATAGAAACCAGAAGTGATGCGATGTGAATGCATGCTCTCCATCAGACTGATAACATTGAAGGTGTGAAAAAAACTTATAGAATAATCAAAGCTATTTAGAAGTCAACTAGAAATCAAATTTAGTAACAAACTACTGCGCATCACAAGCAGACCGACTCTGCCCTTGTTGCTATCGACGATGATTAAGTCCTGAACTGTACAAATAATAAACTTAGAAATTAACAACCTAAATGTAATAAACTAAAGAAGTTATCTATAATTTAGTGCAAACCTTGCATCCTTCACAACTGGTGACTCCGTAGTGATAACCAGATGCCTTATCGCCGCACACTTTGCACGGAACGAAAGATTTCGACGGAGTGTTGGAGTTGGAATCAGCAGCCGCGAAGCTGTTCTGATGAGAGTCTGTTGACAGATAGACAAATAAATATTCAGTTAGACTTATATCAAGATAGTAATTACTTATTGAACGGAATTTGCATCAAAAGGAAAACAAATTTGTTGCCATTTGTTATGTAACCTAACTAGTGATGTATAGCTTAAGACTAAGAATAAGACTAAGCAAAATAAGACATATTAAAATCGTTTGGCTTAAGACTAAGACTAAGTCAGACAAATGATTTTTGGATTTTCAAATTAAGACTAACATTAAGACAAATGAAATTTCTTTCTATAAAATTAAGACTAAGATAAGAGAAACATATTTATAAGAGTAAGACTAAGACTAAGACTAAGACTAAGACTAAGTCAGAAGTTTAGATACAAATATGGTCATTTAATCCATTAGAAATGATTCATTTTTTGAAGTTTTCTATTATAAAACCATTTGTAAATCACTAGATAAACAATTGCACTTCTATTGCAATACATTTTAATAGTGAATGTCTTTGCGCTTAGTTTTGTTTTGTTAGTCTATTGATCATTTTATGAAACATATTAGATAATCAAAAATTTCAAAATGTTATAATATATGCTATAAAGAGATAACTAGCACAAGTAGTAAGACTAAGACTAAGACAAGAGAAATTAAAAATCTCTAAGCTATACAACACTAAACCTAACCTAACCCATCTTTAGTTTACTCAACCACTATAAGAATAGATATAACCAAAACAAATATAGTGTTTTATTTGTATTTTATTTCAATTGATTTTTGTGCCTTTTGTCATATCTTTTCAATTTGAATGTTTTCTTTAGTTGACATTTCAATTGACTCCAATTTTTATTAAAAAAGTGTCAAAATTTGCAAAGCTTAGGAAAAACTTTATAAAACTTGTATTGGTTATGATCTCATTTTGTGAAAACTCTTTCTCAAAATATTCAAATTTGTGTGCAAAATATTTAATACTTAACATTAAAAAAATTATATAAATTATAATTATTTTTCGACACAATTTTTAGACAAGTTTCGTGAAAAGAAAAGTATAATAAAACCAGTAATAATAGTAATATAAAAGATGTAAAACTATGTTCAAATTAACATAAATTATAGAGATTAAGATTAATTTATTTGAAATTGTTATAATATTTGTTGTCCTTAATTCATGAAATAACATTTCAATAGTGAAAGTAAAACGAGTCATAAGAGAGAAAATAAACAGAAGTGAAACGCGAACACCATTTGAATCCATTTCCGCATTGACCTCCAATCGCATTATTGAAACCATAATTGCATTAATAATGAAACAGATATTAAACACACTTTAGTTTTGAGATTATGAGGACATGACGACACTTAAGACTAATCTTTTTCTATGCGCTGATTATTATTTATTAGACAAACAAATAGAGTATTTGAGACTAATTTTTAGAAAAGATTTAATTTATTGATGTCTTTTTAAATAGGCTTTTGAAACAATTATTGCACATGTTTTCAGACGATTATTGCGTGTTTACACACTAAGTAATTACCGGACAATAAATGACATAAAATTGCCTTTTTCTCTAACCAAATCTCACAAAATCAGCTCAACTTTCAATTCAATTAATTGGATCAGATTCTAGTTTATCACAAGTTTGAAAGATAATATCACGTTTTGAGACGCATGAAAGAAAAGTTTTACTTTGAGTGCATGCATACAATGGTACAGAGAGGAAAGCTAAAAAATGCATATAAATCCACCAAAACGAACGAAAACTTGGTGGGCTTCTGGTTTTGAGCGTTTCTTCGTCGTTTTTCGTCAAATTTATGCAAATATTACTCATGGGATCAATTGAGAAAATAAACGAAACAAACAAATGAAACAAAAGAGACAATAAGTGTTACACCCTTTAGAATAATAAGTTTTTCAAAGCAGTTGAGAGAAAGAAAAAAGTATTTTGTGGTCAAATTAGTCGAAAATATAATTGGAATTTCTTATTCTTCCGCATGTTTTCAAGAGAAAAGATGATGAGCAGAGAGTTCGAAAGCACTCAAGTTTAGACTATTGTTATTACGACTATTAACCACAGCATTAGTGCTTCTCTTTCTCTACTGTAGGCGAAAACTGGATTTCTCTCTCCTCTCAAGAACTGGTCATCACTATCACTGACTGGTACACAAACCATATAAACAAGCATTTATTTAATACTTGAAATCTAGTTCTGAGAAACTTTTCTTACAGCCAGTCTCCCTCGAAATGCAATTATTTCTGCCTTTGATTGTGTGCACTAGTTTTCAGTATTAGCGATCGTAATCTCTTGTATTGAGTTATGTTTCGATATATTTCGAAAATATGGTATCTCTACAGAAAAGATAATTGCCTACGACAAGCATTTCAATTTATTACAATTATTATTGTTACTCAATTCAATCATAAATATCACTTAAAGCTTTTGTTTATTTACAACACTTTTAGTGTAATTTATTTGTAAACCATTTCTGAAACAAACAGAGAAATATTTGATATTTTCGTGTAATTATCGCTGACATGAGATAAGTGTTTAAGTCATTACTCATTGCATGTAAATTAAGGCATAAATACTTCCGCACGAAAAAAGGTTAAAAAAGAAATTATTATACAATTGGTGTGCGCTTTAAGTGAAAATTTGATAATATTTTGTTTGAACTGCTTAATGCATCAAAAACAGATTAGAATTATGAGTCAATTATTGCACTTTTTCACAGCAATATTCTCTAAATATTTCGTCCATTCAATCACTCAGTACTTAATTTTGAATAAATGGATAAAAAATAGAAAACATTTCATAAATCATTCCAAATCACTATAGAAAGTGACAAATAGCTCGAGAGAAAGAAGGAGCAAATTGCGATTATATTGTTATGAAATAGTTTAGCTTTTGATGGGATCGTCTTTTTCGTAGAGGGTCTCTCTCTCTCTCTCAGGGTCTCTTTCAGGGACTACAAGTAGAGAGAATGCTAAAAAACGCTATAAAAAGCCTTCGGAATAACGGTATCCCTCAGAGTCTTTCGCGTCTATCGTGTCAATGACCTGATCAGTGAACAACACAACAGAAAAAGAAGAAGAGATGAGGAGTATATGACGCGCCCAAAACATGGATGAGAAACGAACAATATTTTCCGAATTTGTCACAAAACATAAAACAGTTTAAAAGTATTTATGATTTAATAAAAGATTTAAAAGGTTTTGAGAGGGAGAGAGAGAGAGAGAGAGAGAGAGAGAGAGAGAGAGAGAGAGAAACTCGTTCCGAAGCGATACAACAATTAATTTGCAATTCTCTTAAACAAATGGCACTCCTATCGAGAAAATTATATAAACTTATTCATTGAATTAATATTTGATAGTAACAATATTTCAGTACTAAGTACGGGTTTTGTAATGAAACACTTGAATAATAAGTGTTTTATTCATAGGAAAGGGTTTAAAAGCATTGATTGATTGCAAGAAAACGATTCATTAAAATGAATGAAAACTACTATTAATGCAAAACATCTCTGAATAATTGTTATCAAAAAATATTTATTCACTTATTAAAGCTTGAAATTAAATCAAAAGAAAAGTTAATTTCAAGTTTGACAATAAATGAATTAATTATTGAGAAACAGGAAAGAAATGCAAAAGAAAATCTGATCTCTTATGCGATACAGATGTTAATGATTTGTTGAAATATAGGAAGCATTTTCTAATTAAAACAATTATTATACCATTTTTCTTCTACTAAAATATTCCATAATCTTAACGATAACTCAAAAATTACGTGAAATAAAACTCACTTTAGTATAATGGAAACTATTTTATGAGATTTTTATGGCTTTGTGTCCAAAAGTATCACTCCATTCAGTATTTAATAAAGTTTATTATCAGAAAAAAGCAGATATGATATAAAAATCAAATCATGTTTGTTTTGATAACAAAATAATGAAACGTTTCTCTAATTTAGTGGCAATGACAATGAATTCATGACTGAATGAGGAAATGAGCGCCAATTTTATAAATAAATAAAAAAGATTTATAAATAGAAAAAAGCTTTCTCAAAAACCGGTCGTCAGTCATACAAAAATTGTGCTTAAGAGAGAAGTTTTTTCAAACAAATACTGAATGAATTGTGAATAAGAAGACTTCACATGAACATTTTCATTCATTAAAAATTTGCATTAATTATAAAACAATTCATAAAAGATTTGAAACGATTTAAAAAGAAGGAAATCGAGGGAAAAGTCTATATGAATAAGTGATGAACTTTTATTTAGATAATTGTGATAGAAATTTGTTAAAAAATCAAAATTAATTACTCGAGTCTATTCATTACGTTGGGCTTTAGAACTGAAAATCTAATTGTTGTAAACTTGAGACAGTTAAACAAAACATTGGTTTAAATGAAAACAGTTTTGTCTTTAAGAACAACAGAACATAAAAAGAATTTAATGACTTATTGTTGTTTTGAAATACATTTACGGAAGTTATAAAAAAGTTCCGCAAAACTATTGGTAAATATTGAAAATGATTTAAAACAATACTGTTATTAGTGCTATCGTAAACTTATGTTTGTTTTTTGATTAGCCGTAAGAATCTGTTTTACTTGTATTGACTTTCAGCTCAAATTGAATACAAATTCCAGAAAATCAAGGATTAACAAAGAGATAAATGTATAACAAAACAAGACTTAACCAAAGGAGAAATCAATTTAGTCTAAAAGGGATTGCGATTGGAGTGAATCCAAGGACTGAGGAGTTTGTTGACCCTCAAGAGTGGCCACTAAGTAAAGGGTGTGTTTGGGAAGAGATGACCAGCACTGAGAACGAAAGCAAAGGAAAGGGAGAGCGCAAAGAGTGAGCTTTAAGGGAATAGTTTTTTATGAGCGATCACTTGGCTTAAAAAACTGTTTCTATACTTTAAAAACTGTTTTTATACTTTGTAGCCTTCAGGACATTGCGAAAAGAGAAATTGCTTTGCCATCTATTTTTGCTTTGAAAGTCATATATTTTTCAAAATAAGTTTCTCCGACCAAAGGATTGTTTAGAAAATAAAACCGTTGTTTCGCTTCAAATATCAAATTAAACAAATGTTAGAGAAATGAATCGATAATCGAATAGAAAAGAATAGAATAGAGAAAAAGAAATGTTTTGTGACACACCCACAGAGAGGAGAAGATATTTTGCAAAAACATTCAATAATATGTTGCTTGATAAACTTGTTTTTCTCTCCTCTAAAACTATTTATTAATTGTATTTAAAAATGATTTAATTTTAGGATATTTTTCGTATAAAAACACTTAAAGACGTATAAATTGTTACATAAATGAATATAAGTTATGTATGGCTTTGAACAGCGATTCATCGGTTTAAGAGTTCGTTGAACTCTAAGCGACGTCTCTTTTCAGTCGATTTATTGATGAGAGAACTGGCTATAAGTGAAGACTAGACCTAAACCTAAAACACCATTCCTTACATTGGTTCTCAGGAAAACGTTAATAATTTGGCCAAAAATGTGATTCGTTTTGAATTTGTTTCGACAAATAAATCGAAGCTTATTTTGGTTTTATGCACAACTTTTCAACGAATCTCAGATTGACTTCTATGAAATGCTAAACATTTCTCTTCTTTAGCTCACTAATAGACAGGTTTATATGAAATTACAAATAATTGAAACGAAGCAATAAGTGTTTGGAGGCATTAACGAGAATGTTTGACTTGTTATCAAAATCTAATCAAATAGAAAACGTTCGGACGAATCGAATGAAAAAGATGTGGAAGTATATGAAAATTGATTACATAAGAGATTATTTGTCTTTATACGATATGAAAGTGAGTTAGTCTTTAGCACCTGTTCGCAGCGTTTTAAGGAACTTCCGCAAAATACAAGACAAAAACTGGAAATCTCTCAGAAAAGAAGAGAAAAACTTCGATAATTCTTTGACTTAATCTAAATTTATTACATAAAAATATAAACTTGAAGCGAAAAACCCATAAATCTGAGGAAAAATAAATATTTTTTAATTAAATCAAATCTTGTAAAAGGGCTCTGAATATCTAGGAAAACCATCATTTCTTTTCGACAATTTCTTTTTCATTGAACGCGATAAAACATTAATCTAACTGAAAATTTCACAAAATAATAAATAAGTAAATGAAAAGAAAAAACGTTGCGATTTAATTGAAAGCACAAAGTTTTAAAATAATAGCTTTAAAGTCGCAAAGTTACAAATAGATTTTCTATTGATATCTAAAAGATAACTGCTTTGATAAATATTTAAACAAATGAATGGTTAGGACAGAGCTGCGAAAAAATAAGATATAAATAGACTAAAAAAGAAATCAATTGTGACTCGTAGTCAGTGTCAATGTAAAGGTAAAGCCGAATAATGTGTTAATGCAATGAAGAGCACGTTTACAACAATTAACAGCACTTTAACGATGAGTTCAACAAACTATGAGTGAAACGCATCCGAGGGTTAATGACCTCAAAGGCAATTGTTGTCAAGAACGTGAACGCAACCAATAATACCATTAAATAAATGAACAATTCGTTAACAGATTTTCTATTCTCGACTTAATTACCAGCTTAATTCGACTTTAATCCAATTTTACTGCTTTGATTATTTGTTTTACAACTTTTGGGATAAGAACTTATTATCAATCATAGAGTCCGCAAATTGTGGATCAATTTGTGCTTAAGAAGTTTTATTACAAACGATTACTTCTTATGTTATTGAGAAGAGATCGCATAAAATGTTTTTTTATTAAAAGGTGAAAAATAATCTGCTAACATATTGAAAAAAGTATCGTAAATTAGAGAAAATGAAAAACATTGGAAAGAAAACAAGTTGAAAAGTAATCGCACTACGATTAAAGATTAGAACAAATTTTTAGCCAATCGTCTCAATCGATGTCTTTTAATAATAATTGCTTTTCACTTAAAGGCATTGAAAAAGTGATTTATAGTTTTAGTGAATTGGTTTTGTATTTGCTGAAAAATATTTTTGTTTCTCAGTTAGTACTGATTTCATATTTTTGAGGCATTTACAACCGAAAACAATTTGATTATTTTAACGACAATTTTTATAAGTAATAAACGCAAATAATAGTAGCACTAAATTGTGAGAAAAAATTGAAAAATGCTTTCAATAAAATGGTTTGCAAATATTTATCTAAACATAAATTGATTAGTCATTAAAATAGTTTTGAACTTAACTCGTTTTTGTTAATGTTTGCGCAAAAAAGTAATTATAGAGAAAAAATGTTAACTATAAATAGAAATATATTGAGAGACAAAAAGTCATTTTTAGTCATTTTACCAAAATTCATTGTCATTATCAGGTATGAGAGGGTGTAAACCAATAGAAGACTGAGCTTTGGATCGGTTTTGTAGCAGTGGGACAGGTATTCACTCCTCTAGTAGTGAACGAACTCTCACTTAACTCAAAGACGACAATGAACTCTAAATGAAAACTTATTTGGCGTAAATATTTGCACAAAATCTAAACGAAAATTATTCATCCTTTTCGACGTAGAAAATGCGTTTGGGCAAATTTGCGAATAGTTTGAATAATCTGGCAAATCGTCTTTGGAGGGCTATAAAGTTCTATCGATAATTCAAATAACATTGCAGATACAACTTTTATAGCACTGACCCGACCAAATATTTGCAACAATTTTCACATGTCACTAATCGATATTTCAAATCGAAATAAGTTTTTCTATTTTAGCGCAAGTTTATCAAAGAAAAGATTGAGAAAAATGGTCATTAAACAAGTTCTTGAGGAATGAATAACAAAATTGAAGTTTGAATTAAAAATAAGCTAATCATCAAAATAGTTATAATAAATCAGTACAAAGTTGACTGTGTTTTGATTCATATCAAACTCTAATCCAATGTTTTAATGAAAGTCTTAAAAATCAAACAAAAAATCAAAGTTCAAGAAAACTTGAAAACTAGCTTCAATCAAATTTGAACAAATTCTTTTGTAATCGATATCGTTTTGTAACAAGAAACTGATTTGAAAATTCAAGTAATTCTGAAATAAGTGGCTATAAGAGAAATTAAAAACCATTTCCAATGCTTAAATCACAAATTATTAGAAATTGTTCATAACTATTATATCGTGATTTTGAAATATAATATGAATAATAAGAAAAGTAATGAGAGTATAATTGCAATTGAAACAAAGATTTGGCTAAAAATGACAAACAAAAACAAATAAAACGCAAAAATGTGAGCGAAATTACAAGAAAACTAGAAGAAATGTATTTTTTAATTATTAGTCAATAGTAAGAGTCGATGTCCCTTCAGTTGAAGATCTATTCAACAAAATAAGGTTTAATGACCTGCGGAAGCAAACTCTCTCTCATCGGACATTGACATTGAATGCAGCAAAACAGAGAAATACATTGCTTTGCAGTACAGGTTCTCTAATACTAACGAACACCAGAGTTATCGCATCAAAAACAACACAAAACACTTCTATTCTATTACTACAGCCCTGAACTTGACATAAATCCAAGTTTTGCCAAAAACTCAATTCAATTAACAAATTAAACGCTTTTATAGCAAACAAACAAATAGATATTGCTTTAAGTTTAACATTTAACTAAATACTGCTTCGATTTTTAAATGCTTTCTCAAATAGTTTTCAAACTGAAAAAATATTTCAAAAGGCATTCTTTAGAAGATTTCAAGACTCAAGACTTTGAAATACTCTTAAATATGAAGTTTTGAGTAGTTTTCAGGTAAAAGAAAGTTAGAGAAATGGAGAAGAAAATCCAAAATATGTAAAATCAAATTACCTAGTTGAATATTGTTATTGTTTTTGTTTCTATGATTTTTACTGGGTTTGTGATGATTTGTCGGCGAAACTGAACTTTCGGCTAATTCTCTCTTTGTTTCGTAAATAACAGTAACACCCGCTGGACCACCACTGCCCGTTCGCACTGATGTGGCCGCACTGCCTGTCACTGAAGGCATTCCATTACTAGTGACCAAGGGAGGGGATGCCACGGGAGGACTGCCCGACAATGGGTTCCGATTCAAAGGAGTGATCAGTGCTTGTGATTCAGTGCCGGGATATGGAGGAAGAGGTCCGTACTCTTTGGAAGAATATTCTGGAACTGTTTCTGAATAAATACACGGTTTTTCGTCGTATTCTTTCTTTATAGGGTCGTAGAAAGAAAGCGAAAAGTCATTGTCGAAGAGTGAGTCAGAGCCCAGTTTGACGCCCGAATCCGGAGAAGACGTAGAAGAAGTGACGGTCACCGGAGGAAGAACTCCACCACAAGAACCGTCATCCAGTTTGAACACATCCATTGATTTGTAAAGTTCTAATCAAAATCAAATCGATTTCAAGAGTGGATGACATGAATGGGGTTTAAATCAATTTGAATAATGAATTCAAAGAGAAAGACATTATTTGAATGAAGTATTTTTGCACTTATTCTCGTTGTTGAAGTAAAATCCCAGAAAATAGTTTAAGAATTGACGAAAATATTCACTTGGTAACTGATAGAAAACTGAACTAATAAGACAACAAATAAGTTTAAAGTAGATGAAGAACTTTGCAACAAAAATTAAGTTTCGATAACAAGTGATGTTCAATGAGAAGCAAAGGCACAACAGGTTCACAAATGACTCACTTTTAATGCACACTCAATAGCACCGCGTTCGCTATAGAGATAGACAGTTTTAAAGCACACCTCAATCTAAAGCAATGCAGTGTTTGGGTCGATGTCCCGAAACTCACTGAAAAGCAGTGCAAAATCAGAGTTTGAGCGAGAGTTTGGCTTACGAGAGACAACCCCTCTTATGGCCCACCACTCCATACAAGACTTGTTTCAC
The DNA here is from genome assembly GCA_018873245.2 of Archegozetes longisetosus. Classification (NCBI taxonomy): domain Eukaryota; kingdom Metazoa; phylum Arthropoda; class Arachnida; order Sarcoptiformes; family Trhypochthoniidae; genus Archegozetes; species Archegozetes longisetosus. Next base: position 3,863,513 of record JAEMBT020000007.1, read on the forward strand.
AACTTTTGGGACTCTTATGCGGAAGCGTTTCAGTTAACTGTTTGTCAAAAAATCATTTGAAAACCAAATAATATTTTAAAATCTTATAACACTTTTCTACAATTTCAATATTAATTTTGTTTTCAAATGTTTTGCCAACACGTTATTAATTGATTTACTATTGCTTTAATGCACTTATAAATCGACTTCTAGTAGTGAAATGCTATTATTCAAATCAAACCGAATCATATCTAATATTTGGAACACTCCTCGAAGAGCTTTGGGGATTGTATCAGTCGTTTGCAAAAATCACTGCTTTTTGTCACTCACTTTTGCAAATAATTATTTCTTTCTTCGGATTATTAATGGATTGATCGATTAATAACCAGAAAAATAGACCAAAAAATAGTGATTCACCAGTAGATGCATAGATTGCTAAAAAACAGGTTTTCATTAGAGAAAAGCTAAGGCAATAAAACGTTCTGAAGTGTATTTTTGTTACGCGACTACACTTCTCATCAACTCTTTTGAGACAATTTTCTCACAGTAAGAGAGCAAAAGATACCTAACAAAACATATAACAAGACATAACATATAGCGAGTCTGATCCCAATCCTATCCCATTCGAAGCCCTGTCCCGACACTTGTTCCAAAGAAATTCTGTTTTACTTTTGGTCCACTTTCAGACCAAAACACATAACAGTTTCGGAGAAAAGAAGAGAGAGAAAGAGAAAAATGTTTAAAAAGCCTTAAAGCGATTGTTAGCGCGAGAGAAAGGGGAGAAAGAATTGAAAGCGATTTGAGAGAAGAGAAAAGAGAACTGAATAATAGTCTAGAATGCAAAGCACTGATCAGAGCAATAGGAGAGAAACAGTTTTGCCGAATTAACACAATTTCGTAAATGTTGCTCAGAAAAAAACGTTTGTTTGTTTTGAAAAACTGCATAGAAGCCAAGAGTGTCAAAATGGAAGCGGATCGTAAAAGGGGCAATATATGAAAAGCTAAGCTAACGCTTCAGCAAACCGATAAATATTTGATTTTGTTTGAAGAAGATATGTCGTTCTATTATTCATTTTTATCTTGTTTACGCGTTTCTTGACATAAATACACTCGAAATAAGTTTGCATTCAAAGAAAAAGGACTCCAAACATGAAATAATATGAAAACTAATAATAAGCTTGCAAAACACGTGTTCTCTCTGTATATCAGTTACATTTGCATTCAATTACTGATCAAATGAGAGAAAACGCTCTTAACTTCACAGATATTTTGCTTAAAATGTTTGTCGGAGTTTGTGCGAGTTTTTACTTAATTTTACAGTCCTTTGCATTTACTTAATGTTGGGAACCGTTTTAGCTATTGATGGCTTCTATTGAGTCCGATCCCCCATTCGACCCCTACCCCGACCCCCACCCCTCTCTGTCTGGCTCTGAAATAAGAACGAGTAAACACTATTCACGACTAAATTATTATTGCTTTCAATAAAAAAGAAAGTTTGAGACCTTTACAGACCTATTATTCTGAGTTTGAGACCCTTTACTGCCCTTTCTATACATTTATAGACATTCAAATTGAATTCTATACTAAAAAAATGAGTTTTTGCAATATCGAGGAGAAAGTTATGAAAGTTATGTTTTGCCACTTTCTCATTATGTTTATTTCAGAAAATGATAGTTTCATTGAAATTGTTAGAATTTTTGCAGTAATTGTTTGACTCAAATTAAAAACCTGATCTCGTCAAAATCATCTGAACAATTGACTCGATCTTTAATGAGGACTTTCAAGTATTATATGATTTTAGGAATAATATACTCGAAGATAGGTTCGCAACGAGTAATTCATAAGAATTTTAAACAATTTGGAAACGATTTTATGAGCAAATAATTAATCAAAAGTGAGCTCTGATTACATTTCAAGACATGTTTTTGAATGCGGAATAGCCTGAGGGCCGTTTAGTCCCAACCATTGGTTTTGATTTCATTTGGACTCAATTTCAACATTAATTCACTCCTTATTCTCATTTGACTGAAAACTGAAATTAATTTGAACGAAAATGACATTAAATTTGACTTGTAATGATTTTATGCATAGGACTTGAAATAATAATCAATATTTTCTTCAATAGTATAAGTAATTGAAGTTTTAGAAAATTTCTTTCAAACATCATAACAATTCCAATGTAAAAGATCTCACATTTTATGCAAAAATCAATAAAATTGTGCAAAACTAGAGATAGAAATAGAGAATGAAATTGAGTTATAGCTTGTTCCCTTAGAAAAATAGAGCACTCTTTGGATTTTCTTTATTGAGGCTATGCTTTAGTTGAAGGCATTATTTTATTGATCATTAGTTATTTGAACTTTGGTTCGATTTTTTGCGAAATACACACAGAAAACAACAACTGATTTATTTTTTGAAAGTTTCAATTTTCAGAAATTCGGCCATAGTTAAGAAATATACCGAAATATATGGAAAAGAGTTGTGAAAAGCATAAAAGCATAGAAAAATAAATGCAATACTAAATGGTAGGCACGAATGCAAATGGATGTGATGGAAGGCGAATATTGAATAGAAAGAAATGTAATACTATTTGTATATGAAAGTAACTGTAAGGTTTTATTCATTTCAGAATCAATCTAAGGAACGGAAGTCGAACAGCGAGTCAAGTGCGAGAAAGTCTATACTCTTTTCACTATTGAGTCCCATTCCCTGATATCCGGTCCATATTTTGGACCCATTTTTAAATACGAGGACAACAGTTATGACCCGTTATGTAAAACTGGACCAAAACTATGGGAAAGATAGACAAACATATGTTGTTTATCATTATGAGACAAAGTATTTTATTTGAAATAGTCTTTCGTTAAAACTAAAAATACGCTAAGTAGCCGTATATTTGTATTCAAATGAGACAAACATTATTTGTTTGCTTAGAAACTAAAATCACAACAAAAAATTTATGAAACAAACAAAAAGTAGCAATTTTGAAAAACGCACTCAAACGAACGCAAAATTAATGAGAAACTAATGGACAGGATATGAACGGAAGAAATAATAAGCGAATTCGATGCGATCTGCAAAAGAGTGAAAGCAATGAAAACGATTTGAAAACTTGGCCTCATTTCGAGACCTCTTTCTGATGGAGGGCTCTCTATGGGAAAATAGGTCTAATGGGGGGCTCGCACACAAATCAGGACCATTCGCAGATGTAGATAGAAAATCAATACTTTACTTTGCTCAATAAATATCCTGTCCTTTTAAGCAAATATCTGTTTGTTTTTACGCAACCGAATATTTTATTGTCTGCAAAATCTGTTGCAAATAAGTTTACTTCGATTTAAGTGGTTTTTATGTCATAAAAGCAAATCACTTCTTATAGAAGCAAATTTTCATTTAATTAATTTTAGAGAATATTCGCAGAGGAAACAAAATAAATTGTGTGTTATGTGCTGCAGCTAAAGATTATAGAAATCAAACTCTCGGAACAAATAGTTTTTGATAAATGGAGACAAATATATGCTGGAGATGAGAGGAGAAAGTGGTTTTAGTTGTAATGCAGGTGTAGTTTTGTCCAAATAGTCATGTCTTGTATTTCTTTTGCTATTAATAGAAAAAAGTATCAGTTTTTCTATTCTTTCCAAGTATTTATTCAAATATGGATTAGATTCGAGTCAAAAAAAGAGATTATTTACGCATTCAATGACTATTCTCTGCTTTTGTACTCAAATATAGTATTTCTCTGTTCAATAGAAGAGAAAAAGAGTGAAAATATTTGCCGGCTTATGAGCAGCTCGAGACCATTGGGTCGAGTCAGGACTCGAGACTTTTGCTGAAAATTTGTAACAAATTTTTTCAATGCAATCAATAATACATTAAAAGAATAGGAATATAACGAGAGAGTGACCTAAATTTATTGAAGCTTAATCAATAGATCAGTTTAATATTTATTGATTAATTAATTGTTACAAAAAGTAAGTATTTCGCCAAACATTCGAGTCTTTCCTCTCTGGATAACAATATTTTCTCAAAAGAAATATGAATCGAATGGAAAGTAAAGTCAAGACATTTAATACTTTTCTTTGGTATTGATTTGTATGACAATAAGTATTAGTTTAAGACTTGACTGTTAGGAACAGCTGAACATGTCTCCAATAAATTGAACCCTTTCTTTCTTTCTTCGAAACCCTTTGACTGAAAGAAACTCAAAAGTTTTCAATTCTTTTGAATTATTTGTTCGGTTTTTAGGCATAAATAATATGTAAGCGCGTGTCTCAACAATACAACAATACAAAACTCTATTCTTTCACTATTGAAATGTTTCACTACAAACAGTTAATGGTTAAGGTATAGCGAATATGTGTCTCTATTAAAGCGACCCCAGTCAACGAGCAATTATATCAAAATTACTACCAGTTTATCATTTGTTCATTTAATTATAGTCTTAACTCATTTATGCGTTTCATACGTAAACTATCTCGAAGAAGTGCAATTCAAACAAATCTCTTATTAGTAATGAAGCAAATATTTTGAGCGCTTTTCAATTGATGGCGTTTTGTCAAGATGAACATTTAAATAATTAATCCATTAATACAACGCCAGTCTGTATGAAAATAAATGAACGCATTAATCACAGCATTCATTCACTTTAATGAATATTTTGTCCAAATACCGACGACTTGATTGAAAGACACAAAATTCACTTAAGACTAAAAACATTTGTCAAAATAGAGAATATCTGAGAAACAGAGTCAACAGTAATCAATCATTTGGTGAAATTTTCATTTCAGCAAAAAACATAAGAAACGTCTGATTTTATGAAAAATTGTCTTATATATATTAGACATTAAAAAATGCCCTCAAATTGTTGATTAAACGAATAAATCATAAAACAATAGTTAGAAAATGAATGCAAAGCATTGATCGAAAATGAAGTGATTTATTAAGATTTTTCAAACATTTGCTTTTTAATTGGCTTCGAGACTTTCACAAATGATCGTAATAGATTAAAAGACAAAATTTGAGTCCTTTTTCAGCAATACATATATATATATAAATAGAAGAGAGATGTTTTCATAAGAGAACAGTTTTCTCGCTCCAGAGTTCAATGAACTCAAGTCTTGCGAGTTATATATAGAGAGAGGATGAATGAGTTATCGTTCTATCGATTCTTAGGATTATTATTACAGAAGAATAACGTTTAATTGTTGTCTTATCGAAAACACATTTTTTGTCTCCTATTGCTCACAAATATTTATTGAAAATATTCTTCTCAACTAACCTTTATTTGATTCAGCTTTCAATTGGAGCGCTTTCTTCAGATCATTATTGGCTTTACGCGCATTATTTGTTGTATTGCTGTCTGCTTTCAATTGTTGTTTTTCATTGTTATCGTTGTTGGTTATTAACAGATTATGAGTAGTCGACGACACCACTTGTTCTTCACTTATCTGTGGGCTAATTGTTGTATTAGTTCCCGAACCGATTGTCGTTTTTGCAGTTCTTGTAATACGTTTTGGTCTAACATTAACTCCAATTGCAGTCATTATCACAAAACACAAAATCAATAATCAAAACACTATTGAATTAATCGATATCACTTTTATTAAGACTTCTTTTTAGAGGACGTCCTCAATAATGCGCTCGGTTTTCACTGCAATCAAAACATGTTTTACAGTTGAGTCGCATTTCAAGGAAAATATAACTGTTACTCAAACCAAATTTTAGTTAAACTTCAACTCAATTATCATATATTAGAGACCATTTATTTTGCAACTAATAAACTATTTCTTAAATAAATCTTATATTATGTAAAAAATCTTCAACAAACAAATAAATTCTTGTTCATATAATACTATAATAGTTTTCAATTATCATAAATTTAAATAATTGGCTGAAGACTATCTGAAACTTTTTTTAATTACAACTTGTTCTCAAAAAATAAATAAAATATTTACAAAAATTCTAATTAAGTTATATTTAAGAATAGACTTAAAATGGATTAATTGATAGAAAACTTACTTACGAATGAAATTGAGCGAAAGCCAGTTACAATTTCAATTATTATTTATTAATACTAATATTTGGATAACTTTTAATTAACAACAACACGAACCAATGAAACGCCTCTAAAACACGTTTATAACAATCTTTGGAATCGAATGAATGACAGAAAACGTGAAACTATTTTGAGAGACAAGTCAAGACAAAAATGAAAGCCAATCAAAAAAGATCTCGTAGAGAGTAAAGAGAAAAGTATTTCCATAGCAACTGCTCTCATATGTCATCAATAGAGTAGCATTGTTTGAACGCACGCGTAAATGAGACTTCAAGTTTGCAAATATAAATTTTGATGAATGATCAAAGATCTTTCAGTGCTTTCACTGAAGTGATCATAAGAATAAATTACAGAATGAAGTACATAACAAAGTTAAGATTGGGTTAATCGAAATAAAAATATAGATTTTTCAAACGTACAATCGAAGGAAGGAAAAGCTCGGCAGTAAACACTGATCTATAGTTGAAAATGATGTACAGATGCGAAACGAATAATAAGAGCTATACCCATAATTACCCAAAATAAGAGAAAAACAGTACTTCTTTACTTCCAAAGCATTGTTTACGACAACTTTACTCGCAAAATCTTCAATAAAACTTTTAAATAATCTTAAAATTATGTTGAAATTAACACTTTATATTAAAAATATTTACTCAATTCTACAGAATTGCATTGGATCCTACAAAATACAAAATTCAACTAAATTGAACTATGCATAGCTCAACTCTAAACAATTAGGGACAATTCTGTAGAATTCAGTAGGCTTTTTTCAAATAGATGACGCAAATTTTAAGACTATTTCAAAGTTTTATTAACGATTTTGTGAATAGAGTTACAAATAATGTTTTGGAAGTAAAGACATGTAGTTGAGAGAAAGTTCGACAAAAATTGATCAAACTTTTAAACTTTACCTACAAATTAAGATTACAAAACAAAACATTTCAGTCATTATAAACTATTTCTCCTTTAGGTTAAGCCCTAAAAAGTAAAGTCTATTTGCTTCGTTTTTTTATATCCTAATTGTACAGTTGATTCGAAAGTAAAGTTATGCACTAACCTGGGGATTAACTCCTGTAATCCCCGATGCGTTTGGAAAGAAGGGAGATTCATTTTAAGACAATCATAAATTATTTGTTGTAGGAGTCAGTTTCGCAGAAGTCAGTTTTACGGAACCATATTTTAATTAGTTAGTTTAGACGAAAAGCTTAATTTCTCTGTCTTCCAATTCTCAGTTCAGACTTTTAGAAATGCCCTCTATTTTTCAGTCATTAAGGAGAGCTCGAGTTTTAAGAATATAAGTTTTGAGTACACACTTAATGTTGTGCGTAAAAGCACTCATTATCGACGTAATAAGTTCTGAAGGTTTATGAAACAACGATATACTGTAAATAGGAGTTGTTAAGCCAAACTATTAAGATTTGTACCCATAAATCTTCAACTGGTCTCAATTATGAAACGTTTGGTGGGTTAATACCTTTGAGAGCAAACTCCACATTGTGTCCAATGAATGTTTTGAGAGTTTTCCTTGCGTAATGACTGGAAGCCAAGTCAGGCCTAAACAAATAATTATTGTCCGAAAATTATTCTCGCATAAAGACACCAAATGTTTATTCATGCACTACTTAGAATAAGTTTTATGACCCGAGATCACATAAAGAACGTGCGTCGACGAACGCAACAAAGTTTTCAATCTCGTTTTAGAGAGTTTTTATCGCTATTAGTCCTTTAGCTCTTTTTAATGACGAATTATTGTCCACTTTTTCGATAACATGTACTTTTGCCGATATTCATTGATTTAAAGTGATTAAAAGTGAATGATTTGTCCTTTTCCCTATTTGCTATTCCTCTATAAAAAGCGCCAATTACTTCTTGTCTCCTACCTTCATTTAATTGATCCATATTTTATCTGAAAGATAACCTCAAAGAATAAAAACACTTGTAAACAACTAGTAGGATCTAAGCTACAGTTTGACTCGTAATTCGTTTTAATTAACCCACGAATAGCGAGGCTTTTGAATAGTTTTATTCATTCCCATCAAATAGTATTCAAACGTTAATTCGATATTTTATTGAATAAAATCATAACGTTTTCTTAAATTTTTGATTGAAGGTTTAAGTTTGTATAAGCGGTCCATTGCATAAATCTTTTGAAGTTAAAGTTTGTCTTACATTCCAATAGAAGTGAACAAATGATTATCATTGTTCTAAGAATGCGATCAATTTCTCTGAACATATGCATTCTTGTTGATCCAATTAATATATTTAGAAACCTGTGTATAAACACCTGGAAATCCTTTGAGAGCACATGGAATTCCAAATGATACAACACCAATGATGACAAATCTATCATTTTTCGCTTGAACCAGGGGACCGCCTGAATCACCCTTCAATTGATATCAATTTAATTAGGTTGCAGAAGCAGAACAAAACAGAGTTAATACTTAAAAGACTACTCGATCCATACCATACATGAGTCTTGTCCTCCTTGACCACCAAAACAAACCATGTTGCTTGTCACAACTGCGTATTCCTTATAACTTGTAACGCATTTATTCCTTGAATACATCGGAACCTCTAGTTTTTGTAAAATGTTAGATGGTGGCAAACTCTCTCCAAGTTGTCCCCAACCAGAGAGAGTAGCATTTCCTTTAGGTTCTTCTTGAGAAGCTGGCAGACATACACTATTTATGGAAAAATTGTCAGTAGTCGAGTCAATCGTGTATCTAATTGGCCGAGATGTACGAAACAGAGCAATATCATTCAAATTCTGCCCTTTATTCCATCTTTCGTGAACAATAGCTTTATCCACAGACATTGTTAGTCCCCCAGAAATCTTTCGGAGGTTGTTTACTCCGAGCCTTAAAATGATTTCATTTTCTCGTCCTACATATCTTTGATCATAAGAATCCTTTAATAAATGAGTTCGAAGAATCGAAAGTTTTTTTCAAAATATTTGAAATCAAGAAAGAACTAATTGATTACGATTGAGCGCAATGAGCAGCAGTCATAATGAAATAGTCATTAAGTATAGTTCCAGCGCAAAAATGCTTGTAATCGCCCCTAAAGTCTTTCCTTTGTACGGATACAATCCATGGAAATTCCATTTTTTCGGCATCATTGCCGCCTACAACACGTATTGCTCTGCCATTCAGTGATGCATTAAATGGGGCCATATTTTTATTATTTCTCTGAAGACCACAATAAGGAGACTTAACTGTTTGACGAGGTACTGAACTGAAAACTTTTGACTTTTTTCTCTCTAGTCTATTGCTGTTGCCTTTATTTTCTGACTTTCGATGACTGTCAACAGAACTAATACAATGTATTAAACACTGTTCATCATTCAAACAAAGCTTTTCGCACATCTCATTGCAATCAACTAAGTTAAAATAGATTTTTAAATTGAAAAATTTCCAAAAGTGAACTTTTCTCAGCTTTAATCAGAGGCATTGATCCAAAAATAAGTTCTTACCAGAAGTAATGTAAAATGCCATCAGAATATAACAAGAATAAATGCATGATTTCAAGTACAAATCTTGCTGTTTCATTCTTTTAGCTGTTATAATGCATTCCCAGATGGAACTCAAACAAATTGCAATCAGTTACATTGAATTTCAAGAAATATTGAATTGCAATTTATCGACCGATGTTTTGCAAACTTCATAAAACTTTTAGAGCTGAGTAGTTAGCAAAAGAGGAACAGTATTTCCATCTATGATAAAATTCAATAACTTTGTTTTGTTGCTATGGATTTTAAACAATACAGTTAAACATAATTAAAAATAATTGAAGGATTTTAAACTGATTGAAACAACTAAGAAAGAAAATATGGAATAATAACAAGTAGTATATCGGATAAAAAATTTGGCTCAAAGTGAAATCTGAAAATATTTACAAATGATGTATTTTGACTATTGAAATGAAGAGCTTTATACAATGGTCTAACTGTAGTAAACATTTTCACTTGATCATATTTATATGAATGTTTATCTAAAATTTTCAAAATCAAAGCTAACAATAGATAGCAAACAAATTAACAGTTGAAAATCAACTGGTAACTCAGTGTCAAAATGTCTGGTCCGTCGGCAGATATGATACTAATAGCTGGTAACTCTCACAAAGAGTTAGCAAAAGAGATAGGTAATCGGTTAGGCGTTCGGTTGGCGTCGTGTTCGCTGTACCATTCGACAAATAGGGAAACTGTGTTAGACATCGGAGACTCAGTTCGCGGTCGGGACTGTTACATCATTCAGACTGGTGGCAAAGATGTCAACAACAATATTATGGAGCTGTTGATCATGGCTTACGCTTGTAAGACATCGTCTGCTAAGAATATCGTTGGAGTCATTCCATATCTTCCTTACGGAAAACAGTCGAAAATGAGAAAAAGGGGCTGCATCGTTGCCAAACTATTGGCTAAAATGATCAGTAAATCTGGATTTACTCATATTATAACTATGGATATGCATCAGAAGGAGGTCACTATCTTATCATTCACTGCTTCCATTTGATTTTTGTCAACTTTGCCTTTTCTTTAGTATTGCTGTCTGTCATTCAAGCGTCTTAGTTCTCAGGCATATTCTCTCCATTAGCCGTGTTTGGGGTTTCAGTCACCTTAACTTTTGCTTACTTAATACGACTTAGTTTTATGCAAACTGTGCTAATGACTTGCTTTAAAACAAAGTACTTATTTTGTTCGATCATTAGGTTCAAGGATTTTTTGACGTTCCAGTGGACAACTTGCGAGCGTCACCATTTCTTCTTCAGTATATTCAGGAGCAGATCCCCGACTATAGGAATGCAGTGATCGTGGCGAAAGATCCAGGATCTGCAAAGAAGGCGACCTCGTACGCAGAACGATTACGTTTAGGAATTGCTGTATTGCATGGAGAACAAAAAGAAAGCGAATTAGACGAAGTCGACGGCAGATATAGTCCTCCACCACAAGCAGAACAATCTATCAAGACTTTTGATATAGGTCTCGATTCGATGCCTGTCTTGACCGCTAAGAACAAGCCTCCTATGACTGTTGTGGGAGATGTTGGCGGACGCATTGCTATTATGGTGGACGACATGATCGATGACGTCGAGTCATTCGTGGCAGCAGCAGAAGTGCTTAGAGACCGAGGCGCTTATAAGATATATGTTTTGGCAACTCACGGATTGTTAAGTCAAGACGCACCGCGACTTATAGAGGAGTCACCGATTCATGAAGTGGTCGTCACTAATACTGGTTTGTGATTAATAGGGTTTTCATTTTGATTGTGTTTCTAACATATCTTTCAATCTATTAGTTCCACATGAAGTCCAGAAGATGCAATGTAACAAAATTAAAACCGTCGATATATCAGCTTTATTGGCAGAAGCTATTCGTCGTATTCATAACAAGGAATCGATGTCTTATCTCTTTCGTAACGTCACTCTCGAAGATTGATTGAACTGTATTCTCACTTTTCGAATCTGATATTTGTATTAAATGTTTGACTTATGACTACAATAATTGGTGAAACTTGAGAGCGCTTTAATCATTCTATACTTAAGTTCTCAGAGATTTAGATTCAACAATTACTTAAATAATGGCTCATTTCTTATTCAAAAGTGACTCAATGTTTTCTCTGTTATTGTCTATAACTTCGATCTGACTTACAATCAATTCTTTTTTTACACTAAATTAGAATTTTCTTATTTTTGATCAACTTTTACAGAAACATTTAAGTTGAAATTGTTTACTATGTTCTGGTCTAGTATTAAGCGTCAGCTCTCTATAACTCAATTGTATTAATTCAAGTGAACATATGTTTGAGACATTTTTCTAATTGTTTTGCCGAATGTTATTTTTAAAACGATTAATGAACGAATGACTATTAAATACTATTAAATATCGATCAAAATCAAAGCTAATCCAACGACAAATTTCTTTATTTTTCCTATAGCTCTACTGGACTAAGCAGTAAGTTTGCAAATATAAGTTTTGATGAATGATCCGAGATCTCCCTTGAGTGCTTTCATTGGAGAGATCTTATGAATGAATTGCAGAACGAAGTACATAACAAAGTTAAGATTGGGTTAATCGAAATAAAAATATAGATTTTTCAAACGTAAAATTGAAGGAAGGAAAAGCTCGGCAGTAAATACTGATCTATAGTTGAAAATGATGTACAGATGCGAAAAGAATGACAAGAGCTATACCCATAATAAGAGAAAAAGAGCTCAAATATTAACGGAAATGAATCTAGAAAATCCAGTGTTTAATCAGATGTTTTTATTCTCGTTATTTTCTATTGACTATTAATGCCTGAGCTTTTATCTAAATCTGATAATTACCATCGAAATTTTGATTTTGCTTTGATAAGTATGAATCAGCGAACAGACCCTAAGGTTTAGGGACGAGAAAATCAGTTGTAAAATTGATTTTAACCTGTTTGGATCAAGCTGACTAGTTAAAATGCCGCTCTGCTAAACTGACACCAATCTTATTAGTAGCAAAAACTCTATTTAGTATTGACAGGGAAAACAATCAGAAATCGTAAAATGATTATTACTAATCTATTTTATTGACCGTTTTCATAAGAAAAGCAAGTTTTAAACTGTAAAAAGCTTTTCTAGTCATAGTTTTGTGTCGTTACTTTCACGTTAATATTGCTCGAAGTCTATGATCGAAAAGTTATCACTACTTCATGACTGACATACAAATATGCTTAACGCAAATCTCAATCAGTTATCGAGTCTTGAAGCTTAGCAAATTTCTATCTTTTCGAGATTGGCATTACGTAACTTTCTGAAACAAACAGTACATTTGACAGCTTAATAAACCCCTACAGCTATGCCAACCTCCTTGTGATGCTCATTAATTTATTGTTAAATTTACTTCTAATTTGCTTTCATTACTATATTTTATAAGTCTGCTAATATGTGAACATATGGTCTGACGAAAAACATGCCATCGCAACGCATCACTTCTGGTTGCTGTCAACAATAATTAAATTTTTGGGCGTACTTCACATTCGTTTAGAAGCTTTTACTAGTAAAATGTATAAAATTCGTTAATTTCAGTCTTTAATTAACAACAAAATAAAGTTATATTTTTCGATCAAAAGTGAAATAAAAATTTTATTATATGTCGATTTCCGATTTCTGCTCACACATTTCGAGAGCATTTCATTCAAAGCCTATATTCATTCAACCCAAAAGATGATAAAAGCTCTGAAAAAATTGAACTTATTCGAAACTTATCAAATGTTATACATATATCATTTGTCTGTGCATTTGCTGCTACAATCAAAGCTTTAATAAAGACGGCTTTTAAGTTACTTTTACATTTATTTCTTTAATTTCTTAATTTATTATAGTGTAGTTTTTAATATATAATAAGAATTTCAAAACTTCTAGAAAAATTTTCACAACTGACAATTCATTGAACTAAATCTAGTTAATTAACTAATTAATTATATTGAAGGTTAACATCTCTGCGATCATTCCATTGGGAAATTAAGTCCAATTTATTGATTAAAATTAATTCAAGTTAATTTAATTAAGGATTGTATGGGTAAGAAGCTAATGAACGCATCGCTATATTGGTAGGGACTAAAGTCAGTAAGTATTACATGCTGTGGCTCGCGATTCAGCCAATCGATAGTTAGCATTGCAATTAGGAGTACAAGATCTGCCTTCATGGCCAGTTGAATAACAAAATAATTTCTGCTACTATGCTTGGATATAAAACTCTCAATATTCCTCACTAATGAGATGAGCAAGATCATTTCTTCCGCTTTTATTGCTATTAGTTTTTGAATTATCAAAATTGGATTTTCTTTTGCATGACTGCTGCACGAGATGACAACAATCGCATTGATTGCAACGATTCCGAGTATTCTTAACACAGCGCTTACAATTATAACATGGATTATAAGGCTTTCCATCTTCAGCAGTACATGAATTGCATTCGAAACAATCCTCATTATTCTTCGAAACATATTTAAGACAATAATCACAGTAATGGCAGCCTTTAATTCAAGGTAGAAAAATTGAAGACAAGTCAATATTTGTGAATATTCGACCGGAGATTCATACCTACGATCAGATTCTTAATTAAACTTACTATGATTTTCATAGTCCTCCATCGTATAGTCAGACATCGAAATTATGATTCGTTTTTCGTTGAAAAAGAAGAATAACACAATTGGTATCGAATGATCATCACTTGGAATCTCATTAAATTTAGTCCAAATTTCATTTATTTTGTTGAGCCATCGCTTTGATCAGTCCATCAAAGGGTGGATCCATTATCACAAGTAGTGACTCTTACGGTGACTCTTTATGAACTTTTAAAAATTTTTCTCTGCGTTTGGCTCATCAAAGAAATGGTAATTAAATTAAACTTCAAATACTTTGTAGGCGAATAAAACTGTTTATATCTTTCATCGATGTCCAATAAAGTGCTATTAATCTTGAGCTTATTTTTTCTGTTTTCAATATATTCACGAATTGTTGGACAACCAATACTTATGACTGGTTCATAGTTATTTTTCTCAATTATTTGTCTAATTATAAACTTTTTAGTTTCATTTGAGAACAGATATTGAGCGTGAAATTTGTCATCAATTAAACTGTTTAAAATTTTTGTTGGATTTGATAGTTGTTTTCGACTTATATTAGTAATAATTTTGACTTTTATATTCAATTAATTGTTGATCACTTAATAAAGGTAATGAGCAATTAATGCGAAAACTTCGTTCACTTTCTTTAAAGTCGTTCAAATCTTTGTTATAGAAGCATTTTAATGTTTTCAAACTTTTCCCATGATTACAATCGAATTATTTTGAGTTCAGTTTAGGTTTTATCAATCGGTATAATCATTAAGTCATGTAGAAATTGCAGCCTATACATGATCGATATGAAGAACATGAAAAGTTATTCGACTTTAATTTACTAAAGATTATTGTTTCCAAGGGTGCATCTTTGAATATAATTAATAGTTCTGAAGAGAAGAGTTGATCCATCAATGTAATAGAAGTTTGAAGTTATATTAGCTCAGTAAGTGATAAAACTTTTAGTGAATTTGATTTTTATCAAGATACAGTATAAACTTTTAGAACTTTTAGAATAAAACTTTTAGTTAGTGTTTGGTGATTGTTACGAATAAAAACAATTTAATCTATTGAAGAAACATCAAAAACTATTATCAAAAGAAGAGCTATAAATTATATTCTAAACTAAAAGACTTTATTAAAGTGAATTTGAATCGTAACCTAAGGCGATTGCTTCTCTCAAGTATCTAAAGATGTTGTGAACTTCCTAGTAACAAATGTGAAGCTTGAAACATTTTATCAACAGACGGCAGTAGTAATTGATCGTATATATCAATATTGGCTTATAAACTATAGGACAATGTTTAAGAATTGCGTAAACAGAGGGCAACGCTCTTTCTGTGGGAGTCGTAATGGGGCTTAACTTGACGTGACACCAGATGTCAGTGAAGCGGACATCGAAACCAAAACAAGACCTAAATGAAATTTTATGTCAAAACCAAATGAAAAGAAGAAAAAAAATATTCCAATTAAAAATAAATGAATTTTTTAACTAATAATATAATTAGATATATATCAAATAAATAGAACAATAAATTAATAAATCAATTGTAGTTCGAAATGAAATGAATTCAAATTCAAATAATAATAAAGAAAAGAAAGAATTTAAGGAAAAATTCGAGACAAAGAGGACGACCACTGCGACCAAAGACAGTGAAGAGAGGACGAAAACTAGCGGACATTCTAATAGTGGTCGTGTGGCGGACGACGAGATGAGACGCGTTTATATACGGCCGCCACCCAACAGACATGTCAACGACATTCAGGTCAACAAAAGGTGACATCGATTAACACTAAATTCAATTGAATTTCACTCATTTGTCAAATCGTTTTTATTTCTCTTTTTGTACAAAATATCAGATCATTTTTCACTCATTTTTCTATAAATTGTATAAAATATATAATTATTGATCATTATTATTATTGGAAATTAATTATTAATTAATTATAAGAATTATTATTAATAACAAATTGTAACTTAAATAATGAATTAATTCATTATAAGATTATTGTACAAAATGAATTGAGAATAAAATTGCGTAATTTATTGATTAGAAACATCATTTGTTAGTGAACCATTTGTTGACGTGTTAGATATGACCCATTAGTAACGTTACGTTTTAGGGGTGGAGTCAGAGATAAGCTTGAAATTCGTGACCATAGTGTTGAAAGATAGAGACAATATAGAAAATTGGCTTAACATAGGGGTGGGGGACGTCGACAAAAACATGCTTGAGATGTGACGTAATTAATGTATGGTGCCTAATGTTGTGGACGTCGCTTCAAATGACGTTCTCATCTGTCATTCACTCATTCATTCAGTTGAGCACAAAATGGACGACAGAAAGTGAATCAAAAATAATAAACAAATAAATAAACAAAACGTTGAGATAATTAGAGAAATAGTAAATAAATAAGAGCGTTGAGAAAGGAATGGATGTAAATATGAATTCGTTTGACTCTTCGACGGCGTCGTCCGTAAGCCTGGCGTGTTGCCAATCATTATGTGATTTGTTGCGAGAATTACCGCTTCCACGCGCATACAATCACTCTTCAACTCAATTGATCGCAGCCAACACATCGCACGTGACTCAAAACACAACAATCATGACGACGGCAGTGGGTTCGCAGATCGAAAACGCTTTGTTTCACGCGAAACAACAGCTGAATGACTTGTTATTTGAGCCGTCAAATATGACACCGGAGTCCACCACAAGTCATCCATCGGTCACTCATTTGTCGCCTCTTGTCATGCATTTATCAATTAAAGGATTGTTTAATAATAATGTTAATATCAACTCATTGAATAATAACTGTTTTGAACCCAACAGTTTGGAAACAATCGAACCTTCGATTGAAACTCATTTAGAATTCAATGAAAACTTGAAACTTATTAATGAATTGCAGAACGACTGCGACGTCAACGAAGACTGCGATGTCGTCAACAATCAATGCAATGACGATACCGATGACTACTCATCACTTGGAGATCGGGTGAAGTCCAGACAACGCATGTCGTCGTCTTCAGCAATGACCGCAAACGCAACTCCCATGACTTCAACGACAGTACAGCCGTCGGTTGCCAGTCATTCGAGACGTCGAGACACGAATGAGATCAAAAATGAGATCAACAATGAGATCAAAAACGAGACTAAGAACGAGACTAAAAACGAGACTAAGAACGAGACTAAGAACGAGACTAAGAACGAGACTAAGAACGAGACTAAAAACGAGACTAAAAACGAGACTAAGAACGAGACTAAGAACGAGATCAAGAATGAAATCAAGGACGAGATTAAAGAAGATATAAGTCATTCGCAAAATAGCAGTCATTCACAACTCAATAACTCATTGATTCCTGCTTTGAAGCCAACTAAACCTTCGAAGAAGGATTTAAATAAAAGTCTCAACTCTTTTAGTGATTTGCCATCAAATAAAGACATTGTTTTACAGTTCGAATCAATTCTCAATCAAATTATGAATGACTGCGTTAATGACAACGATTGCATGTCATTCGATTTAAGAATTGACTCGAAAAAATTGTTTTTATTAATGAATTTATCATCAAAACTAAAACACTCGAATCGAATGAAAGAATTGGAACAAAAAAGTGGTTCGAAATTGTGCTCATTTTTGTCTCTGTTAACAAATCAAATGATTTTGTGGTTCTCGAAATTCAAAGAGTCACAAAACAATCAGAACGTGTCCGACGACTACGAGGTTCGCGAAAGCGATTGTGATGACTATTTCTGGCAATTACTGATCAACGCGTCTAAAATGGCTCTGAATATAATGACTTCTCGGGGGATGTCTTCTCGAATTGTCTTATTTGAAGAATTGTTGGAAATAATTATAAATTTCTTATCTAATAATCTGAACGCAAAGACACACGTCACTTCTGTCGGCACATCGAAAAGCAGTCCGAAGAAGGGACAGAAACAGTCGTTAGTGTTGTCGACCACTACTGCTACAAAGAAACACGTCACTCATTGGACTGAAATTCTTGAGTTATTACTCGAGTTTTTGACGGCTAACAAATCACTAAATGATTCCATTGTCCTTATGATCACAAGAATTTCTATGAATTCTCTCTTTTTGAACTCTAATGAATTGCAATTAATTTCTATTCAATTATTGGAACACATTTTCAAACAGTATTTAAAACATCGAAACAGTATTTTAGAAGAATTATTGCAATCGTTTCATAGAATTCCACAAAAAAAGTCTTCAAATCAGCAGCTGATGAATTGCAATATCTTAACACGTCTTTTGATATCATTGACGACCTCACTGTTCAGCTATTCTCCAGATGTGAAGATTTCACGTGAATTAGTAACAAAGCAATTGACTGAATGTTTGCACATTATTTCGTCGTTCTTGTCGTCTTTCGTGAAAAAATGTTTATCTGCAACGACTGCAACGTCCAGTGAATGCGACCTAAAAGCTATTTTCGAACAATTAATTAATGACTTATTGAATTTATTATATTTTCCGCAATTAATTGCTTCGCAATTACTGATACAAATCATAACTAAGTTATTAATAAATAATTTAAATCCTCAGCAAAAACAAATTTCACTTCAAATAAGACTGAATTCTATTGAGTTTTTGTCAATAATTTCGTCAAAATTCGCAAAACTTTTATCAGAGAAACAGGAGTTAATCGAAGAAACGAAGCAAACATTAGATCAATTGATAAAAGACGAAAATTCGACAAAATTAACGGAAAATTTACTCAAATTATTGAATAAATATTTAAATTCTGAGAAACTGTTTTCAGAGAAGCTAATTTTAAGTTCGCTTTGGATTAAAGAACAAAAGATACTAGAAATGGAGGCAAAATTTTTCTCAATTCTGAACTCGAAGCAAGATGCAGCTAACGAAGACCAGAACGACGGCGAAGAAGTCATCGATTCGACGACTGCGACGCTTTTCATCAAATACTTGGAATTGATAGAATTCGCGACAATTGGACGTCTATTCGATGCCTCGTTATCTCACGTGACGTCTTCGCTATCGTTAACGACGAACACAACACAACGGAGTCGTGCCATGAAGTCGTTGTCGACAATATTGATGAACTGTTCACTGGAGAAGTCGACGCAATTGTTGTCGCGTTCGGATCTTCAAGTAGCGATGAGGAGTGCGCTTTTGGATGCATCCACTTCGGTAAGAGAAGCTACAATCGATTTAATTGGACGCTTTGTATTGCAATCCAAATCAAAGGAATTGTGTGACAAATACTGCGATTTGATTGGCGAACGCATTTTGGATACCGGGGTTAGTGTCAGGAAAAGAGTTATCAAAATCTTGAGAGACATTTGTATTGAATTTCCTGATCATGAGAAGTGCGGAGAGATTTCTGTCAAAATTATTAAGAGAGTGAACGACGAGGGCGAAGGCATACGAAAGTTGGTTTTTGAGACCTGCAGAGAGTTGTGGTTCAGTTTGAAGTCCAACGAAAAGAATCTGAAATACAAAGTCATGTCGTTACTGCACGTCATGTCTAGCATTTTGTCCGACTCGCAGTCTTTGGATTCTTTGCAACAATTGTTCGAACAAATTATCAAAAATGAAACTTTGATTTCAACGCAATTAATTATTGATTTTATTGTCAGTGAAATATTGTCGGAACAAGATTTGAACAACGATCTAATTAAAGACACGAAAGAGAAAAAAGTTTTGAACTTAAGTGCGGTGCAATTGATTTCAATGTTATCCTCGATTTGTCCCGAACTACTCGTGAAACACTGCGATTCTCTGCAGTCATTGTTGTCGCTGTCGTGCGATACAGTGGTCGACATTCATTTGAGAGTAAAAGTGATTTTGACTTTAGAAAAGGTTTTACCAAAACTACAAAACCCGTCGCAACAACTCATGCAGAGAATAGAGGAAGACTTGACTAAAAATATATTGCAATCTTCGGCTGTAATATTGAGTCAATCTGTTAAGTGCTTATCAGTTTTGATCAGAATTCATACGAAAAACATTAAATTAAGTCAAGACTTGTTTGTGAAATTTAAACAAATCCTGTTTTACGAGACTATGCTTGATTACAATAGAGAATCGAAACCGAAATTGTTGCGCGCGATCTATTCTTTGGGACTGTTTTTAAAATATTTTTCACAGCATTTTGATTTGAATTCTCGTGAATTAATTTTAGAGAAATTGCTAGAAATAATCGACAAAAGAGACGAAGATACGGGTGATAGAAGAGAATTAATATTGAAATCGATAACAAGTTTGGGTTTTATTATAGAAAGTGATCCAAAAATATGTTTAAAACCAAAAGTCGTTGAATTATATGGAAAAATTTTGGACAGATCGGAAGAAAAAGATGACAGAAATAACTGCGTTCAGAATTGTATTCAAGTTTTGAACAACTTTCGCAATTATTTGTCGGAAAGTATAGAAACCGATGAATTGCTGAATAAATCGATCGAGTGGTCACGTGAGTCGTTGAAGACCATGACGTCCAACGAAGAGTTTGATTCGTCGTCGACGCAGTCGCAGATCATTCAGAGGTACTTGTCAACGATTCTGGACAAGTCGTTGTCTTCGTCGCCAGCAATCCGTCGCGTGGCCTGCAATGTGATCCACGTGATTCAATCGGGCGGTCACGTGCATCCCCTCCAACTCGTTCCGCATTTGGTTGCCATGACTGCAGACGATGATCAGCCGATTCGAACTCGTGCTGACCATGTTCTGCACGAGATCGAGAGAAAATTTCACGGATTTGTTGCGATGAAAGCACGGGCAGGCGTTCAGTTGGCGACGCAGTTGTGTCAAAGACTTAAATGTCGCGGATATCGTCTGACAGACGACAATACGGGAGACGTGACATCGCGATTGTCGACGCTGTATCAAGTGATTTGTACTAATCGTCAGTCGAGACGCGGTTTTATTACGCAATTGTTGAGACATTTCGATATTACTTTGAATACCAGTGAAATTGAAACGAGTGACGGCATCTTCAGCACTGATGACAGACATAACAATGACTTTGGCGACAGTGATACTTACAATGATGAAGACGATAGCGAAACAATTCAACTGATGTTTGAGATGATCTTATTCTTTCCGTTCAATGTTTGCGATGAAATTCTTTACATTTTGCAACAGTTGGAATGCATCCAAAGCGTCAATTCGACACATACGTCGCAACTGTTCACTGAACTGTTCAGATTTAACTCTGAAGAAGAATTTGAGGAGAAGTTTAATTCAGAAGAAAATAATGAATTGAATCCCGATTCGAATATTGAGTCCAATTTTGAATATATTTTAGACAATCGCCCGCTCTTAAGACAGTTGTTAAGAGCATTAAAGCGCGTCTTTTTGGTCTCATTTTTGCGCAAATTACTGAAAGAGTTTTATTTAATAAAAGACGAGAAAATAATGGATTATTCGCCGAATGAAACTAAAGTCTGGGAAAAACCCATTCACAGGAGACAAGTATTTAACTACTTTGATTATGCTTTATGAGTTTATTAATATCTTTGTCATTATTTCACTCTTAGATCGAAACAACGAATTTGAGCGAAGTTTTATTGAAAGCGAAGCCTTCCATCAAAATAATCGACAAAAACCTGAAAACTCGAGAAGTTATTGAAGAATTCAAGCGATTTAAAAGTGTTTCATTGACTGGAAACGACTCACATATTAGTAATCAATTAATTCATCAAAAACTGTTTGTTTTGATTAAGGACAAACATAAAGACAACAGAGTGGACAATAAGATAGTAATAAATACTATAAACGAAGAAAACAATGATTTACTGAATGAGTTTGAGAGAAGGAAACTGATGGACTCGATTAAGAAGACCTCGTGTCACGTGTCACTCATTGATATTTCACTGAATACTAGTAATCCAGCTAACAATATAAATCCAGTTCAGGAAAAGTCTGCCCCCAAGAGAAAGAAATCAAAAGAAAACGAAAGGAAAGATAAGAAACAAAAAAAGAAACGTTTTGTCATTGAGTCGTCGGATGAAGAGGCGAACGACAGCGAAAACGACAGTGTTTACAGCCATTCATCAGATGACGACTTTCAATAATATTAATGTAAATTTTTTGTAAATTATTCCAACTTTTTGTATAGAAACATTGATTCATTCAAATTTTAATACAACACATCAAATTCACTTCATTTTATTATTTAATTAATTAATTATTGTACAAAGACTTGTATTTAAGAGAAAGAAAAATAAATCCATTAAATAAATCCATAAAAAATGAGAAACCTATTAGACTCTCAAGTGATGCAATCGATAGTCAGATATGTATATGAATATTATTAATTCATATTTATAGGCAATTATTATAATGGAAGATAAAATTTAATAAATGAGAAACGGTAGGGGATATACTGGAGTTCTTATCCCCGATCACTGTGAATTTGGTAGCAGTGCCAGTTGTAGGGGCACTGCCGCACTATTATAGTTCACGGTGGAACACTTTTGTTCAGTTATCAGCATTTTTATCAACTATTTTTAGATAATTCATCATAAAAACAGATAATATAAAGTATTTCTCTAGAATAGGAGAATAAATAAGAAGAGAAAGTGAAAAGAATTATTAACAAGTTCTAAATCTTTAATCTTTGAAACTAAGCCATGAGTTTATTGATTTTAAACTTTGATGTTTTATAGAGATTGTGGTAGAGAAATAATGCATTAGTCGTAACGAATGATCACAAAGTTTGCGCCTTAAGTGGTTATTGTTTTGTTGGTTTGGGTTACGTTCGTAAAAATGGAACAAAAGAATTAACTATGAACGAAGATTTAAGTCACGAACAAACTATTGAATCCATGAATGATTCCAAACACGTAATGGCGATGGAAAAGCTTATTCTCGGGGCAGTAATAAAGCTTTATAGAAAACGGAATAAGAAATGATAGAAAGATACATAAACCAGCATTAAACGAGTGTTCAAATGATAAGCAAATTATTGCTATTTATTGCGATGGATGGTATTCGCTTGTATTAACTATTGATGGTAACATACATGCCTCAGACTACAGACTAGAGTTGCACAGATTAATGTTTTAATGCTATATCATGTCAAACAATTTAATGGGGAGAAAGTGAAGGCTATTTCGCTGTTTATTGTTATAACGCGATCGATACATTTGTGGTACGGTAGAGATGATTGATGGCAATTGGGATGATATCGAGAATGAAAGTCAAAATACTCCAAAAGAGTTAATTAATATCGCATCAGGCTATAAAGATATATTCAAAAGAATTCAAAGAACAAGTTCTGACTGTATGCACAGATGTACAGATTGTATGGTATTGTTTGTAAAGAAATGCACAAGAGAGACAAAAAGTTAGGCCATACGAAAAATTACATTAAGCAGAAAAGAAATGAGTCCTGCTCCACCAGAATTGAACATAATTTCGAGATTATAGTGCTTCTCTAGTGGAATTCATGAGTTCATGACTCGAAAATAATTAGATAAGAGTTGTAGGTTATCAAAACTCTGACGGTTCTAGTGATGATCTCAGTCATTCTCGTCCAGTACTCGATTAAAATGAAAAGTTTTACTCCGCGTTCAGACGCTAGAAGTTGTTTAAACTAAAAAATGCTTCAGCCACTCAAAGGTTTAAAACTAGTGAGTATTTTAATAATTAATGAAACTAATGAAAGGCTGCTAAGCTGATTCTGATTTGGCAGATGTTTGCGCGTTTGATGATAAGGTACACGCTCAATTTGACAGCTCTTTGAAATATAAGGCACCAGAAGTACTCAGTGGTAGAAATTATCGCATTAAAGCAGACGTTTATAGCTTAGGAGTTCAGTAATTATTGGATACTGTGGCTGTGAAGTAGGAAAATTCTTCATGAATCAACTCAATAAATGAAAATAATGTCTTCTCAGATCTCTTCTGGCAGTCAATCATCTAATGTGTCTGTCAAAATAATTTTTCTCAAGTCAGTTCAAATCTCTTGGAAACTGTACGTTTCAAAGCGATCGACACAACCCTCGATTGAAATCAGAAATTTCAAATCTAATTCAGTTGAATAATGTTCTCAATGGGTGTTAAATATTCGTCTGAATTGCGAACAAATACTGAGTGGAAGAAAGAATTGCTTGGATCTGGAGCGATACTAGAGACGAAGCAGTCAATTAAGACTTTCAATTAAGCGGAGAAAGTGCTGTAAATTGATTTTGAAGAAGAAGAGAATACGAGCTGCGAGATCTATAGATAAATTGAGAGGTTTCGAAATTGTCAGATGATCATTAAGTAAAATTGATGACTCTTCTCGTACACTTAGTGACATCTATTGCCACGTGTTGTGAATGAACAAGAAAATCATATAATCTCTGAGTTTACTCTAAGTAGTACTCAATCTATTGAATGTCTTATATTCGAAAGAATGAGTCGCTTCACGGTGTCTTTGAGTCGAAGTGAAGAAAACTCGGAATTGATCCGAAACGAGCCGAATGAGCATGCTGATTTGACGCATGACCAGTACAGCTGTCAATTAGGATATGGAAGTACTGCTCAATCCCATAACCAAAGTAAGAATTCATATAAGTGTCTCAGAGCAGAGAATAACTTCAGTTCTATTGAGTCGACTCTCACTAAGAAATGAATTCCCTATTTATTTGTTTTCATTTGAGTTAAAAAATGGATCAAAACCTAAACCCTTCGGAGAACTGCGAACAAAAAAATTCTCAATTAATCCCGAAATTCGAGGTTTCAGTGATTTCTGAGAATGAAATCAATTCCCGTTCTTTAGAACCCGCTGACGAACAGACCGCTATTTCCCCATTTATTGTCTCTCTTCCTTCAGAAGAAGGTCTCATTGAAGGACAAAACGATAGAATCGATAATCGATCAAACTTTAAATCAATTTCTATTTCTCTTGATTTCAGATGAAAACAATTCTTACGAAAGAAATCAAATGTTTCTGTTCAGCGAAGATGAGGACCGAAGAGTGTCTTCTCTGCTGTCTCGTTTGGCCAACTATGACGACGCGATTCAGCCGATCGTGGAGACCGACCAGGCGACCGACGGTCAGAACAAGGCTCCAGTCAGACAGAAGGCCAATTTGGGAGTCCTGACGGGCGTCTATTTGCCATGCATTCAAAACATCTTCGGCGTCATTATCTTCATTCGTATGTGTTGGATGACCGGAACCGCTGGGATCCCAGCCTTTTTCGCCATTGTGTTCCTCTGTTGTTCTGTCACTTTCTGCACCGTAAGTCTCGCTTCTGAGTCAAAATTTTAAAAATTGTATCGATTTTTCTGTTCCCTAATGACTTAATCGATAAACTGTTTCAGTCGATATCTTTGTCGGCAATCGCGACGAATGGCATCGTTCCGGCCGGCGGGTCGTATTTCATGATTTCGCGGGCATTGGGGCCTGAATTCGGCGGTGCCGTCGGAGTTCTTTTCTTCTTAGGAACGAGCGTTGCCGGAGCTGTAAATATGTTTATATTTATGAATATAGTATTGCCAATAATGCTTTGACTACTTTAACTTATCTACATTTCTAAAAACAAACTTCCTCAATTATTCAACAATATGCACTACTCATAGTATATGAAATATCTCTAATCGCAGATCTCATTATATTCATAACAATTCGTCATTTCTCTCAAAACAATTTCCATGAATTATTAATCTTTATACAGATGTATATCGCGGGTGCGGTCGAAATCCTATTGAACTATTTGGCTCCACAAATAGCTCTTTTCGGCGATTTCGAAGTAGATAAAAGTATCTTATACCACAACATTCGTATCTATGGCACTCTATTCCTCATTATCATTGGACTTATGGTCTTCATTGGCGTTAAATTCGTGTCCAAATTTGCTCCAATAGCGCTCATTTGTGTTTTAGTTTCCATAATTTCTATATATTTGGGAATTTTCATCAACTATAAAGGAGTCGATAAGTACAACATCTGCACAATTGGCGGAAGAGTTCTTTCGGACAAAGATCAACTCAATTGCACGAAAGAGGGTTTGGAGAAAATCTTTTGTAATATCAACGTGACTGAAGGCATCCACGAGTGCGATCCATTCTATCAAAAAAACCTAGATGATATCAAATTAGAGAAAGCGATTCCCGGCCTCAGTTCTGGTATTTTTTGGTCCAATTTGGAGCCTAAGTTCAGAGAAAAAGACGATTTGGTTTCTAATGATGATGGAAAGTATTCAGAGTCAAAGTCATTAATGACATCATTTCAGTATATTTTTGTCGATATCACGACTTCCTTCACAATTTTGGTCTCCATATACTTCCCGTCGTGTACCGGAATTCTAGCCGGAAGTAACCGATCGGGAGATTTGGCCGATGCTCAAAAAGCCATTCCTTTGGGAACAATTGGCGCTCAATTGACCACAAGTTTCGTGTACTTATCTGTAATCATATTGTTTGGCGCGTCATATAATCCCTTATTTATTAGAGACAAATTCGGAGAGTCTTTAGGCAAAGAATTAGCTGTAAGTGTGTGTCTGTGAGAAAATGAGTGTGTATTTGGAAAACCGGCATGCTACATTATCGAAAATCTAATTCATATCAATTGCACAAACGTTGATCTTTAGGTAACATTGATATCATGGCCACATCCAATGCTGATTCTAGCTGGCGCTCTTTTGTCCACTTTTGGCGCCGCATTACAATCCCTCATCGGCGCTCCGCGTCTACTTCAAGCCATTGCCAAAGATGGAATAATTCCCTTTCTGGAACCGATCGAAGTCGTCAACAGAAGGGGAGAACCTGTTCGTGCAATAATCGTCTCGCTTATCATCGCTGAATGCGCTATTCGTAAGAAATAATCGCCTAAATATTTGTTTTAACATTAAATAAGACACAATTTCTCTCTTAGTAATCGGAAATTTGGATTTCATAGCACCAATTCTGACAATGTTTTTCCTCATGTGTTACATGTTCTTAAACCTCGCGTGCACTGTCCAATCATTGTTAAGAACTCCTTCCTGGAGACCTCGATTCAAGTACTTTCATTGGACCATTTCCATGTCCGGAATCTTCCTCTGTCTTCTTGTCATGTTTTTGAGCTCATGGTTCTACACTTTATGCGCAATGGGTTTGGCAGCTTTCATATACAAATACATTGAATACCGGGGGGCTGAGAAGGAATGGGGAGATGGAATCCGAGGTCTGGCCCTGAGTGCAGCGCGATTCTCATTGTTAAGATTAGAAGAAGGTATTGAACGCGACAACTATTACTAACTATTACTATTACTATAATTAACTGTTTCTTAGGTCCACCGCATACAAAGAACTGGAGGCCTCAGTTGTTGTGTTTGGTTAAGTTAACCCCAGAAACGTTAGACGTCAAATCGTACAAGTTGTTGACAATTGCATCTCAATTGAAAGCCGGAAAGGGTTTGACACTCGTTAACAGTGTGTTGGAGGGAATTTCGAATCGGATTCAGGGGTCGCTTTGACTGCGAAACAATCTTTGAGACAATCGATGGAGAAAGAAAGAGTCAAAGGATTCGCAGAAGTAGTCATTTCCAAAGATGTGACCCAAGGTTTGAATCATTGCATCCAAACCGCTGGATTGGGGGGATTGAAACACAACACTGTTATGATTGCGTGGCCACAGAAATGGCGTCACTCGACCTCTCGAGACAAACACAACCGATTTTTGTCAGTTGTCCGAAGCGTGACCGCTGCAAATGCAGCCCTCATTGTTGCCAAAGGCTTGAATCAATGGCCAGAAAATATGGACCGTTTGGGCGGAAATATTGACATTTGGTGGATCGTGCACGATGGCGGTTTGGTATGAGATTTTGTTGCATGCTCAACTTTATATTTTCCTATTGGTCACTTTGATTTTGATCTATCTAGCTAATATTATTGGCCTATGTTTTGTCGCAACACCGAACATGGAAGTCGTGTAAACTACGCGTCTTCACTGTGGCTCAATTGGAAGACAATTCGGTACAAATGAAGAAAGACTTGGAAAAGTTTTTGTATCATTTGAGAATTGAAGCGGTTGTGGAAGTCATTGAAATGAGTGACTGTGGTACGTGACAAAGCAGATCGATATGATGATAAATGTGTTAAGATCATTCCACTGATCAATATTATTGATTACCTAGATGTTTCGGCGTACACTTACGAACGAACAATTTTGATGGAACAAAGAACTCAAGTCTTTCAGACCATTACTGGCAATGAACTGGCAGTGAATGCGCAGGACATCAAACCGGATGAGCTGAATGTGAGGAGAATGTAAGTGAATATGAGTTTGGATTGCGACATGCTACTTCCTATGAGACATTGCGCTAAACTCACTCTAATTGTCACTTCAGGCACACTGCGGTTCGACTTAACGAACACATTATTAACAAGAGTCATTCATCCAAACTGGTGATCGTCAACATGCCCGGAATTCCACGAAAATTTGGTCAACAGTCAGGAAATGAGACCAATTACATGGAGTTCATCGAAGTCCTCACTGAAGGCTTGGAGAGAGTATTGTTGGCGCGTGGATCTGGTCGTGAAGTCATTACGATCTTTTCTTAAATGCTTTCAACCAAATAGTGATTTAGTTATAAATTATTTAATAGTTTGTGTCGTTTATTGTTATTGTTAAAAGTGTTTTAAATTATTGTGTCGTTTTTTCATCGCGTTTGACGTCATTTATTGTGAACGCACTCATCATTTCAACATTAATTCAACTTTTTTTCATAAATTCTTCAAAATTGGGTCACAATTGTTGACACGCGAGAAACGAATGAATAATAAAACGAAACGCAAATAAAGGGATTCAAACAATGAATTCGTTTCTCATCACGTGCTGTGAGTAGTGTTTGTTTGCATTTGTGATGATCTCATTTTCTCATCAAACCAAACTTAAATTTATTTGCTTTCCTTATTCTCTCTGCAGTTTTGGTCACTATGTCGTTAGATTTAGTGATTGAAGGGTCACGTGACTGTCCGCACTGTTTCGATTCGATGCGCGTTCAGATGTCTTCGAATCGGATGATTTTCCGCTTAAAGTCTAACCAAAGTGTAATTCCATCAAAGCGACATAGGTGATTAAGAAATATTGTGGCATGTTACATTTATCAAAATGGGCAACGTACATTTCTAACGCAATCACTCTCTCTTGCCTAGAGTTCATTCTTACGTCCGAAATTATGACCACTTATTGGACGAACACATGGCGCCGCCAGAATCTGGCGAAGAATCGACCACAGAATCTGAATCGCAACAGCAGCAACAGTATCAGCAACAGTCTCCTCTGAATCAGCCTATAAGCGATTACGATCGACAAAATAACCCTGATCTTAATTCTAGCCCTAATCCTAATCCATACCGAATACGCCCGGTTTCTATCCCGAGTATGAGACACAGACAAAGACAGAGAAAGCGTTTGAGGGGACCGAGAACCTCATCAACCACGACAACTACAACTCAAGCTCCTGTTGATGACTATTATGGTAATTATTTTATTATTTTGTAAAAACAATTCAGAACTGACTATAGGATGGGCTTAAAAAGCTTGATGTTAAGACAAATTGAGTGGGAATGAACTTATTATGAAATAGTATTAAACTTCAGTACAACTTTTCTCATTAAAACTATCATAGAATATGAGGACGATTACGACGATTACGACTACCATTTGACCACTACTACAACCACAACAACAATGGCTCCCAAACGAAGACGAGGCAGAAGGAGATTTAGACAAAGGCCAACAGAACCAACAACAACGACCACTACAACTACTCTATCGCCCAACTATAAGCCAAGACCTGATGGACGGATAATTGACTATCAGGCGGATCCGAATTTCCCCTACGAACTGAAAGGTGCAGACCTGACCGAATATCCATTTTACATCACGATTCCCGACAGCAACTTCGATTGCAAGGGAAGACACGACGGCTATTACGCCGATATAGAGCTCAAGTGTCAGGTCTATCATCACTGCGCTGTCGGTCATCAACGCTATGACTTCTTGTGTCCTAACTATACGCTCTTCGATCAGACCACTTTCACGTGTCGTTTTGTCAATACTGTTGACTGCAATGCATCGGAAAGTCACTACAATCGAAACAATGAACTGTATATCGAATCGACCACTACTTCGACAACTACTGCGAAACCCTGAATCCATTCAATTCTAATGCAATTCAAAAAGTGATTTAAAACTCAATACTCAATACTTTTTGTAAATAATATTCTATTAATTATTATTGAATTAATTATTGAATAAATTCTAAATAAATCTCTAATTTCTAGTTTT
The DNA here is from genome assembly GCA_018873245.2 of Archegozetes longisetosus. Lineage (NCBI taxonomy): Eukaryota > Metazoa > Arthropoda > Arachnida > Sarcoptiformes > Trhypochthoniidae > Archegozetes > Archegozetes longisetosus. The sequence continues at coordinate 3,893,879 of JAEMBT020000007.1, forward strand.
CTTCAAAGCATTAAAAATGAATTTTTTATTTCAAAACTAAAGGAAATGATCTGTAATTAAGAAAGACGTATAATACGTGTTTGGAATCAGAATGAGATACAAAGTGACTTCAATTTCACTGTTCAGTGAACACAGGACAGTGAACGGCATTAAAATAAAGAAAATCGGCTTTATTCTTTAGAAAAAATTATCTTAAAATACATTTTCTCATTACAGATGTCGAAATAATTTTGAAATGTTGGCCAAATTTGATTTCAATTTAAATAAGATAGTTATAATTGGAATATTATACTGATTATATAATAGTTGATTAATTGGATTGTTTTTCTTGCTCGATCACTTCTTTAGTCGGCAAAGGATTCTTGACTTGAGTGTCGGCGTGATGCAGATTCTCAGCTTCGAACGATTCGATACTCTTCAACAGTTGCTGTTGACCCTTCTCTTGTTCTATCTCTGTATGCATGTAGGATGGTACAATTAATAAGTTGCCGTGCTACATTTCTTACGTTCACTTATGTTACAGTTTCCTCTCAAACGCATTTATCGTATATTGAGATAAGTTTTATTGCTTTTCAACTTCTCTTATGTAATAATTGACAGTCTATGAGGTGTATTGCTATTAAAACTACTCTATAGGGGTTTCTAGGCATTTATGGGCAAAAAGTTCACAGCAACATGTCAATAAAATAAGCAAGCTTATTTCATTTAAAGTCCATAAACATATAAATTACATTCTAATACAGCCTAACCTATTTGTAGCGAACTCGTTTATAGTCAATTGCAGCTTATAGTGAACATTATGTCCCGCGTCAACACACAATTCATGGTTGATTGAGTCGAGATCTAGTCAATCCTGCTTATAGTGAACGTTTATGTCTGCTACGACCCATTCACTATAAACAGGTAAGAGTGTACTAACCCTCTTGGGAAGGAAGAACGACTTTCTCCTGAGTCTCCGCATGTTTCAATTTATGCTCGGCTTCCAACTCCGATTTCAACACGTCCGCGATTTTCGGCAATTCCTCTTTAGTTGGAGAAGACATTATTCTCAATTAGGTTATAGTCTGGAGTGCTATTAATGAGAAACGGAAATCATGTCATTAGTCGAGAGTTGAATAACAGATGCATTTTATAGACAGAAACCCTTCTATAAAACAGATGCCATTATTTGCACCAAATGTAAGCAGAAATGTATTGTTTTGAACGTGTCTCGCATTTCAATTATATTATGGCCTTCACATGAAATTTTGAAAAATATTTTCAAAACAATTAGCTTTATATTGAAACCAATTACTTGTACAGCCAATTGGTTAATACGTTCACAACAGAAGCGAACGGTAGTAAAATAGACATCAAATGTTTATTATTAGATATGAAAGTAATTACAAATAATTAAAGTACATCAATGTTATTGTAGTTTTACTCACTTTTAACGATAAACAAAATTTTTTAATCAATCAAAACAACCGAAACAATCAATGAAAAGTGTTGTAAAGTAAATGTTTTATTATTTGCGAGCGAAGCAAGTTTTGGTCAATTGGGGCACAAATAACAAAACCAAATATGGGATAAAGACTCGACTCAATATGACAAACAAATCAATAATAATGGCATTGATTTGTGAAAAGTATTTGCGCTCAAAGAGTTATCTACGAGTTTGTTATCTCTGTTTTCGCGTTAAATCAAAGCTTTTATGTTAAAAGAAAACTGCTTTCGGTCGAAAAAACAGACAGAAATGATTGTAATTATTATGAAAAGTTGTTTTTAAGTCAACGAACGCACTCTGAGAACGCCCGAAATTTAGATAAAACATAGAATTAAATAATGAACTTTAAGTTGAACGAGTTTTAGGTAGATTATAATGTTTAACTAACACCCACTAAAATAGAGAACTAATGTTAAAACTATACTAAACTTCTGTCAAACAGATCTCAACTTATCACACTTTTGTTCGTTCATAATCAAATACAATAGAAAAAACAATTGAATCAATAAAAACAATAAAACTTACCGAAAACCAATCGAATAAGAAATGAGCTAAAGTTTAATCGAAAGTACGATTTGGAAGAAAACGCGCCAACAATAAGAACCACACCTTAAGAGTGAATGGAATGTAAGCTGACTAAAAGTGAGTCATAGATCCAGACAGACTGAATGTATTGTTAACCAATCGTTGCATTGAACAGATTCTTGTGTGTGGATCAGTTTATTATCTCCTCGAAGGGGACTACTCCCATAGGTTGGTTCTGAAAGGGATTAAAAGCTATTCGATGGCTTGAGCTAAACACACTCTTGTCAAACTGTAAGACTTACTAGAAATGAATGGAAACGTACTAACTGCTTATTGTTAGAATGAGTTAGATAAGCCATTCTTAGGGACAAAGTGGAGTTCGGCGAAACCGGTATTTTTTGACGGGAAATGATTCATGACATGACAGATAAAGACTTCTTGTGAATAATAATAACTTACAGAATTGTGATGTAAGAAATAAGATATTGTTATCGTATAAGATATGTCGTAGCATGGCCATATACTTTGAGATCTGTTCCCGCAAGCTTTAGACTATAGTTTTGTTTCTTATCAAGAGCTTGTTTATTATTACGCGCAAACTGATTAATTGACATTGGATTCAATCTATCTCACACTTATTGTCAGACAAAACAAATAACAATTGAATAGAACTGCGATAATAATTATCAACAATTCACTAAATCCTTTCTTATGCAATCGAGCCAATACTTAGTTTCGCTTAAAATGTTTTTTTGTAGAAAAACTTGTTTTGTTTCGCAGGAGAAGTTTTTCGAAGCATTTCAAAGCTTTTAAACATTTTCGCAAAACTAATGAAAAGGCGTCTAATCGTAAGAAACAAAAAACAAGTCGTGACTAAAGACTAAAAACTAATGAATAAGACAATTATTTATTTTTTCTAATCTTTATTTACCGAACAGATCTGTTAATAAGTTATTGAGAAGTTAGAGATTAAGGTTAAACTGATTGTATTTCTAGTAAACAGTTGCAATAAAATCAAATTCTACTGAATAACGATGAACTGGCACTTGTTTTCAAAATAAACTTCTGTTTTCTGTTAGATCTTATCGTTTCTATAACTAGAAAGTTATTTAATCAATGAGTCATTCAATAGCAATCCAATCATTATATCAAAAAATCATATAACTCTTCAAAATTTTGTTCTGGTATTAATGGCGACATCTACGAGTCTCAAATGCACTTATTCTCTAATTAAAATCATTTATAGATTTTCAACACTTTTATTACTCAACGTAAAGAAGAAAGAAATGAAAACTTGTTCTCAAAATATCGCCAATAAAATCTGTTTTAAGTTTATAAATAGCTCGTGAATAAAAACAATTTCAGCTAAAAGAAGAACAAAAGAGATATTAATGGAAAACAATTAGAAGTGAATAAAACTTTGAGGAAACAGGAATTCATATCCGGTAATGATTTGTCGACAATTGTGGATGTTTTTGAACTTTTAATGAGATATGTTTTAGTTTTAGCCTTAAATAAGACCGAATATGAAAAACGCATTAATATTGAGCACAAGTTTCTGTTTTGCATTTACCGGTACTTTAATCTCATTTGAGCGCAAACTCAAAGCTCTAAAAACTTAAACTTTTTCTTAGTTGGAACTAAATTTTCAAAATATCAAGTTATGAACTTTTGGAGTCCATAAGAAACAAACAACTTTGAAACTATGCAAAAGTCTGATAGATTATAATCATTTGAAAATAACTATCATTAAACTTAAAACTTTTCGAAATAATTGATTTTTCGACTTGTGAAACATTGCAAATGAGAACAATTTGGATCAATAATAAAATCGAAACTAATATTGATTTTCCGAGAGAAAAGTTAGCTGCAATTATGAAAATGTAAAAGTTTTGATGAAACATTAAAATTTAGAGGGAAATTGAGGTCAAAAAAAGTCCTAAACTTTTGATCATTAATGGTGTTCAATGAACTCCTCTTTTAAGGAGAATAAGGAATGGCTTTCTTTAGCTCAAAGAAATGCTTTTGGCTGTTATTCGTGTGACACTATTGGGGCTCATATTAAGCCATTGATCTTACAATTAATAGTGGCGTAGATTTCAAGCCATCCTAAATTGCCTAAATTACCATCGTCAACTTTTTGTGAATGAGCAAAACTCTTCTCGACTGACAAACTTCAACCATTCGCTGTCAAACGAGCGCTTGCATTTTCTGCTTTAAACTATGCTTACAAACATTTAAATAGCTGTTAATCAAATAATTAGTTTTCAATTCAAACAAATACTCATTCTGATCGACAGCGCAAACATAACTATCAAATTATGAGTTGTCTAAAGTAGTTTAAAAATTTATAGATTAGATTAGACGAGAGAAATGGCGATGTTAACTGTTGTCTAAGTCGCCTATCATACAAAGTATCAAATGTATGAGTTACACGCATTGGGTTCCTGTACAAAAAGGCCCACTATATCGAAACCTCAATATAATACATATGACTTCTAGATATGAAAAGGAGCTGAAGGTGATATTTAAAGCCTTTTTATAATACTAAAATATATAAGGGATGTCTGACTCTTCTGTATGGTGCGTTAATTACAAGAGTGTTTGAACAGAGAGTCCATTCATATAACCAGAATTAAGAGAAACGGAAACCGTTTTACAAGCCTTTAGGCACTAAACGTGGAAAAGAGAATCAAATTCTAATGACTTATTATGCGCTATATTTGTCTTTCAAATAGTTACTCAAGATTTCCGCCACTTTGAGAGACAACCGGTTCTATTGAAAGAAAACTAAAACACATCTTAAGGTACGAGTCGTTACACTAAACTTGAACTTAACCTCTGTTTAAGCCTGAGGCCCGCTATTATTGGGAACACAACTAATTAATCAAACGTAATATCAATTGCTAATGAATTTGTTGTCTGAATCTTATTATCGGGTATTGTCTTAAATACGACCCAATTATGAAACAAAAAACATGTCACTACTATGTTTTAAATATTAATTGTTCTAATCATTAGTTTTGACCCAAATTCTCATCAATTATTGTGAAAAAATAAATTCACTTCTCTTTAACTCTTATTGTATTTAAATTTGAATTCTGTTTGGCATCTATTTGTTTATTCACTTGGTTGAACTTCTGCCTAAAATAAACTTAAGCAAAATCTGGAAATCAACTGACACGCGGTTTATACTGAAGTTCTGAAAACATACTTTTCGTGAATAAGAAAAATTGTGAAAATCTTATATGAATTTCATATTGGGCTTAATGATGATTTGTATGCAACAAGTTGTTACAGTTTATCATTAAGTCATATAAAAGTAAATCAAAACTTTATTTATAGTGTATTTAAATGAGAATAAATCTCATTTTAAACATACACTTAAAGAAGGTATCAATTTATCAAGTAAAGTAGTTTCAATGAAAATGCACTCCAAAGGAAGACTTTTAGATTAATTCCTTTTTTTCTTTTTAAATTCAAGTACAATGAACTCTTTTTTGGGTTCTTTATGTGATCCTATCACCAAAGGAGAAGAAATTAGAGCAAATTGTGTCCATTAAAATTTGGACTCAGTTCTTAAATAGTTCAAACATCTATTCCCTATTTGAAACGAAAGAGAAATCGTTTCCCATTGTTTTCATTGTAAATTTGTGCCAAAAACCTATCAATAGTTTGGCTCACAAAATGAACGAATAAATTATTTGCAATTCATACTAAACACTTATTAAAGCATTTGAATAAACATCTGAAAACATTTCACAAAGTAATTGATAGACATTAGAAAAGCTGAAAAGCTTCTCAAAGTTTACCTTTCAATAAGTTTGCAAAGAATCAGATCAATCAATCTCTTATCAAAAATAGTTATTGTGTTTCACTTCCTTATTGCCTGTCAAGAAAACGTTTTTTATAAGAAAAAATTAGTTTGAAGTGAAAGAAAGAGACAGTCTATCAGTTAAGAGAAGACTTTTTCTTAAGGCAATGACAATGAAATATATTATTATTATATAAATATCTATCTTCTTCTTATCTGTATTACTAGTATTAAGTGATGATTATAAGGTGTCAAATACACTAATAATAATCAAATCGTACTCATATAGAGATAGGTATAATATTTTGTTACAAATAATAATCAAATGAAATAATTGTCAAAAAAGGTTTTTCTCTTATGACCCAAAAAAGAGACCCAAAGAGAGAAAAAGAGCTTAAAGTAAAACATTACATAAGAGATTGGGGTCAAAGTCTGTCTTGTTTTGTGCCAATTGTAGCGATCCCTATATAAAGAGAAGAAGTTTTATAAACTTTTTTGAGTTCATTTCATTGAAAAAAAACTATAAAAAGCAGTCATTGATATCTTGAGCGCTGATTTCTTTGGGTTTGATCCGAGTCTGAGTTTCGGTTTAAGTCATGTCTGATTCATTGAAATGCCTTTTATTGACTTTTTGTGCGGTGATTTGTGTTTCTTCGGCACAATTTACAATCGGAGGCTCTTCACAACAGCAGCAGTCCCAGTCGCAGTATCCGCGCATCAAAATCGGTGGTCCTTTGGGTCAACTGATTCCGGGAGGAATTAATTTGGGCTCAGGTTTGGGCTCAATGTTGAACCAACTGATCAATAGTGCGGCCGGCAGTAGTAGTAGTTCTGGAAGTAGTGCCGCACCTTCTTCATCGGGAGTACAAATTCCCGGTCTGTCCACCTCTGCGTCTTCGCCTTATGTGAACGCAATACGCGGATACGGAGGACTTGCGCCCAACTCTCCCTACAACGCCTTAAGTGCTTACAATTCTCCGCTTTCTTCTCAATCTCTCTACGGAAGTGCTTCTTCTCAGCCATATTCAGGTCTGGGCAGTTCTTCGCTCTATGGCGGTCACTCTCAATCCAAATATCTGGGTTCCAATCCGTTCGGCTCCTCATTTTCTCCTTATTCCTCATCGCTTTCCGAAAGTAAGTCATAATTTCAATTTCAGTCAAGTATTGTTGTAGATCACGCTCACCAACAACAGACGATAAGTTTGTGAGTTTAGACTTAGTTGTCTAAACTTAATTTGAATGGGAGCGTGATCTACAACAATACTTAAATTAAGAAACGACCAAAGCCTAAGTTTAACGAACTCTCAAAATGACTATGATCAACTTCTTTCCTTCAGATCTTTATGGCTCTGCATCGAGTCCTTTAGGGTACAATTCTTTTGGCCCTCTTTCATCACAGTCTGCACCATCATTAGGTTCTTCTTCATTATATAGCGGTTCTCTTCATCCTTCATCACAATTATTAGGAGCGGAATAATTTTGGATTTATTAATAATTTTTAAATCAAATCTCATTTAATTTTCAATTTATAAATTATACATTTTCAAATTATGTTTTCATTAGTTTTCTAACATTTTACCAAAAATTGTAATAATCATTGTATTAAAAAATGAAAGAAAATTCGTTTTAAAAGACTTATAGAATGTAAGTGAAATATAATATATTGAGCGAATAATGGGATAAAAATGAGAAATTCTACACTCATTCTTATAATTTGATTATTTTTAATAGCGAGACAAAATTTCTCTATTATATGCTTGTTGTCACATTCGGCGGTTCATTAATTGCAGTTGCATTTGATTTGCTGTCTTGATCCCGGTGTAATGTCTTATTTTGAAATATATAGCGGTGAAAAACTCCAGCCAGAGCTCCGCCAAGAAGTGGTCCAATCCAATAGACCTGACATGACAGGAATGGGAACGAATGTTACGTTATTGTTATGCTGGATTGTATTATTAAGATTGGCGAAATGATAGGTTTTAAAGTAAGTAAGGTATGATATCTCACATAATGATGCTGCCAATATCCCTGTATGACTGCCGGTCCAAATGAACGCGCCGTATTCATCGACGATGAGGTCAATGGGATCTAATATCAATAGAAATGTTAATTTTTCACTTTGATGCTTACGATCAAAGCCTAGATTTCTCAAAACTGTGAATTTTTGTTTAAAGAAATATTTGTGATTAAGATATAGCAGTTTGTTCGCAGCACCTTCAAATCACACTCTGGTTTAGACTTTAATTAAATGTTTTTAATGGAAAATTTTCAACTTGACAACTCGCTAATTATCAGAAAGCAAACGAATGAAGGTCTTTTATTTTTAATTAGGTTTTCGCATTTAATTCTCAGCAATTGATTGAGAAAACTTTTTGACTTCATAATTAATTTCTAATGACATTCCAATAAAGCCTGAATATGATGTTAAAAAGTTTGTTTTGATCGATTTTTAAATAGTTTTCTGTTGTACTCCTAAGCTTACATTAATATCTTAAAAGTACTCAAAAACAGACGTGTTAAGCAATTCATCAGTTATATTTGAAACTTGCGTTCATTGAAGAGAAAGTTAAAAATTGCAAAAATAAATGAAAGCTTGATAAATGAGTATTTAATGGAATTTGTCAGAAATTAATTGAATTAAAAGTCATTAATAAGCAAATCTTTGTGTTAATGCTCAGCCTTTAAAGTAGAATAATTTGAAAAACAATCAAAAAATGATGAGAAGAGATGATCTCAATTGATATTTCCTGATTAGAGCTGAACAGGAAAGCAGTTCTGCTCTGAATAGCGATCATTTCTATTGCTTGTGATTGCCTCAAATGAGGCAACAATACGTCTACGAGTTTATGGCAATGACTTAGTTTGGGAGAAAAGTAAACTATTTTAACGTAGCAAAGCATCATTCGATCTCCTAAAAATTGAGCATTATTTTTGCAAACAAATCAGTGCTCCGATGTTGTCGATCGCTGGCACCGACATTTCACATTGACCATTGCGGGGCTTCACTTTAAAGGTCTAACTGTTAGCTCAATAGTGTACGTTGGGACAGGATTAGTGACTTCACTGCATCGATGACTCACTGTTAAGAGGCTCATATCTCGAGGTGTTGCTGTATTCGCTTTAAATAGTTCTCATGCAAAACATTTATGGCTAAGCATTTCAGAATCATTTAACAAAAAAACACTTTCTTCGAACTTGAGATCACTTCCAAAACACATCAATTTTCAAATGAAATCTATAATTGGTTCAAAAGAATTTAGTTACGATTGAATCATATTCCTAAAAAATTTCTGACGAACAACTTTCTTGATGATCAAGCTTTAATCTAATCAAAATGATTACTCACTTCAACTGGTGCTAACTAATTGAATGATGGACAAAATCTTGAGATAAAGTTTAAGCTAAATGAATAAGCAAGCCAAGTGGGACCTACCGCGAATAGATGGCCTGTGGCCACTGCCAGACCAATAGTCAAGGGGGCCAAACTGGAATTCGACTCACAAACATTGCAAATGACAAAAACCAAAAGGAATACAATCACTGTTTCCACGCAAATTCCCTGAAATGCATTCAAGCCATTCAATTTAGTGGCGCACAAGTCCTGGGCACCCGTTGGCAGAACTGCTGCCAAAACCGAAGCGCCCCCAATGCCTCCGAGAAGTTGCGCCAAAATATAAATTCCAGCTCGAACGAGACTCAGCTGTCCGTTTGCCAGCAGTCCAACTGTGACTCCGGGGTTGATATGACAGCCGGACACATGGCCCAAAGTTGCAACCAAACACATGACGGTCAGACCGAAGGAGAGTGCAGTCGAGACCAAAGCGTCGCCCCGTTTTTGAGTTGAGACACAGGTACCGCATGTGAAAAGCACGAGAATAGCGGTTCCCAGGAACTCGGCCAAAGCAGTTCTTATGAGGTCCGCGCGTTCAGATGATAGAAATCGAGACAAAGTCTTTTGAGTCGAAGATTGGGTTTGATTCGAAGACATGTTCGATAACTTGGCTATTTTGTGGATGAGATTGAAGTGAATTAATAAATGAGTTGAAGTGGTGTTGAGTCAAGAGTAAAGTGAAGAAGAGGTGGGCTTTCAATGGCTCTCATTCAATCGTTTGTTTTGTCCAATGAGAACATGAGACCATTTTAGTGAATGAATGTATAGTTTGTGGAATTGTGCGAAAATTACAGCGAAGGTTAAGCTTAACTCCAAAACTATTACAATCAGTAATAATTATGATAAAGTTTTGTAACTTTTATAAACTTTTGTGAACTAAAGCCTGTAAATAACCCGCTATAACAGCTTTAAAACAATATTTGGTTCCGATTTCTACCAGAGCTGCAAAATGTTCAAAGGAGTTTGTCATTACTTAACACAAATTAAGCTGCACTTCGAGATTAAGAATAAACAAAAATCTTCACTTAAGTGATAGATAATCGTTAAATATGTTTGCTTTTTCCAACGATTTGCAAACAGATGAAAGCAATAGTTTTTAACCTAATTTTTTTCAGTTACTCAAACATTAGACACTCAATAATTGATAAGCTTTAAGAAAAGGTTTATTCATTCAAAGTAATTAAATAGAAAAACAATTAGAGCTTAACTCCAGTAAAAAAGACTTCTGGGTTTTATGGAAAAAGATCATAATTGTTCCCCTAAAACATTTACAAATATTTCTTTTTTAAAACAAAACATAATCGCCTTAAAAAGTGCTTAATATTCTTTTCAAAAAAAGCATTTCTTTCAAAATCTTATGAATAATGGCATAAATTATCAAAAGAATGCTTCGCTTGTTCTCAACTCTAATAATTCAATTTGGAAAGAAATTGAAAAAATTTACGATTCATTTATTACTAGTATATGTTTTATTGGTTTAGAAACAGAGCAATAAATTGTGGCTTTCGGGACATTTATTGTTATTTTTAGAAAAGTTCAGTAAATGACTACAGAAATGATAAAAAAATTACAATCAAACATATAGAGAATGTTGTATTTCCATACGAATCAAATCATTCATGATATGATATTATGTAAATTTGTGATAACAACGAATGAATTCATTTGAGTCTGTGGACCGTTAATAGCCTCGATTGAAATGGGAGCATTGCTGCAGTTTTGCTTCATTTTAGTTTCATTGGTAATGAAATGTTTGCTTTCATTCTTTTCAATGCTTTCGATATTAATCCATTTCGTACAACAATAGAGTATAAAATTGAACAAAAAATTCGCTCAAATGTTACAAAGGTTGGAAGCATATATAATTTAGATAACGTTCAGATAACTGCTTTTGGCTTTAAATACTTTTGCTATGATTTCAGATTGGATTGAAAAAGAGTTACCTTGACTTTCATGACATAATCATTCCTGAATTATTAGCTTTAGCTTGTTTATAGTTCTTCGAATAGAGGTATGAGATGTTTGAATCTTAACAAATTTGTTTTAAATTTTCAAATTTATTCAAAGAGATAATAAAAGTTTGTTCGTCAGACTAAAACAGAAATAGAGTCACATAAATCTGTGCCTTATTGACTTTTCATTCAAAAATTATATAAATAGTTACAAAAAGAAGTTTGAAAAATATAGTTAAGCCAAAGTTTTCGCTCTCATTAAATAAAATCTTTCAGTTTCGTTAAATAAAATCGGAAATTTGCTGAGGAGTTGAATAATTAATTAATTGGAAACAGTTTACTACAGCTAAATTGAGTAATTGTTCAAATGTATGCATTGCTATTGCCAGTAGCATTCTATGCTTAAGTAGTTCTATCAGAAAATCTATTTCCAGTGGTTGCATTGCTATTTCCATTTTAAAGCCTGCTTTGATTTCCTGCTTTGAAATGCATTGTAAATATTTTATTTGTATTGAATACTCGATCATATTGTGCTGTATTCAATTCTATTTGAACACTGTAAACAAGCAGCGAGCCATAAGTAACCGAAATTAGAAAAATATTCGTTTCTAAGATCAACAGTGGTCTACTTTTTCAAAAATATGAAAAAATACTTGTGACCATGTCTCACAAAACAAATAACTGATAACCAGCATAATCTGATTTAGATTAAACAGATAATTATTGTTCTAAAGCTTCATACTCTTTAAATGTTTGAAATTGGAAATAGCGATGCATACGATGCAAACATAACTGAATTTGGCTGTATGGTTGAGGAATGTACTTCAAATAAATGTTTGATTACTATTTGTTGAGCACTTCTATTAAATTTAGCGAATTATTGCTAATGTTTCATAAGTAGCGGAATACTATTAAACAAGTTTCTTATTCCTAATTCAAAGAGCATCCTTTCAAAGTGCACTTTTCTGGAAAACGCTACTATGATTGACGAAATCAAATTTTTGACGAGTCGAGCGCCAAAAACGGACCCCTTTAGTCCAAGGCTAACCCGTAGACCCCCTATGACTAGGATTAATGTAACTTTTGGTTTTGGTTTATTTGACTCTTAAATCATACTATTTTACCGAATAAAAATAAAGTGAAAATCAGCTCAATCAATCGATTTAAAAGCATTTATTATTAAGCATACTAAGTGGTTTAGTGGTTAGTGTACTGACCACTCGTAGAAATAGGCCGGGTTTGCGTACACTCTTGATAATTTCTTTTTAATGTCAAATTAATTTTAATTAAATTTTTTCATTCGAAAATTTGATTTCAGTTAAATGAACTCATATTTCAGTTAAATTGGGATTCAAGCAGTAAAAATAAAAGCAGGCTTATCTTGAATTTATAAATTACTGTATTACTCTTTTTTACTGATCTTATCCTAATTTAACTGAAATATAAGCGTAATTTGCAACAATATTATGGCAAACGCGTAGTAAGTCAAACTTTCGAATGAAAAAATTGAATTAAAATTAACGATTTTAATAATAATCAAAGCAAAGTTACATTAATCCTAGTCATAGGGGGTCTACGGGTTAGCCTTGGACTTAAAGGGTCCTGTTTTTGGCGCTCAACTCGTCGAAAATTTGATTTCATCAATCATAGTAGTGCCAGAAAAGTGCACTTTTAAAGGATTCTCTTTGAATTTTAGTTCTTGAATACATGATGAGTTTTTGAAGTTTTTCAATTCTAAATGTTTTTTATGGTATTGAAAAAAGATAATTTCTTTGACCATTTCATAGAAATTGTTAAATTAGTATTAATTTCCAAAAAAACCCAATTTTTGTCTTCTACTACATTATGAATCTATACAAAGGATATTTTGAGAATTAATGCTAATGTATACAACTACAAACTTTCGAAATGCTTAGATACATCGAATGCATGCATGACTGCAATAATTAGATTGTTTTAGAGGAATCATCAAGAAATATATTTGTTCATTAGCCATATTTTATAAGTAAAACAACTTTAGAAATATCATTATTTTGCTATAAATAGTAAACTTTATAGTTATTGTTTTGAATAAACAGATAATTAATTTTAAATTGTGTGAACCGTTGCTTATGTTAAAAATCGAAACTAAATAACATCTCAAATAACTCTTAGATCAAGTAGTTGGAGAAGAATTCTTGCGATAACAGTGCTGCCATCTATTGTTCAGTTAACTGAATTCAATTTAAACTTAAGATATTCAAAAGGATGTTTGCAATTATCAACTTCGAAACTTGAATATTTAGAACATTACACACTTAGAAACTTAACAACCATCGATAGCAGCCAGAAGTAATATGGTTATGATGGTATGTTTTACATCGGATCATAATATTGAATATATTAACAAACTTATAGGGTATTCAATGTAGCAATCAAAGCAAATTTAAAATCAGATTTGATAACAAATTAGTGTGCATCACAAGCAGGTTGATATAACAGCTGCCTTTTAATCGTTGCCATCAAGGACTATTAAGTTTTTAAGCGTACAGTTTTTCTGATGAAAATATTAATTATACTAATAAGTGCTCCATTTTTTAAAACTCAAATCTGTGAGTCTCTCCAAAAGTAAATTTTGTGAAAATAATTTCTACTACTATTGAATAAAGCTAAAAGATTAGTTAAGAAATAATGACTCTAAATTATAGGATTGTTGGTATTGGGTAAAAAGATGACTGTTCAGATTTAAAGCAATTCGTGTTAGTTATGAAATAAGCTAATTATTTATCGTTCTTAGATTTGGACGCAAAAAATCGTCAAACGTCGAATCAATTGTGACTCTATGCGATCGAAACAAATAAAAAGGAGTTGAGGCGCCCAGTAGAGTCGGAGCCAGACTTTTTGGCTAGTTTTCTATGCGCCAGCGATTAATCGATTTAATCCTATTCTTACAGGAGTTATACAGAATCAAATTCTAAAATAAAATCAATTTTTGTTGTGCAGTGATGTAACCTTAAGTGGTTTGAATCGAGATTTTGCATATTTCCTAGAAACTGCGTTAAAAGTTATTTAACACTTGTTTTTTCAATATCCCATCACTCATGTGTATTATAAGACATGTGTATTAACTATACCACACTTTAAATATATAAACAAAAGTTTTGTTTTCTTTAGTGGGGTCGGCTCTCAGGAGCCAAACGTAGAACATCAAAATGGATCCTAAGATCTCAATCTTTCTTGTGTGTGCAAATTTTAATTTGAATTTTATGTCACTTTGTCTACGCTTTTCATGTTTATATAATAAAAGTTAAAAAGAGCTCAAAACTATCCCAACTATTAATAGCCGACTATGCCTTTTGACAACGGCGTAGCATTTTAGTAAAAAGTTCTGAAGACTATTGGCATTTTGCTTGAACAAACAATATTCAAAGTTTAAAAGATTTTAATCAGACTTCTCTGTTACTTTCTTGCAGTCGTTTAACTTCGGAGATTCACAATCAGTCATTAAAAGGTTCGACATTCATTGTCATCTTTCATGACTGAAATTTATTACTATTATTCTTTGCTTTCAGTTTTCAAACGGAACTGCAAAATATTCTTCATTTATCATTTGTTGGTTCAGTTTAATCAAATTTGAGAGCTTTGATCTCAACTGGGAACTGGCCGCATGTCAATTACTGTCGAGTCTAACGGGTCATCTTAACTTATATTAGACATATTTTTGAATATTTCATATATATTTTTATACTTTTTGAGGCTCAATAACTATTTGAGAATGCCGTTCAGCAATGGATTCTCAGAATCATCGAGACTAAAAAATGTAAAGAATTAGAAAGTAAACTGAATTAAACGAAATGCTCTCACTCTTTAGAGTTAATATTAAATAATTCTCGATTAACAATTCCAAGATTATAAATATCTACTTTTGTGTCATATTTTCTTGATTTCATTACTTCTGGTGCCGTGTAATTACGAGTTCCTGACCCCTTAGTATGTGATTGGTCATCGAATATATGAACAACTGCTAAACTAAAATCAGCTAACTTAGCAAATCTACCATTCTCACCATTGGTTATTAAAATTTTTCTGGTTTTAAGTCTCTATGAATTATGGGAGGATTTTGTGTATGCAAATAATTAAGGCTTTAGAGTAATTCAACCGCACCAAGTTCGCACGAAATACATTAATCCAATATTGAGTCAATTGGTTGACTATTCTCTGGATACAAACAATTTGTGACTTGTTTCAAAGTTTTAGAACAAAACTCCATTTGAATATGAAGTAAAGCTTTTTGGCGTGGATCTAATACTGGGTATGAATAACCGAGCTCCACATCATAATTTTCGGTTCTTTCGTAATCTTCCAGTTTTACATAGTTACTTTCCAGCCATGAAGTTATGAATTCCACTATAAATTAACTTTTAAGTTTTGAGGCTATAGATAGTTCTCGAAAAACACAATTAATTTCTCTTTTATTTAAAGGAATCCTTTAATTGCATAAACCTCTTCATCATTTTTATTAATAGCTTTGTAAACAATTCCAAAGCCTCCGCATTCAATCAGAGCTCGTTCTTTGAAATCTTTTAATCTATTCATAAGTATTTCGAAGACACTCAATGTTTTATGTGTGATTTGAAAATGATCTGCGAATATTTCATGAAATGAATTTAAATGAATTTGTTTTAACGTTGATATCTGACCTCTATCCCAAATGCAAAATGTATGATTGCCTGTCTGTGCCATTGAAATGTCGTAACAAAAATGTGAAGCCATATCGATCAACTTATTTGGATGAACCAAATTTCCAGAACTGAATTGCTTTTCATTGTCAACTTCTGTCCCTAATTATCCTCTCTTAATACTACCCAAAACACAAATGTCTCCATCTCTTAATAACAATAAGTTGATTTTCATAACTTATCTTTTCAATGATAACTGTGTTTAGTTCGATGAGTTTAGGCGAATTACAATCTTTATTGAATGATTAGAATCGCATGAAATCGCATTAACTTTTTCACCATCAAATCCCTCCACATGTGGTTTTAAGACGTTATCATAACTTCCATTCCCGATCTGTCCGTATGTATTATTTGCTCAGGCATACACTTCACCATCAATTGTCAGCACAAGTGTATGCAAATAACCACAGGACATATCAATCACAGTTTTGTCCCTTAAATATTCATTTAATACTGGTTTATATGTCATCCGATCATCTCTTGTTCCATTGCCCAATACTCTCCAATAGTCATTTACCCAACAATAAAATTGGCTATGATTATTGCGTGCCATGGCACGTTCATAACTAATATTGATATCAGTGATTTGTTCAAAATAAAACTCCTCGACAATTATCAATTTATTTACAGAATAGTCACGCCCAACGCTTAAGATTTCACTTTGATTAGAACCGTAAGTAAAGACTCGATTGTCATTCGTTACAATAATATATTCTCTTTATGACGAAAGCCATGCACTGCTCTGAAGACTTAAGGTTTTAATTCTCTGCTTGATGTCTGGTTCTGTTTAAAACTTTCAATTTCTCGAAGATTGTATTTTCAGATATCTTGACGTTGTCTTAGTTAAAGTTGTAAAAGTGATTACAACTAGCGCTCAACTTTTGAACTTGTGTTGTAAAACCGATTTGTGATATCGACCATTTGGTTAACTCACCCAAATCTATAAGAATCCAGCTGTTTATTGAGGCAGACATTTTCTCACTCGAAATTATTTCTTAAAATGAAAAAGTTTGAAAAATTGAGGAGCTTCACTGAGTTTATGATAAATTGATATTTGTGCGACACTTGTTACAACTGTTATAATTGATTCACCGTATGGAACAACGGCACATAGCGATTTCAATTGTTGACCTTTTAATATTTTCATAGTTTATTTTGTTACCGAAACCGCATTATTGGAGTATTCGGTATAAAATTGTGAGTTGAGTCAAAATAATTTTGTACTTTAGCACAGCTTTCATTAATTGAAACTGTTGATCTGTAGTATTCATAAAGCCTTCGAGACAATAGTCAACTTTAACATCAGTAGCAATAAATGTATTAGATTTATGTATTTTGGATATTAATACGTTCTGCTGCTGATTTCATGATATCCATAAAATTTGCGTTTAGTATTATAAAACCATAATTTTATTTACGCACGAGTTCTCGAGAAAAACTTTCCAAACCCAACCCAAACATGTGCGGGTTTGGGTTTCTAACGAGTTCTCGACGGGTTAGGGCTTCATGTTCGACCTTTAGTTTCGAGCACTCAAATTTTACCTTTACCTGAGTCAATAGTAGCGGTGGGCATCATGACTCATCTACTTGGTCCTGGTGCATAATTAACTGAGGCGTCATTCATGACCATAAAGTTTGGGCATTCTCCTGAGGTGCGATCTACACACCGACTATAAACTCTGAGGTGTGATATACCCATTTAGTAGTACATAAAAGTAGAAAATTAAAAGTAGTAAAATATATTACTACTTTAAGATCTATAAAACAAAAATAAACAATTAAAAATTAATAAAAAAATTAAATAAACACAGTTCGAATATCTCGTAAAAGTTTGTGAAACAAGTTCTTAGGATTGACTGAGCGCCACCAGGACTCCTTCAGATGCCTTGGTAACATCTCAGGGGTAGTACCATGCATCCTCCGAAGTATCTTTATCTCCAGCAGTGATCAAAGGCAACATATGACCCCTCGGAGGAGATAATTACATATAACTCTGAAGCTTTCATATTTATAGAAGCTAATGCTAATATCCTAATGAGACCCATATTACAATTTACAGAAACATTTAATACTATTTTGCACGTGTCTAAGAAATTTTCTAGAAAAATTACAAAAGTGCAAAATCATAATCATTCTAATAGACTACACACATGTATTACTAATAGTAACTTTCTATAGTCAACTAAAGCTGACTTTTAACTGTAGATCCCTCATGACTTGTAGATCACACCTCAGGAGAATGCCAAAGTTTGTGGGGTCGAGCTTCATCCCGTTAGTTCTGGGTAAAATTAAATCACTTTTCAAGTAACAAATTTCGAGGCAAATTTCTCCAAAATGGTTTGGTCCATTGGAGCTAAGCCTTAAATCATTCATTAGTTTTACCCTTTAACATTACATAATAGAACTCTAACAACTGTTTTGTTAACTCTTGTGAGGTAGAAGCTTATAATGTGAGTGGTGTGAGCTTTAGCTGAGCTCAATTCTAGCTTATGCTCTTCATTGATCTAAAATCTTTTAGCTTATTATAAGTCAAAATTACAGCTGCCTATTGTAACTACGATTATGATGGAAGTTCTCCACAGAGACTTGAGTTGCCACTATTATTAGACCATTAAATTTGTTTATTCATTTATTTAAAGCAAATTCAGTTAACAGTAAAGCGAATCCATTCTCATAAGCAACAATATTTATACAGCATTAAACCCCATTCTCTTATCTCTCTATTACACTTAAGTAGATTTATGGGTGCAATATTCAACAAATCAAATCTTGATGTAATACAATCCAAGTTTTTCTTTTCACAGATTATTGTTTATAACAGTGTTTCCCACAAGTGCTTCAGTGTCGCAATGCTATAAACAGTAAGGAACAAAGAGCCATCAATTCATACATTTACTAAGATGACTTTCAACGCAATTTCGGACAATTTTACGCGAGACAATCAGCGTTACTGCTTCGTCAACCTTAAAAATTTAACGTTTTTTGAGTTCTTTATTTCAATTTTATTTAACAACTAGATATGATATGCTGTTTGGCTTATTAAAAGCATTGAAACAGTGGGTTCATGATCTAAAACTCCAGTCAAAATCTCTCATTAGTATTTTTTGCTTTAGTAATTTTTATAACAAACTATAAATAACAAAGTCTACAAGTGAAAGTTTAATTGTGAACTTTATTACAATAAGATTAATGCATGTGGGAGAACAACAATAGGAGTAGCGTTCAGTAATGGTCAAATCAGCGTATATTAAATTAAAAATCTGTTGAAAATTATCTTCAATTAGTATTTGAATCGAGATTAGTTGTAATTACAGAAAAATGGCTTTCTCAAATATAAGCAATCAGCGTATTAAGTAACGCTAAGATAATACAACTCTTTGTTATCAAACTCTAAGTTGAAAAATAGATTAAAATTAATTTTACACCTCTGAACAACAATGAATTATGTTTCCTAAGAAATTATTTGAAAAACAAATGAAAAATAAAAAAATATTTTGATGGGAATGGCACATTTCTACACTGTCTTGACCGATATGGGGCAACTGGTTACCTTATTTGCTTAATTGTGAGAATTAGTTAAATTGCAATTTTTCTTCGAGTGCAGTACTTTCATGAAAAAATATCATTTTGGTAGACATGTATCCGCTACAAAAAAAACTCATCTCGTTCGGGGATTAAGTAGACTTCCGATAATTGTGTTTTCGTAACCTTTTCAACAAAAGTCAGACTTAAAAATTCATATCTTAGGAGGTGTTGAGATGGTCACTTCTTATATTAACCTACTCGTTTATCTGAAGATGCCCGTGAACCTCAAACAAGTTTTCTTAAAAAACGTCTAATGTCTTTACTCCTTCTTAGCTTATGTTGACTTTATTAAAATCAAAATAAAAGTTTTTTGCGTCAGAAAGTTTCAAATAAAAACATTTTGATTTATTGAAAACTTTGTTTTTAAAACAAGTTGTATAAAAATAGTATCAATAGTATTGTATTAATACTTATCAACCGATAATTAGTTCAACTTTTACACAATTAGATAGGAATGGATTGCTTGATTGATTGTCCAAGCCACTAAAACATTGAGAACTCTGGTTTAACAAACTTCAGATTTCTCAGATTTTAAGGAACTAAACAGTGTTTATAATTCTATGTTTAGAAATAAATTTGCAAAAAAACTTTCACAACCAAGATAACATATTAGAAGTTATGAAAATGTAAATAATATATTGTTGACACATAAGCCTTCAATGAAAAAATTGTTCATAAGTTACAACTGATTTGTGTAAACAATATGCAACTAATTGTTGACAAAATAACGGTTTAATGTTTATCGACCCAAATATGAGTTGAAGAAAAAAGATATTTTCTCGCAAAAGTTTCTACTTATCGAAGCGAAAAACCAGTTCTGGCGAAAAAATACCTGTGCTGCATATCTATTCCTGTTTCAGTAGTATTTCTCAAATAAGTCTTTAAAGTTGTGCTTCTGATTATAGTCAACAGATGTCTCGACAGTAGCAGTAATTCATTGACTGACTGAATAACTGATAGAAACATAGAAAGAACTGAATGAATGCATCGCTCGCTGTCGCACTTGAAGTTGGAGCTTTAGTTGGTTTTGAGAGTTTGAGTGAACGCGAGCACAACAGACGTATAGCTTTTGACGCATTGTACGCATAGCAACGCATTGAAAGCGAATTTTAGTTCATTCAGTACGAGAAAACTATTGCAGAGAATGCGCCGAAATTTTAGTGATTCTTATGAATGATGTCGAAGAAGATGGTCGTCATTATCGATATCTTCTCTCAACATTGAATAAGAAAAAAGTGTTTTGTGTTTTTGACAGAACTCTATTTGTCTGTCAACTCATTGATTATTAAATGCATTGAAAGAAAACTTTTCAAAGTTTGTTCAGTCAATCAAAAGCTTAACAATTCAATTATGAATAATAAAGGAGAACAGAGACCAGAGACCTCTTCAGCAGCCATCACAACAAACAATGATTCCTCTGAGTCTTGTTTAACAACTACTACTTCACTGGTGACCAAATGTTCGTTAGATAGCGATCAATGTCTAGATCTTTTGCAAGTATTGGAATCGTTCCATACGGCCATCAATGAGGAGCAGGCGTGGGCTCTTTGCTATCAAAGCGCTAAATGTTTTCAACTTCATTATCACCCTTTGGAGTCATATCTCATAACTGATCCCAAACACATCTCTATCCATAAGGATGGATTTGTTCATCAAAAATGTCTACAATTATGTCACCTGAACGGTATGTCTCGTACTCTCATTACTTTCTATTGAGCTTTTGTTGCAGTTATGCTAAGATAGTTTCACCGAAATTATTTTCGTACCACTTGCGAAAGTGTTCGTTTCAAACTTACTTTCATATCAAATGTGCGATTGTTCAATCGCTTCAATGAGTCAAAATTGGACTTATCGTCAACTTTGAGTTTATCTAGTTTTGACTCATTTTCAAACAGTTTTAAACTCTATTTATAGACTTATAAGCTCTTTATCAGTGAAAATATTCCACTATTTTTACAATAAATGTCCGAAAATATTTTTGGTTCCTATTTATTGGTGACATAAAATTGACTAAAATTGTGAACACATTTTCCTATTGAAGGTTTGCTGTTGAATGAACATCTATCTAGAGATAACAAAAACAGTAAATAACATCTGATGAGCATTATTAGCGAACTTGACCTAAAAATCTTAGTTTAATTAGTTTCATTTTTGAGAAAACCAGTCAAATATGGCAAACATTTCAGATTTTGACAACAGTTAAGACTTTCGACTCAATTGTAGACCAACTTTCGTGTAATCTTAGTAGTTATCAAAAGTCGTAAAAACTGTACTGAACTGAAATAAAAGTAAATATTATAAAGAAGAGGCTCTATAAGAATAACATTAACTTAAAGATAAATTGAAAGTCCTTTTTGTCTCTTCCAGCGTACACTTGACTCAAACTTTGAAACAATAGACGAAAAGCAAGAGTTATTCGTTTTAAGTTTGATAACAATACATTGTCTGGAATGTTTTATTCAATTGTTAGAGCCACACAACAAAAATGGGTGTTCAAAAGAGTCATTTTAAGTTTAAGTTTAAGTCAATTTTGCGAGCAATGTCTAATGCATACAATTTGTTTGAAATTTTTTCAATAAATAAGGAAACGTTTGGCTCTCACTACCAGTCATTATAACTTCTTTCTAAAGGTGTTTCCCTCAAAACATAACTTTGATCTGAAAACTGAAGTGAAACAAAAAAAAGAAAAATCTCGTAATGTTTGAGAAATACAATTCTCTGTTAGAAACGTGACGCCAAAGAAATTAGTTTCACTTTGACTTAAATACAATTACTAGAAATGAGATGAATCGACAACAATATAAGCTGAAAATTACACAATTTCTCTATTATTATCTGTGATTGTCATAGCTATGACTTGTCATCGGTTTAGTGGTTATTTTTAAATTTTGTTTTTTTCACTATTTTTCTGTCTGTTGAGTAGGATTTAGACAAATAAGTCCTAAAATGTGAACAAATTGACAAATAGATGGTTATCAGATTGAAAGCTAGTTGAAATGTTGGTCAATGCAATTGTCGCCCACTTCTATATTAAGATATAATTTGAAAAGTTTCAATAAGTTTTGTTTGGCTAATTTAAACGCGTTGTGAACCAATGTTACCAACTTTTAGATATTATGCAATTCATTTTGAACTTAGTTGCTAAGAATAAGAAATAAGTTTAAATAAAGAATGACAGATAAAAATTGATTTCAAGAGTAATGCTGAATTGGCAAAAATCAATTCATATTTTAGAAGTCATTACATCCGATATAAAAATAAGCAAAAATTTGTTTTCAATCATTTCAGTTGTAATCTAGAGGTTATTTTTATATCAGATACAATAGTATTTATCAATATTGATTAGTTTTGATTTATTGGTAGTTTAGTTAAGAATAAAAAAGTTTAATAAGAATTGGTTTTCGATAACCAAGTCAAACATGAGTGAAGTTTACAAGCATTCAATGGCTACATTGTTGTGACACAAGTACTCTTATCGAACTTATTAATCTTTGGGCACACAAATCATAGTTTGTTAAACAAACCAAATCTTAAGCTCTATTAGAGTTGGCCTTCAATTGTTTGGTCCGATCGGGTTTGAAATTACAGATTTGTTTGCTATAAATGTATGTAATTCGTTATGTGTTACATGACGTTTAGCTAAGTATACGAAAAATGTAATTTGCATTTCGGATAAATATAGTCTCGCACTCTTCTATTCTCCCGAGTATTAACTGATGATAAGAATAAGTTATTCGCAATTCAGTCTATGATTTATTTGAAATTTGATTCAAACAAAATAATGATAATGTTCACTTCAATAATAACATATGCAAAATAGAAATTGAGGCTCAAAAGTGGTTTATTTATTGCATCGATAGCCCTCTCCCTACAGCTCTATCCCTTCAAGACTTTATTTAAATAAATTATTTTAATTTTTTTTTCCTCAAACATCTCTTCAGATGATATTCGGTTCTTGGGATCAATAATAGACTACTTTATGGAAATGCTAGTACAACTTGTATTTTGTATGAATCGAGTCTAACTTTGAATGAGATGAATAGCTGTTCAGTCATACCAACACATTAAGGCTGAGCTTATGGTTAAGAATCGATCAATTCTTAAATAGTTTCAGATAAACTGCAAACAAGTACAACAACATGAAAACCTCTACTCATTATTAATCATTTGAAAGCTTACTGAACTAAATATTTGTTGAAAATATGAGAAAAAAAGATTTTGTTCACAAAAATCTCGTTTCTGAATCAACTTTTTTCACATACAGGAATAGAGTTCGCAAATAATACTTTAGGTGACCATTCATTTGATGTTTATTCAGAGGATAAAACTATCAAATTTTAATACGATTAATGTTCAACTCAAACAAACTATAGCCTAATCCGTATGTCGTTTTTAACAATGTTTAGAAACAAACTGTTCAAACTTAAGCCCAATAAACTTGTTGTTTGCATAACAAGTAATTATTAAGAACTAAAGCTATTGTCCATAAGACGTACAAATAAGAGTCGAATTTGATTCAAAATTAGAGATCAGGCAACTGAATATATTTTCAGGAGTTGAATAGTTAATGCAATTTTATGCGTAGCTATAACATTCAACTTATCATGTATTCAATGGTGTATTTTTAGCAAAGCATTTAAGTCGTTTCGCACTAAAACTTGACTTTAAAAAGAGTATAAAAATTGATTTGAGGAAGAATTTGATGAAAAAAACAAAGACAATTATTTTCTCAAATGATTCCTCGTATGACTTAATAGATTTTAAAGAAATGATTAAGGAGCAAAACAACAATAATAATAGAGAGAGTAGAACGTCAATACAACTATACAGTTAAACCGGTTGTAATACTCACTATAATTTTAGGCTCTTATTAGTATTGAAATCAAAAAAGTGTTGCAATTGCTGCGGTATTTCCTTCTCGTCTCTCCACTTCTTCCACTCAATCTTTATTTTTTGGGTAATTTTCAGGTGAAGTGGATTTTGGGCCAGAAGTGCATCAATGCATTGGAGCAGATATTCGGAAAAAGATGCGCATTCTTATAGCCTCTATCCATAGTTCGTACAGCAAAAAAGTTTAATTAATTATTAGCTCATCCTCACTATTAATAATTCATTTGCTATATTTATCATGAAATTAGTGAACATTTTTTATTGCCTATAAATCTTATTCCTAAATATTTTTATGGCAACGAAAACCAATCATAAAATGATTCATTTTTCTCAACCACTTTTCTGGGATTATGTATTTTTTCTATGACTTCCTTTTTGGAAGTTGTGATATTTTTTGAGTGCTTTTTGATCCGCTCTTAACCTTCACTTTTATATTGCTTTTTTCAAACTCAGTACTTATCTTCTGTTGTGATGGAATTAACAAAAAAACTAATTTACATAAAAGGAAATTTCACTAAAAACTAGTCTATAATTATAACAAAAGCCAACGGCAACAACTAATTACAGTCATAGTAAACGTTTTTGAGACTCTGATTGCATTGAAATGTGAGTCAGTTTTGATTGTTATGTTCCTTTCACGTCTCCTTATATAACTTGAAAGGATACTAAACTGAGGTGTTCATTATTAGAAATAAAGCTATTATTTTGTTTTGTAAAGTATTTTTGGCTTCAATTTTGTTCGGTGGATTGCACTGAGTATTGTATGGTTTGTCTGTATGCGTCAGTGTCTAAAGAGGCTTTCGAATAGTACGCAATTGTCTCGTCCAACAAATGCCTGTATAGGTATACCTCAAGTTACGTAACCTAATGTAAAGCCAAACAAAAAGGTATGACTCATAAGGAGATGCACACCAATGCTTTTAATGGCAATCACTTCATTTTTCAGCTGTAGTTCTAGTCTTTCCTCTATTGAGTTTTAACACTGCAACTTTTTCATTACCAACAATGAGTTTGTTTGAAGCTAACTTAGTCAGTTTTTAACTAAATTCAAAACTCTATCAATTTTCATGGTTATCCAGCAGCAGAACGATTTTCTGATAGTCGTTGAAAAAGCTTTTTTCAGATAATTTTTAATTTTGCTAAAGTCATAAAATTTCAATTTCGCGATAGGTATTTGCAAAAACTTGCTGTTATTGAAAGTCTTGAAGCGAAAAAAAGAGACAAATTTGATGCATAAACACGATTAGATCTCCCACTATGTAGTACTAGTATAGGAAATTTGTCCTTCTTTTTGCCCACTTTGCAAATCTGGTTATGATTCATACTCATTCAAAATAAGGGTAAACACCTTTTCTTCAATTTGAAAAATGATATAATTTCGAAATAAGACTTTTTGTTGAAAAAGTGCTTTGAAAATGTGGAAAACATTACAAATATTTGGCTCGTGGTCCATAAAGTTCTATATGAGAGATAGTACTTTATAGTACTGACTCGACCACATCAAATGCAAGTTACCTTTTCATAAATAACATGCAAATTAGTTGTGCGGCAATGGGTATCATGTGAGTCATGTATTTTTTCCTGTTATTGCAGTTTCTGACGGCTTTTTAAAGCCATTCCCTTAGTCTACCACTTGACAGACTTATCACGTTTTGGTATTAAAATCAAATTTTAAACGTTATTAATATGAGAGATATGTCTATCAAAATAGCTTTATATCTGGTATGCGATTCACAACATGTGCAAAAATTCAATTTCACTGCTGTAAGGCTTGCAATTGAATGAAAGGATAATCAATGTTAATGCGATAGAAAGAGACAGCTCTCACTTGTTACGATAGACTTGAGACATAACTTCGCTCTCATTTGCATCCATTCAAATTATGCTCTTATGTATGACGTTATTAATCAGTTTTATCACTTTTACACGCACTTCATGTCTGGTTAGCTCTAAATAAATATCAGTTTTAAATAAAGTTAAGTCATTTATTCTGGTTTTGTCGAGATTTGACTGCAATATCAATTCTTGTGATGAATCTCACGCGATGTGACCATCATTTTAATAGTATTGGCAAATGAAAAACGTTAGTTAATAGAAAATCGTATGCGTAGACTCCTATCGAGGTATGCATTACCCGAAAATGAGGTGAATCCAAAAGTATAGCGATCTATCTCTATCTCTCTCTGATAGACCATCACCCGAGAGTGGAGTCACCACTTTTTATAGTAGTAATCCTTGAACTCAATTTTTGCAAAAGTAGATTCAAACTATTTTTCAACAAATTCCCCATTTTGTAATCATTCAATATAAAGGCAATTGCTATCTGTTTGTCTTATATAATGTTCAATAATGTTGACTAACATTTTGGGAGTGTATTCAGTGTGTAGTACTTTATAATGACTACATAGAAATGAAAGTTTAATTATCAAAGTCAAACTTAAACTACTTTTCCTTAATTCAAAAATATGCAGTTCTTCTGAATTAATCTAAATTTTTTATAAGTTCACAGTTACACTTAGCTAGTGGTGAACCTTTAAACATGGTTTCTATTCTAATTTATATGATAATAGCAACATATATAATAGTATTTCCATAAGGCGGTCCGCGATACCAATATTTTTGGCCCACAAAAAGCACAAAGCATTATAAGAGTAAGATCTAAAATCAATGAACCAGTGCATAATACTAAGTTCAGTGCGTTTATCTTTATTAATCAATATTTCGCTCTCTGTCAGTTAGCCAGCTATCATTCTAGTCCGTCGGGCCGAAACTTATGGTAAACATCGATGTGTATATCAAATCAAATGCGTTCATTTAGAACCAGTTTAGTACAAAAATCATTCTTAAGTTAATAAGAAAATAGTTGTCTCGCATTTCACTGTTGGCAATCAGTTGATGTTATTCTATATTATTGTGTCAAATGGTTTGCACCATAAGAAATGATGTTTTCGCGAGACAAATACGTCATACAAGTATTGTTATGAAATTGTAGAAAACATTGAGATGTTATACCATTTTTCACTTATTATCAGTCCTTTTATGCGATGGAAATGTGATCTAACAAAGTTATCAGTTAAATTGCACTTAGAGCTCATTTAATAACTTTCTAAAGACATAATAATTTTCGTTTTGATTTCATGATATGATAGTTAAGAGTGACACCAATTGATCAACAATCTCATACCATATTAGACTATTTCATACATCACTTAAACTGCTCGCAGAAATAACATTATAATGATTGAAAAAAAATTCAATTAACGGATAGAAAAGTAATTTTGATTGACTTATGATACAAAGCAATCGATACCGATCCTAATCTCTCGCTCTTATTGTGAACGAATTGTGCGATCAATATTGTTTGCCGAACGTACTATCAATGCAACAATTATTCAAATGAATATTTGTTAACAATTTTTCGATATGTATTTAAATGAAACAACAGACGATAAGAGCTGAAGAAATTGTTTCCCACGACCGCCAAAAGAGTTGATCCCAGTTTGCTCTTCATCTACTTTTTTAGTACTAATAATAATAAAAATAGTAAATAAGGGCCCAATTGAACAAAAGCTTAAGAGAAGAGATGGTTAATAGATTGCAATTTATAACAGGTTTGACCACATTTTACTCAGTTTGATATCACGTTCAATTCTAATAAATAATGTTATGGTATTGTGTGAAAGAAGACATTCAGCCCCACCGCCATCGCGGAAGAATCAATTCTCTTCGGCTGATATCTCTTCAGAGGCTTCTGATGCCATGAATGGTGTCTTCATTTCTGATAAAAAGCGCTTCTATTAAGACATGTTTGGAGTATGAGTAGAATAGGATTTGTTTGTTTCTTATTTCGGCCACGAATTTAACCCAAGTTTTGAGCAACAAGTTCTACGCTTAAGTCGCATTTAGTTTTATATTATTTTATTTTCATTATGATATTTCGCTCACAATTGCAAATCTTTGTGACTCTAACTTTTCTTTCAATCCTTCTTTAATCCTATTTTGTTGCCGAACACATAAACACGAATTTCTTTGCATTTCTTTTACTACTTTTTGTCATTTTTAAAGATTAAGTCAATTTCCTGTTTTGTGATAAAGGGTGAGCGCAAACAATAAAAACAGTTTTTGTTTAGTATTACTTTATTTTTATATACGTCTAGCGCTTAGTTGAAAAATAGTTTACAATCGGAAGGGTTTGCGTTTTGTGTTTCGTGTTTGGTTTGCGATCAGATACGAAAACATGATCTGAAAGATAAACACAATTTAGTTGAAAGTACACCAAAACAAATGTTAACGAAGACATGCTCTCTTGTCTTGTCTTTTCTACTCTTCAATAGTTTTCGGGCTAAACCTAATCTCAATCAGTGTTTGTCTAATGGACTAGAAATGGGGACTGAATTTAAAGGCAGAAAACGATTTTTTATATTAAAGGAATTTTTGTCTAAACATATCCAAACTTTAATAACATATCCTATTCTTATTTCTCTTCTTTTTTCATTCAATGTCTAAACTGTTTATCAAAATCTAGTTAAAAATATTTTATATACACTATAATAAAGTATTTTTTGTTTGCGTGTTTGGAAAAAATTATAAAAAGATATAATAAGAAGAATGAAAATTAGGTAATGAATGGGCTAAAGATATTTAGCCATAAGTTTTTTTGACTTCCCTTCGTTTCACGTAATTGTTGAGAAGAGAGGAAAGAAAAAATTGATGTTAAATCATGCAAAAGCATAATTAACTATTGGACTCATCCCATAATATGCGCCTTTTCAATAACAAATGTTTCAATTGTATGCTAATTGTTTTCGGGAATCATAACTATGCTAAAAGTCGAAAAGTATGCATAACTTTACAACAAAATGCCATCATTTTCTGTGCCTTTACGGACAAATATTCGCGAATAACTGAACTTTTGTTTATCTCAGCATAACTTGAATCATAAGTTTTTCTATCAGTGACTTTGATCGTTGACCTCTATTTTAGTCTTTACTCTTTTTTGCTGAGACTCGACTTAAGTCTAAGTGAGTAAATAAGTTAGTGATCAACGAGACGATCATTATATATGAGCTGAGCGTAAGTCAGAAAAGCGAACACTTCTTCATGACATGGTTAACTAAAAAACTGACATCATCTCAAAATAGAAGCTCCAAATTATTTACTTTCAATCGCAACATATCTCATTAAGTACTCAAAAGTTAAACGAACTTTTTCTTCATCTCGAGCTTTTTTCAAGCATAACAACTATTGGCTCGCACTTTAGAAACATAAAAACGTTAAATAGTCAGAGACTTTATGTGACAGTTTTATTTGCGGGCAACATTTTGAGCGAGTACTTTCCTAAATATTTGTTGCTTTGGTCTTTTTGCGAGACTTTTTCGACTGAAATACGCGTGTATTATATTTATTGCGATTTGGACTTGGACTAGGACTTGGGGCCAAATTGTTGCGTGTCTTTCTCATTAGTCTGACTGATCTGACTGTTCGAGCAAACACTTGTTTTCAAAGCTTGGCCAGGATTACTGTGTTTGCTAATTGAAAACTTGCACAAATATTGCGACGGCTCATAAATGAATAATTAGGCTTTTCGCTTAAAATCTAGACTCATTTTGTCTACTCTCTCGCTGGGCTTCGAATGGAAGACTCGTTTAATTAAATGCTTGAATTTACGATTTGTCTTATCTTTTAATTATTGATGATTTTGCTCAACTGTTTAAGTGCTAATCCCATGTTCAAGTCATACTGGTATGAAGATTTGTTCTACATTTCGGTTATTGGCCACTACTGACACACGCGCACCAAAACATTCATTTCACAATCTATTTATGATGAAAAAACGTTTTTTATCTGCAAATACTTTCATTAAGTTGATATTTGTTTTACTTGTGTCAAACTTTTCAGAGGAAAGTCTGTTATAAAACTTGAAAAAACTTATAGTCGATAGCACTCCTAAAGACATGCATACAATTCAAAAATAGTTATCTAACTACTCATTAAAAATAGCCTAAAATAAACTGGAGTTGTTTTGCGTTGTTTTTCTGCTCAATAAATTTCCTTAATTTCTGCCCAAAACTAGTTATTAATAACAATTATGATCGAAGCTATTGATCGCATATATCGATAGCAAACATCTATTAGTTTAATGAGCAATATTTGAGCACAAAATCTCTGAACATATCTCTGATAAGTTCTGTTAGTGTGTTAGCAGAAAAGGCGATTATTCTTAGATTTGATGGTAAGAAGTTTTGAATTAATTATTGTTACAGATAAGAAATAGGAGGAAATATTGTTTGACAAAAATTTCCTAACAAATTGTATTTATGTGTCAAATCAATTTCGATAATACATCATATTAAGTATTATACGCATGATTAACCACAATATATCGGATTATTCAGAGGTAGAGATTATCTATTGAAATAAGTGTTATGAAAGTCATTTAATGCGTACTTCATTATTGACTTAAAGTGAAAATCATTACTCATAAGAGTTATTAGTTTCAAATTCAAGTCAAATTCATTGCTTGACTACCAAATGCGTTTTATTCGCATATTTTGGCCCGAAACAAGTTGCCAGCAATCAAACTTGAAATTGCAATGATTAAAGCAAAAAAATTATTGATTTTTTCCTTGTACTCAAGCCTCTGCTATGCTCTGCAAGTTTGTGATCCCCAATAATGAGTCTATTATGTGAAAAGTAAAACTACTTTCCTGATAGATATTAGCGTGTTTGAAACTCCAAAATAGATCTCAAGTTCAACTGTATCTTAATTTGCAATAAGGCTATTTATAATTGTCTCTATTTTTTAACTTTTTAAGTGATTTGTTGATTTCTAACTTTTTTAAATAATTTGTTCGTTTCAAGTTTATTTGCATTCCTTCCCACTTAATACTCGAAACTCATTATGGATTCCAATGCCATTTCTTGAGGACAATTTTCGAACAGTATTACCAGAGCCTAACTGATCCTTATCTCATATTTGATGCCTCTTTTCTCAATTAGAATTTCTAGTTGTGACGATCTCTCAAATAGTTGTGCCAATGATTGAAAATTTAATGTAATTGTCCTTTAAATTAGCTTCACAAACATATATTGCAATTGAGACGTGTCCACATTCCAGACACACACAAAAACTTGACATCCGTCCGGATATTAATCTTCCATAGAAGAGATAACACGCAACAGAAGACAATTAACAGTCGAAAACATTTTTTATGAAAGCATTTTGGCTTTAATGGAGTCAACACTATTTTTGGTCAATTATATTATACTCTAAAATAATTGCCATAAACTTATCTAAAATTCATCACTTTTGACTTGCCGTCACAAAACATTAACTGATTTATGCCATACTTATGGCGCATTAACGTAGTTGTGAGCAATGTTTTTTCTAAAAAGTGGTATAATTTGGATTTTAAAAAGTTATTAACTCTTCCTTTATTACACTTTATCTCACAATGAACTTGGAAACCCTTTCAAAGGACAAGCTTTTAATTCCTTTAACGCAGCACTCTTAACTTTCGCTTAAGAGTCTTCGGAACCAGTGGTAGAAAGAAGTTTCAGTGCATTCACATTAATTGACTAATAAGTAATACGGAAAGTGAGATTAGTTTCACTTTAAAAGTTCCGAAAGGACATCAATACTTATCTGTTTTGAACGCTTTAATCGAATTGACATGTCGTGTAAGACTAGTGATTATGGTTGAAAATGCTTCAACAATAGTTATCCCATATAAAACAAGTTGTTCCAAGTTATTTTAATTGGTTCTTGTGGTGAGCATTCTTAAGATGTTTTATTTCTAATTCTTGTATCGAATAATAGACTTTAGTATTGCTGAAGCAGTACAATGAAGAGTCTGATTGTTTGAAGCGTTGCTTCTATTCAAAGCCAATAAAAGTTATATTTAGTATCGAAATGCATATAATCTTGGAATTTGAGATTTACCACTGAAGTTGTATTTTATTTTGACTTATCGTTGACACATATTTGAGAGAGACATAAGGCGACACAAAATTAGTTTAAATGGTGTTTTGTAAATAATTGACTTTCAGTTTAGATCCGTATCCGTTTTGACTGTTTCAAACTAATAAACTAGTGGTTAATGTTGTAGTCGTGCATGAAACGAAAGAAAAGCGCTCAAAAACTAACACACCAATTAGAAACGTTGTTTGATCTGCTTTTTGTTGACTAATAGAATCTGACAATTTAGTAGTGAACTTGAAATCTCTGATTGCTCTCGTGCGTTCGTTCGGTAGAAATGCTAAAATATAGAGCAAGTGGAGAGGCCTGTGCAAATTATAAGTTTTATTTATTGTTATTAATATTGAAATAGGACTTTCAAATTTGTTTCAAAGCAGTCTTATATAGAGAATGATTGCTGACTCTGATTGCCAACTACTCACCACTATTTAATATTTGGTTCCCTCAGGCCCTGTGTCTCTCAGTAGGACCCGATCGTAGACCTACAGTTCATTACTAGCTATCATTATCCCGAAAATGACACTTTTATGACTTCTCAAGAATTACTTCGAGTATTAACATAACTATTACTTATTTTCTAAGGATTCTTCATAACTGTTACAAATTCAGGTTATGTTATATCAGCTTTGGATCTAAGCTAAAAGTTGGACAGATTTGCATATTGTTCGTTTCAAATATTTTGCATCTTCTTCTTTTCTTCTTCTTCTTCTTCCAGTAATGATTGTCTAGAGAGTTGTGATCGTATCGCAAATGTTTATTTCCTTATCTTGTATCAAATCTAATTAACATTTTTACTCCGTGTTATTTTTGATTTGATTTTTGTTTAACTCGAGACCATCTTCTGTTTTAAGACAAGTTTTTCGAGTATAACTTAATTTTGTTAGTTTGTGGCCATCATTTTGAAGGATTTGAATTTTTTGTATTTGGCAAATATTTTCCTAATGTTTGCTCTGCTAGTAATCAATTTGCATGCATTCGATTGTTTAACTCATATTTTGGGTGAGTCTCAGCACAAATTTCTTCCTGGATCTCAAACTTATATTTAGTATTGATGTGATTGTGAGATCATATCGAAGAATACATTTGTAACAATTCGGGTTATTATACGTTTGAAGTGAGGTCTGCCAAAACGAATCACTACGTTTTCAATTAAGTATTCAAACCTAAACAAATTGATCATTTCTTCCAATGACTGATGAGATGCTCAGTACAACCAATAGCTCAGACGTCTCACAGGTTCTATCAATCTTTCTCAAAATTAAGTTGCATTCGCTTATCGAGTTCTCTCATTGAACTTTTCTGTCAGATACCAGGCTTTCAGATACCAGGCTTTCAGATACCGGGCTATCAGATACCAGGCTTTCAGATGTTCTCAAGTCTGATCAACATTTTCTATTGTGCTCAACTTGTTCAGCAAAAAATGTTCAGACACTTTCACCTGATTCGGAGCCAACTTTTTTCTCTACTAAATTCGATTCATATAAGTAGACATGTCTCTAGTTTATGATTGAAACTCTTCAGTTTGATTAAAGATACAAGTGTTTTGGCTGATTTTTTGCGTCGAATGTGATTTCAAGTTTTTCATAATGTATGCATACGATTAACCACATTGAAAGTCAATGTCTATTGGAGTGCAATTTCGTTCTCATCTCAATTTATATGGAAATGTATGAAAGGCCTTTCCACCAATTAATGATTTAATGATAAAAGTTTAGTACCAATTAAAAGAGTTATTTTTGATAATTAGTTTCCACATTAACTGACAATCAGTGCCGAAAAGGGTTGAATTCAATTATTTTGATAGGAACGGAAAAGTTATTAAACTATTAATCAAATGAATTGCGACCCATTGCAATAATTTATTTGTCCCAGTATAAGCTTCACTTGTTTCCAGAGGATATCAGCTTTAAGTTTAATTCAAATAATGTTTTCAAACTTTGAAACACCAAAACCAGTTATCGCACTATTTTATAAACCAGTAAATACATTAAGATTTGCCCAAAAGCTTAAGTTTTCATTTTAATAATAATTTGAAAGAAGAAAAAAATTGATTCCGTACAAACATTTGAAAATTGCACACAAATGTCTGTTTATTTTTAAATTCGGCATATTATCAAAATTAGCGCAACTTTTTCAAGGAATTCATGTCATCATAATGATAGTTTCTATTAAAGTAACTTTTCATTTAATGAGTTTAATATTGAATTTTGTGAATATTTCACAATTTCAATCATAGGTAATGGCAAGAAAACAGTTTAATGGATTTGAGCATTTCAAGTTGAAAACAAACTTGTAGTAATGTAGTAATCAGTAATTTTCGACAAAGTAGATTACAAGTGATCCAAACTTGTAGTTCATGTTAAGCCACATAACCCTTTGATTACTTGATACAAGTTGTACGAGTGTTTATCTTCGCTCGCCTGTTAAACCATTAAATAAATGATTCAAATAATCGCATATCGCTCGCAATCTTAGCAAAAGTGGACAAATTTTTGACCTCTCATTTAGACTGCTATAAACAGACTTGAAATTAGGAAATACTCAATTAAATGGTTCATAAAAGGGTAAAATTTGATGAGAAACAATTTGATTGTAGCAATTAATTAACATTTCTAAAGGAAATACCAGACCATAATTTAGATTTGCATTGAATAAGCTGTTTTTAGAAATGATATACAAAAGTTTGTGCCAATTGTATTGCTCTGAACACAGCAAAGCCTCATTTAAATGTCTAGTCATTTGCATAACATGTGCTTTTCATATATAAGTTGTGATTGACTTAACAGATAAGACATAAGAGTTTTTAATAGTGTTTCTTGTCATTATAGTCTAATTATACGTATTTTGAATTAATCAAATGTCAATTAAGACAATATCCGGAATAAAGGTTTAGATGTATTTAAGCTTTTCACTATTATTTGATTTGACAAATGATTTGATGGAAAAAGATTTTAAGTAAGAAGACTTTGTCAACACATTTCCTAATCGTGAGTTAACTTGTATTTAAAAGTTTATTAATAATAGTCTTTATGAAATTCCTTTTATAAATTACTAATCATTGAAAACTTGACCACTTTATACAAGTATCGGATTTAATAATAGCATCAATTGGTCTCTGAATAGAGTTAACTCTAATAGAGATCTCATTGTATTTAATAGTTAAGAGATTATGTGAATGCAACCCAATCAAACACTTCCTCACAATTAAGCTTAAATTCAGTTGTAATTTCTTGTTTGACTACTTCTTCATCAAAGCATACATTAATAGTATGAAAAAATAACTTTTTTTTTCTAATCATCCTTCATCATATTAAGTAATGTTAACGCAATTTATATAAACCTTTTCTCATTCTCATAGGAATCGATTAAACTGCTTGAATCGATTAAACTGCTTGAATCACTTCTAATCATTAATTATCATAATTATTTTCTTTCAAGACCAAACTCAGTCACTTTTCGGTGTTTCGATTTCATTCTGTTGTGTTAATTATAGAGTGACTTAGTTTTTGCATAATTGTTAGCATTGGAGTTCAATTTGAACTGCAAATAAGGAAATGGTTTAATTTATTTATTCAAGTCATTTATACTAAACTTTTATACTAAACTTTTCACATTAATTTATAATCAATATTATTGAATGTCTTATTAAGTGATTCATACTTTACTACCAAATCGTGTCCTCCAGTCATACACAAACAAAACTACTAACTATTTATTTGAAACTTATTTCATTTCAATTTGATTTTTTAGCAGCAATTAAATCAACAGAAAATGCTTTTTCGTAGCAACCAGTTCAACAGGACTAAAACTCTTTTATTGTTTTGCGTCATATTTGTTGGATATGTTTGATAGCAAAGACTATTTTTTCTTTAGAGGATAGTTTAACAACTCATAAACAACAGCAACAAAGGGTTGTGTCCTTTTTCATATCAACAGTTAGTCTGACACACAACAAAGCAGTTTTAAAGAGAACCATATTTCCGGTTCACAAGTATTTCAATTTTGATCAGATCATAACTTAAATGAGAGTTTATTAGAGAAGTGTCTGATATAATCAACTGTTTCTCGAATGCGTTCTCTGCCGTAGCCATCCCTTGAATAAGAGGTCAGATTTCATTTATGCGTTTGGGACCATTTCAAATATTGCAATAGGAATAGCAGTTGAATAGCAGTTGCAATCCAACAAAACTTGTCTCCAATTCGGTTAAGTAGAGTTCCTTCAACTCCAATCTTCTAAACTTCATTGCCATCACTGAGAATCTGGTGAAAAAACGTTATTTGCACTTGTTTCTCTCTTGCAGCCATCTTTATATGACATATCACTTCTATCTGATTACTGTTATTATTGTTATGATTGTTATCGTTTCTCTAATTGCTTTCTTTTCATTGCCATAAATGCAAACCTTCTATTCTGGCAATGGTTTCTGTTTCAATCAATTCTGTTCGAGTTTGCCTTCCAGTCAACGTGTCTGTCATTCACTTGTTATTCTCCTTTTCTCATATCATTATTTCATTCAATAATACTTTTTATCTACTTTTTTCAAACCTTTCTTTTCAATGCGTTTGATATTAATATTAGTTTTAAGCAAACATTGACTTTGATGTTGCATAAGATTTAATGAGTAGATAGTAGCTATTGAGCTATTTTTTGATACAAGTTAATTGAAATTGTCACTAAAGACTTTGTTTGAAGTGATAAATGAAAACAAAATCTCTCTTTTAGGAAAGTAGTCGACAGATTTTTGCGATATTTTTCTGGAATTTGGCCTAAAGTTATTTTCGAATTAATTTAATTAATTAATCTTTAAGTTAACATAAATTTTGAATTATTAATTATTTTGAATGTGTTTCGAAAATAACTTAATTTATGGCTATTTTTGTGTTAATAACTGTTTGTTTAGTTAACTAAAAAGTCGATTAAGTTTACGACTGCATTAAAAGCAAAGTCTTAAGGAATAATTACTTAAAGAGTTTAATCCATTAATTGATTTTACTTGAAATAGTTAACAGCGTTTATATTTATCACTTAATCTCAATCGATCATTAAATAGAGTAATCAAAAATTGGATAAAAAATAAGTTTCAACTCATATCTCGTAATAAAGCCGTTGAACGCAATATTTCTAATGAGATGCCAAACAAAATGAATTTAAAGCAATTTTCAAGTGAAATGTTAGCTAAAAATAGTATTGAAAATTTGATGCAATTCATCCTAATATCAAATGAATAATAATAATAATAATAATGACTTTTGATCACAAGTAAGACATGGGTTTAGTGTCAAATAAATTGCAGTTTTGGCCATTATTTTTAATTGTAAACTAAAAATGTTTTTCTTGTGCAAATCAAATCAAATCAAACACAGTCTTTGATTGAAAGAAAGTCAAGTTCATAAAGAAAGCCATCGATCTATAGATAGAATTTTTAAGAATAAGTTAACAATTTTTGTTTTGAGGCCAACAATTGAGAACAGAGTCGAGTATTATATACTGTGGTATGTTTTCATATATTGGATTAGACAAATAATTAATATAAATAACAATTTCAAATCAATAATACTGACAATAATAGAAACTTTTGATCATATATTAAACTTGAGCTCTAAAGAAGAAATGAGAACAAGTATTTTTTATTTATTTTTCATTTTTTCATTTTTTTCAATTACCTCTTTTTCATTATTATAAATGATTGAGAGAAACACCAATAAATAACACCCCTTCTCAAAGTTTCTCAACACAAATCATAACTTTTTCAACTTATTTTCCAACTTATTATGTCTTAATTGGCCCGAAGAAAAAAGGAGTTATGAAACGATAATTTGATAGCTTGTATTATGCAAATTCAAATCAATTATTATTTGAATTACTGAAACAATTTTGTCAAACAAAACGATCAATTTTAATAAAGTTTCAGTTAAGCCACTCAAATTTGTGGACATATCAGACATAACATTGATTAAACAGTAAATTAGACAAACATTTCACATTTTTGTTGCTACATATTCTGTATCCCATTTTACGGGCTTATGATTTGCGAAAAGTTATTGTTGCTGTTGGTTTGTGACTATCTTCTCGCTCTAATTCGATATAGAATTTGTGTTTATCACATTAGCACTTAATTTTATATTTTGGTATCTATTCGCACATTTGTGACCGCTATATATGTAAGGAATGTGAAATTCTTATTACTTGTGTTGTTGCGAGCGAGTTTACCTCCGAGCCCCAAAAGCAATTTTATTCTTTTCCTTTCATAACTTGTCAGTTGTACACTAAATTGCAGTTGTCCAACTTTCGCAACCAGTCTTTCTCAATTATTGCATTTATTATTAATGAAAACTATTTTGTTGATTACAAAAAATCTGAACAGATATAACGTGAGCCATTGTTTGTATGCAAAATAAGAGTGAACTAATAAAAACTTGCAAATGTATCTATTTCTGCAAAAAGCAAAACAAAATGTTCGACACATAGACATAATGAAAAATGGATAACTAATTTACTAATCAGACTGTGATGATTCACGAATCGATTGTTAAGCACTGACTCCCAATATTTTCCGTGAGCCTAACCAATCGTTTATAATAGATCTTGATCTCAATTTGGTATCAATGAAAGCAAAACTGAATTTTATATTAAGTCTAGTTTTTGTTGTGTATGTGCATTTTTTCTATTGAAAATCTATTAGAGAGTTAGATATATAAGCATCATTAAGAGGTCACAAGCGATAAATCGATTAAGAAATTTAATACTATTTGATGGAAAAGTAATTTCAAAACTTTTCAATTTTAATATCAAACCCAACAAAGCATTTTTTCCTGTGTCTTAACCTCAAAAAACTAAATTTGAAATTCAAAACGAATTAATATTTGTAAAAAATGGCACATAATTGATATATATTGCTATAAAATTGAAGATAAGAACTGATGCAATGAATTAGATGACACCTGAAATGATTGTAGCATTTTGTGGATAGAGTTTACGTAAAGAGTTTATCAACGAGTTAGAGATTTGAAAACTAGTGTAACATTTATCAAAAACTATTTTCATCTACGTTTGCCATTTCTTATCAGAAGATTTTGCATTTGATTTAATAAATGAATATAAAATTGATGTACAGTATGAAAAACTAAATGATTGTCATGTGACCTGATGTTCCATTGGATAAGACGGGGCTGTATGAAAAAATTTATGGATATTCAAAAACTTTATGGATATTTGGTACTTAACTAATTGAATAACTGATTGAAGAAACGGAGTGATTTTTGACTAAATATTTTCGTTTTGTTGTTTGCTCTGGTGGAAACTCGGAAGCGAAATAGCGTTTTTCTGACATACAACTTATTTGTTAAGCAATTTGTCAACTCAATGCAAAACACTGTTTAATAATCGCTTAAATTCTTATGCTTTTCATCAAAATCAAATGGCGTTAAACTATTTTTTAGGTTTTTCGTTACAAATTTGTGTTGAAGTAAATTGAAAAATACTTGTTATTCATATTTAATGATGTTTTTAACTAACAATCCGTCATAATTAACATTATTATATGGAAAGTGTCAAAAAGCAATCATAAGCTGTTCGTACAATAAGAGTTGTAAAAATTGCAATTTTTTTATTTCAAACGTCAAGACATTTGTGCAAATTTCCTCAATTGCTGATCATTGCTATGATTACTATGATTTTCAGGTTTCTCTCTCGAAGATTAAGTCTAATTGAATTGGTTTGGAGAATGATTTTCTCGAAATTAATGTGTTTTGAAATATAATTAAAATGCAGTTATTAATAGTAAATAAGAGTCGGCTTTAGAGCTTAGATTAAAATACTTGCCTCTCATTTGATATAAGATTTCTTTTAAAGGCATCAAAAAGTAGTAAATCGTAAAATACTTGTTAAACAAGATCTTAAATAAAACGCTTAAACATTCGGTTTTGGCACATGTTTTCCATATTTTAAGCAAATCTGATGATAACTTCTTTTAGCATTAGAGCCAAATTGATTTTAAATGATAAGTCACTTCTGCGCCCACTTCGCAGACCATGTCATTCATTAGGAAGTTAAATGATAGATCAACACGTACCTGGAGACCAATATATATTTTGTTTGAACTTTAAAAACTTTTTTCTCGTTCATTCCTACCATAAACTTGATTTCAAATTCTTCAACTTTTGCCATAACTTTAAGTTTCAAATTGAATCACTTGTGAACACTTTAAACAAGTGTTTAGTTATTCATTCAAGTTTGTGCTCATCTCAACTCTAATTAAGCTTTTATTAGATTTAATACAAATTTGAATGCTTTTGTTGGTAATTCAAGTGTTTAGTTTTCAAACTATTGTGTCAAACGTGGGCTTAGGTTTCAAGACTTAGATTCAAATTTCTAATAAATGAGATTCAGTTTGAGTGCGAAATGAGTTCATTACAAGTGTTGTATACCTAAAGCTTTGGACTTGACATCTCAATACTGAGAGCCAAACAACTTAACATAAATTGATCACTTTCTTTGCCTCAAAATCAAGACCAAAACTGATTTTAGTTGATCTCAAATCAATATTTTCCTCAGCTAACGATTAACTTAGCCTGAACTGATCTTCAGAGCTAATATAAACATAAGATTTAGTTGAAAATTATGAACGAAGTGTCCTCTCTCTAAACAGACTTGATGCGAGTCTCCTACGCATTACTTCAATTGAATTTAAGTTTTGATCTTATCGTGGATTGAGTTTTGGGGCAAACAATTTTTTCTATGTTGCTTTACTATTAAAACTTTAATAAAATAAAATTGTTCTCTAATAATCCAATTTCATGATAATATGGGCGGCAATGAAATTATTTTTCAATTTAATAAAGTTTAATAATGAAGGAGCAAAACATGACTTATTAATGATTATGAAAATTTGTCATTAATAAAAATGCAAATTTATTAGTCTCTAAGTTTTTGCTAATTAACAAAAATTTGTGCACAATTTCCTCGAGTACTAATTGGTTGAATAAGTCTCATATTTAAAGCAAAATAGCGTGAAAACCTTCATTTCAAATTATTATCGAATTACTTTGATTAAGATAGTTGTTGTTGAGCTAATCTCTCAAATAATGGTCACATTTCATAATGAATATGTCATTGACAGGTCTATTGTAATGATTGATTGCTATTCAGTGGCATTGTTTAAAACTATAAATAAATTGCGTCTAATTATAAATTGCAATTGATTTGATTTATTATTAGAAAGTAAGAGTAGGCTTTCAAATACTAGTTATAAATGATTGAGCATATGCTTCAAAACTTCAGCTTCAACTGTGATTAATGTGCTCGGGCTTTGGATCAGTTGAAAAGCATTTATGCAAAATCGATAAAAATATTTTTCTAATAAATCTGTTTCTGTGAGAAAAGTTTGATTTTCAGTACAAATAATTTAAACGCCTTTAAACAAAACATGAAATGCTTAAACCGAACTTTTCTATGATTGAAAAATCAGAGCACTTCACGTCAATTACATTGAAATATTTTTACAGAATTTGACTCATATTTTGCGTGAACTAATTCAAGCTGTGAGTGAGCTCTTGCGCATCATTAAGAGAAACTAATTTATGATTTATTTAGCAAATTCAGTTTTGCAGCTAAATAACATTGAAATAGATGTGGGCTGAAAGTCAAAACAAAAGTGTGCATAAGCTTAGAGGTGGAGAACTGGATATAGATTTATGAATTAGCGAAACCCTCTCATTTGACACGTTTCTGTATCTATTTTTTAATTTGTGCTCAATGATAGACACTAATTACTAAAGAAAAGAAACTCTGTTTGATCTCATTATTGATTTACAAGAATTTCTTAATGATATGCTTGCAGCTAAATAAAAAGCAGTTATTCAATGGTATTTGATTTGGGGGTAGTTTCGTTGAATGCCTTATAGAAAGAACTTTCGCCTTCAAGTCAGTGTAATCTCTCGCACGAAATGTACATTTATTATTATTTGACTCATTATAACGTTATAGTCTGAGGCCAGCAAATCGTGTGATATTTTTCTCAAACTTAAATAAGCTCTGAATCAGTGGACACTAACTTGTGCTGAATATTAAGTGACCGACAGGTGTACGGACTGAACGGTTTCTACTCTTGATTAGCAAAAAATGATTACTGAAAAAGTTTTTCGACCTTAGAGTTAGTTTGAATATATGAACTGATTATAAATGAATCACGACTTAATTGAAGCCGATTTGCATTAGTTTTAAGACACGAACAACTGTTAACGTTTTTTATAGCTTATAGGTTTTCTAGAAATGAAACGCTTGAGTGAAAATCACTATTTAATCGAATGGAAATATTTCGCTTAAATATGATTACAATAGAAAGTGAGTGACTCTGAACTCAAAACACATATTGAATAACTTGAGGGTTTCTTGCAAAACATTTGGCGATCACACATTATAAACTATTTTGTAATAACGGCAAAGTAAATAAGAAATGACGCTTTTCATTGAGAGAAAGTTTACATTTTTTTCTTGCTTTCAATCAAATAGCTTTCGATTAATAACAATAATTATATTGCTTTTCAAAACGTCAAAATACTTGAATGCTTTGTTTGTTCAACTTTTGATATGCGCTCTAATTCTAAAGAGTATTTTTCCCTTTAATACGCTGTTGATATTAATTGATTAAAACATTTTCTTTTTATCAATTATGAATCAATAGTTGGGTTATTAATGGATTTTTAATCGTCATACTCTCTTAGGAAAAATTTCTCTAATTATGAGTCATGAAAGAAAAATAAATTCAAGTCAGTAGGTTTATAAGCGTAATTAAAACTTAAACATTTCATATTAATATTGCTGTAGATTAGTTAATGAGATAAATGAGAGCTTCATGTCAAGTCTAGTAATATATCTTTAATGTCAACTATTATGAGAGTATTAATTGAAGGATTTAGTGTTCGTAAAAAATGACTCAAACAATTATAATAATATCTAGACTTGACTTTGAATATATATTCTCACAGAATTGAATGGCTGTGAGAAAATACCTATAAATATGATAATAAAAGTGATGCAGTAAATGTTTGTAAGCAAACACAAGCAAAAACTTATATAATTTGCGATGTGCTTAATTGGTGTCAATGTGATAATAGTGTTTCATATGAGATATTAAGTCATTTCAATGATTTATAACTGCAACAAAAAATGATAACAACTGTGAAATATAAACAAAAAGCTTAACTCGCTATATATACAGCACATTATTTTGATACCTATTAC
The DNA here is from genome assembly GCA_018873245.2 of Archegozetes longisetosus. Classification (NCBI taxonomy): domain Eukaryota; kingdom Metazoa; phylum Arthropoda; class Arachnida; order Sarcoptiformes; family Trhypochthoniidae; genus Archegozetes; species Archegozetes longisetosus. Next base: position 3,937,460 of record JAEMBT020000007.1, read on the forward strand.
TGATAAAACTAAATATGTTTTTTATTTCTCTATTTATTTAACAGATACGACACGACCATTGGCAGTATCAGAGAATAAGGTAAGCAATTATTATAGAGTGGTTGATCCTCAAGCAAAAACTTGATCCCATCCACAGCCCATTAGTTGCATACTATTTGCATAATTGCATTTTCACTCTCACATCACAACTATCTGTTCAAAAGGCATGCAGTTCTAGCAAAACTTACCGGATGTTAAAGATGTCAAGAAATCGTGACTTCAGATGGTTTTAATTTGAAAACTTTTCTCTCCCTCTCTATTATATGAAATCCTTGAAAAGTTAGCGCGCTTCGAGTTTAGCACAATTTTTTCCTACTATTTCTTGTTGAGTGGTTGCGCTAAACATATTTTCCATTTTAATAAATGCCTTGAGATTGCAATTTTTAGTTACAGAGTTTGTTTGGGAGCAGTCATTCTCTTCTTTTCTTATGAGAGAACTTTTACGATAAAGTTTTCTTCTTATACTCGAAGTATTTAATGCAAGCTATCAGTCGCTTGTATGGCCTCTGACCTCATGGTGATAAATGATCAGATGGGAGTCACTCAATCTGAGAAAAGTGTACGATTGATGCTCTAATCCTAAATGATGGTAAACTTGCAACTTGTAAATCATAGAATTAGCATAAGTTTTGGGCTACAAATATGGACATTAAGTTTGAGGACTATCTTAGAGGCTATGTAAACAATAAATATATTCTAGTATTTGAAAACTTATTTTCATTATCAGTGCGGTAACTGATAATGAAATCCAACACAAAACTGTTATATAACCTGACGATAAGAAATTGTTTTCTGTCTAAATACAAATCGAAGTAACGATTATGTTCAAGAGTTTTAGTCGAGGACTGCTTAGCAATGAATTTATGTTTTTTATAAGCTCTTCAAATGACTATTTCGTGACAATAGTTTATTATATTTTTCCAAATTACCATTAAAGCAATTTTCAAGTGGTTTCATCATTTCTATTCATTACTTTTGGTATTGATTATCATGATTTTGATTATGATATCTTCTCAAAAAACCTCAACTTTTCACCAATTTGTTTTGTTTTGATCTTCTCTTCGAAAGTCAGATATGAATGAGAAATATTTTTTGTAGTTATAATAGATAGAGAAAACGATTTGTTATATTCTCTTTGGAATGAGTTAGAAAAAGTTTTGGGGAAAAAAATCAAAATTTGCTTGTAAAAACAAAACTCTCACCGAACACCTGAAGCTAAATCTGTTAGAAATTCTCGTCAATTTCTGTATCATTAGATGTGAAGCAAAGTGAAAAAATGATTTTGTAATGTCATGGATGGAAAGATGAGAGAATAGATGTTGAGATAATAACTTGATTGGATGCGTAGAAGTGGTTATAAAATATGTGATTGACTGAGATATTTTGTTGTTGACGCATTACAATAGCGCAAGGTATAGGCAATTATTAAAATGTTCAGTTCGCGTTCATTCCAGGCAAACACTTGCGGTTCAAAAGTCAACGTCCAACAGTCTCCATCAAATTTAATCATAGCTATAGTTGTGATGCTTTTCATGGTGACATTTTGATTACACTAATAGTCTATGAAAACAATTGCAGGTGTGGAACAACAGCTCGAGAGACATCATCACTTATATTCTTGGCCATTGTATTCATAATACATTATTATATAAGTCTTGTATTAGAAAATTCGTATCTCGTTAGATATACTTTTTTGCATACAATCATATAGTTATGCTTATAATAAGGTTTCTGATAGTACTCAGCACCCAATGTGTCACTTCTCATATTTTGATTTAGTCTTTCTATAATTAGTTTGAATAATAAGATATTTTCTAAACATGAGAAAACTTTAGATTCAGTAATAGATTGACGAAATTGCGATTCAATTTTTATTTCTCTCTATTATTCTGATAAACTGTTTGCCAATTATGAAACGCAATTAAACCAATTGTTTAATTGGGGTTTTATTATAATGAGTTGAGTTGTAAATTGTGTGATACCTACTTTTTATATAATTTTTGTTTGCTTTCAGAGAAAAACAGGATCTCATGAATATTGTTCACAAAATAATAACACACAATCTTTTCATATCTTAAATTTATTCCACTTTTATCTTTATATCAAACAATTTTTTCAGGTTAAAAATAACACATTTTCTGCCTCAAGAGTCACATCAATATTCCCATTAATAAATATTCGATCTGAACTTTTTTCATTCATATAGTATTCAAATATGATCAAAACTAATTACAAGTTTTATTTGCATCTTAACGATCGTGGGATCAATGCTTACACTCAATGAAAGCTTTTTCAATAAGAAAGAATGAGTGAAAATTGTGAATATTTTATTCGTGATGAAAACTTGTTGAAATGCAACTGTTTCTCAAACTTCCTAACAGCTATTGTGCCAAATTATTGTATATCTGATACAACTTAAGTTAAAATTACATTTTAATGTTTAACATTTCGCAATTGCAAACTTGATTTATATATTTGTTGTCAGACATAAGCTATTCATTTGATAATCTAAATCGTCTAAACGTGTTGAACGCTTTCAGAGCCAAATCTCAAGACTATTATAACATAATTTATACTCAAATAATTATAGAATCAATACTTTAATACTAGAAGTCATTATAAGCTAATGCCAACAGATGAAAGTTCTCAATATAGCCGTCATTTGTGATGCATTTCTCGGTTAGAGAGTCCATGAGTGGAGTAGACATGGAGTTAATTATAATAATTTGAAAACCTATTTATACATACAGCGCCAACAAATCAGTTGCAATGGCATAGAAATGGTTCTGTTTTCAGTCTATATTGTCATAGAAACTAATGTTTATTTATTTGATATGCATTTATCAATTGAAGGACGCACTAAGTTTTGTTAATCAGGTTATAAATTGTCAAATCAATACTAATTTCAGTGATCATTCAGTTGCATTGGTCTCAGCTTTAAGTTTAACACAATTTCCAAACTATTTACAAACTTATTGAACCTTTAGCATAACTTTTCTTATATTTAGCCATTTTTTGAATTAATGTTGTTTCTGGAGATAAGAATTTCTAAACTTATTCAAAGCTAATTTATATAGCATTAAAGTTTGTATTAATCGTGATCTTTAAATGAATACACGATTCCATAATTAAGATATGATTAGATTTTACTCAAATCGATTGTAATCAGGCTTTTGATCCAAATAATAGACTAACGATAAGTAGCGAAGTCTAGTGTATTGTTACGTTTTACCAACGGTAGGAATAAGTTTTTCAATTGTTTTCAATACAAATCCATTATTGAGTTTGGGAACCAAATCAGTTAACAATTAAATGAAAAGCTATTTTTCACAGAAAAAGTTTCAAAGAATGCACGCAAATGCAGCTTGAGTGGATTTGAGGCTGAGATAAGAATCTATATGACATATACACAACTTTTCTCACATTTTACCTATAAAAGTGTTGCAGAAACATTTATTCGCTTAATGTTCAAACTCTTTATTATAGTCTAGAACTCTGTGACGATTCGCTTTTAATGATAAAATAGCACGGATTGTATTCATATAAAGTACTTTTTGTGAAAATGAACCCATTTTATCATTGAGCGAGTTTTTTCATCTTAAGATTAACTTTTATATAATTATAGTTTGCTTTGATTGTATAGAATATAAATAATTCATAAATACATATAAACTTATATTTATTCTGAATAATGATCAGTCCGGAATACGGAAAAAGTTTCCTCTTCTCTATAGAAAACATCTCCCAATTGAACAAAAATGTGTAGAATCACTTCAACCAAATCTAATCAATTTGATAAGCTTTGAGAAACTAATTTCTAAACTTTAGCTTTGATTCTGTTTTGGCTAACTTTAGTAAATAGTAATCGTTTCCTATTTCGATGTCTCTATTAAAGTGAATTGATCGTAAAAAACTCAGATTTATCATCACAATTAGATTTCAGGTTTGTGGCAAAATTAAAGAGCTTTCACGTGAAATCAGTTTTTTCTTTGGGGCTAATTTTTAAAGCTTAAGCTTCAGGGCTATCGAGTCTATCAAACTTCTCGTGTTATCAAATAGTTGAAGATTGAAGCAAAGCTCAGACTTTTTTTTGTGTTACTTTACACTAAACATATGATAAATTTTAGAAAGTTTCCGAGTCTTAAACATTATATAAATATTCTTTCGATTCATAATTGAGTAATATTTTCAATCGTTATCTAATTTTTTTTAAAGAAATTGAACTCTAATATAAATATGTGCTTAAGTATTTTTTTTCAAACCATTATCTCATGAGAAACAAAAACAAAATTTCGTTTCACTTATTAATCGTGAATAAGAAAATAATGATCTGTATGATTGAATTTATTAAGTATAAAGACGTGAAAGAGTGAAAGAAAAGGAAACAAAATAGAAATATTTATCTCAAATATTTACACAGACACTAGAAAATGACTTAATAAAAGATTAATAAACTTTGAATAATCTAAAGAATTTAGTTTACTGTCAAACATACTACGGATAGACATAACAAAGAAATGAGAATGAGCTACTCAAACAATATAATTAGACTTAAAATAAAATGATTAATAACTTAAAAGAAATAAATAGAAGCCAAGTGAATGTCTCGAACAAAAACAGTTATTGTCTGTGAGGAGAGTCTGTATTAGGTTCGAGAAAAAAAGAGAAACTCAATTATTGTTTAAACTTATTTAATGTACCCTTCAATGAATTTAATGACCGTATAGGATCACTAAACAAAAACATAATAAACATCTTACGCCAGATGTTTTACTATTTCTCAAGCATTCCTGTAATAAAGTTAACGTAATTATGAGAAAACTTATTTCGCATCGTTTTGCGAATGTCTGTCTGGTCTTTCAATTGATTTGATGCATTTAAGAATCAGTTGAAAACTTTCTACAAGTTTTACTAAACTTTCTCAGCAAATCAGTTAAAAATCATTTATATTGTTGGAACATTTCCAAAAATTCCTGAATAACTATATCGAATGCCAATTGAATCTTAAAATTTAATCTAAAATACTTTCAAATAGCGAGAACTTAAACTCTTCATTACTTAAGCTTCAAACTCGATAAAAAATGTGAAGATTTAAGGTAAAAAAAATAGAATTTCCTCAAATTGATAACTAAAGGGTTTTATGAAAGCAGATTGGAAATTTACCTGGTTTTTTAACTACATTTTATATGTTTGAGGTCTCATAAATTTTTCTCGTGAGCTTTAATTTCAGAAATCTCTACTAAAAATGTCTGTTAAGAATGCTTTATTCAAGTGGAAAGGCTTCCGTTGCTCAGATTTGCGTAGAATTAGTTCCCATCTAGAGAAACTTTATTTAAGACTTTTTCCAAACCTAATGTTTATTTTTGCCGATTCTAATCATTGACGCGTGTTTGAACTTGAATTCGATTCAATTAATCATAGCTGAACTTTTTCGGCAAAACTTAAGATAACGTTTTTGGGCATACATTGATTTTTCCTACTTTTAATATGAATTTGATTTTTCCTCAAACGATCGTATCTTTTCTCCTAAAAAGATTTGGTTGGATAAGAAGTTTATTAATGATGCATAATTGATGCCCATCTTTGCATTAATTAGAGTAAAACACGAACTGAACCACTTTTTCTTTTTGCTTAAATCTTATTTCAATTGAACGAATAAATATTCAATAATCACTCCTAGTATTGACTCGAATAGACCCCACACTAACTGTAATTTACTGTGAATATAATCATTACCAATTGATTGATGAAAAGTTAAACAAATTGAACATTTTTTACGAGTCACTCAGTCCATTGATTGAACCTGATGCTTAAGAACTACTGATAACGTTATTAAGTGCAAGCTGTTTGCTGTTCAGCTTCAAATCTATCTTAAATTAATTTGATATCGAGCCAAATAAGAGAAATGTTAAACTTTGTTTAATCGACAAGTTATTTATCGAGGAATAGTTTACTTAATTAATTATTCAGTTATTTATTGACTTGAGACCAAAGTCGATGATCTGTTATCGAACTCGCTTTGTGTGCATAACATACAAAAAGTTGTTTAAACTTTTCTCTCTGTTTGGGTTATGTCTGAAAAATGCATTCCAGAGAAAATATTTTCTTCAATTAGTTTTAATATTGAAACAAAATTAGTCAGAAGTTATGAAAATTGAGTTGAAAAGAATATAAAGTTTTTAATGAAGGCAATTTGGAAAACTTTTGTGAAGCCATAAAAACAAATGACTATTAATTGTGACTTTCTAAGTAGTATTTGGAGGCAATTTTTCAATTACTAGATATGCAAACAAGAGTCTGAGTTGGAGATCATTAGCGAAAAATAAGAGGCAGTTACTCCATTTGAAATACCGGTAAATTATGAAATAATGTTAAGCAGAGTTTAGGAAACTTTTCACAACACAATTACAATTAATATCGATGTCATTAGAGATATGAAACAAACGTTAATCTTAATAATGAGACAAATATGAAACTTATTACTTTTTAGTCAAATAAATGGATTCAGAGTGTGATTAGTGCCAGACCGTACGCAACAGTCATGTTATCACTAGTTCTTTTCGACCAATTGTAGACATGGAAAGTGTCACCTCAATAGTCAGCCAACTGAACAAATTTTGTTTAATATTTGACCGAAGAATGCATTTCATTGTTTAGACAAAAGTTGAGCACAATGCAAGACATTGCTTCGTATTATGTCTTGTTATGCGTTGTTGAATGTCACTTTTGATGATAATTGTTTTACTAGTGGCCATAGTCTTAATCCTTTTGTTGTATGTCTTTCGACAGTTGATCGCATCTCTCGGTGTCGCACTCTTTCATGCTCTCGATTATGGTCTTTGTGAAGATGAAGAGCGATCTCTTAGCAAACCGTTGGAGTTACTTATCGAAAAATTAACCTCTGCTGACCATCAAAGAAAACGGAGAAAAAATAGTCAGGATTCCGATGGTAACAGCGATGACGACGACTACGAAGATGACGATTATGCCAAAGATGAAGGAATCGAAAGAGATTGTCAAGAAGACAACGACCATAATTCTAATTACATTACTTTCGATAAAGTTATACAAGTAAGTCATCTAATTTTCGATTAATGTTTCAATTTGTTTTGATCAGCATTTATTACTCTATACACTCCTATACCTGATTTTATTAGTTTTGCTTAAGTGTAAGCCTCAATTTTCTATCCATTCAAAATTGAAGCCAATTAATTGTACTTTTGAGCCAGAAGCAAAACATTTGTATTACTTTCGAGAATGCCTTCACTTTAAGAGTTTTCGAAACTTCTTGAAATTTTGAACCAGCCATCAACCGACTAATTAGTCATAAAAATGTTGGTCCTAATCTAGCTGATATTTTGATTTTGTTGATTTCGTTTCAGTGTTTAATTTTGCATGAAATAACAAATTATTCAAACATTTTAATGATAATAATAATTAATTTTGTTTTTTGAAACACTAATTATAAGAATGAATAGTGGAATTAGTTTTTAAAGGTTTTTAAAACCGAATAATTATTACTGTTGGAAAACTTTTTCGTTCACTGCTCAATCATTTATGTATATATTTATGTATATTTTAGTCGTTTTGAATATCTAAATATTCAGTAAACTCGAAAAAATTTATAGTTTTTCTTCAGACATCATTTCAATGTTTATTAAGATATGATTTATAAATGTATTTTCGCAGTTAATGTTTCAATTGTTTATTCAGAGTATGCACTTAATTGTGTTTTAGAATAATTGATTTAACAAAATTGTTATTCAATGCATAGGTGAATGATTTTCATCAATTATCAGTTAATACGAAGTGTGATTTAATGCTCAAATTCCGTAGTAATGGCTTGAATTACATAAAAATCGACACCAACTTATTGGTAGGCAAACTTTGCGAGTTTTCAGAGTAAAATTTATCAAATGTAAACATTTCCTGCACTGCAAAAATATTTGTGTCAAACTTGGTGTCTAACGAAATCATTTGAATGCTTCAAATTTTAAGGCAATTATTAACTGAAGGTAACCTTTAATGGGATTGAGATCCGCTTATTGGCACACCTGTCGCATAGCATGGCTATTCAGCTACACAATAGTGACCATGAAATCAAATTTTAGGCTTCATAATACAGAAGTAGTCAATGAATGCAACACCAAAAATGTTTCGCTGTATGGGTTGCGGAAATGCCAGCAATTAATTTGTTACCATACCTGCCAAATGTTTTCAAGCTTTCGAGGCTTTTGTATGTCTGTAGTCAGTGTTCAGATATATGTTAGGAGTGAAGAGAATGCGATCGAAAGTTAGGTTAGTTGACAGCTGGCACTCAATGCATTTCTATTATGGGTGAAATTGTTTTTTATACCATTAATTGAGTTTTTATAACTTTATTTGTCTGTTAGAAAATAGCTGTAAAAGTAATTCCTTCTCTATTTTGAGGCTTTATTTTTCTGACCTATTCTTGAAATAATGTGTGACTCGTTCCTATAACTTTACAGATAATTAAGACTATAATTGAACTGCTATTAAGTTAATAGTTATTAATCTAGTAGTCATTTTCTTAAAAGTCATCCCACAGTCAAATAAGTATAACAAATAACACGATAATAATGGGAAGAGCATTAGTTGTAATTCGTTTTATATCTCGTGAGATGTATACAAACGCATTAAGAGTATTAAATGTATTGTTTGCAAAAAAATATATATATATATATCGCTTAATTCGCATTAAAATTAAGCACTAAAGAAGAAAAAACAGAATAGAATGGTCGAAATAGTAGCGCAATATGTGTACAGTTGATATATAACTTATATATACGATGGTGTTTGCATTTGCATATGTGGGTTATGTGTAAGATATAAATGTTTGGTGTGACCCAAACCAGTCAAATGCTGGCGTTTTACAAAACTTGCCGACTATTTATGAGAATAAGTAGTCAAATGCATATTAATACAAGTTTCAATGAATTTCTTATACGTGGGAGTGATTCATGTATTTGATCACATTTTTCTATTCATTCGATATAAATATTAATATCTATTTCAAGGCTAGAATAGCAATCATTCAATTTGTTAGTAAAGAATTTTCTCACATTAGTTCTGATCTGCAATTAGTTTACGATTTGATCAATATTAATTCGGATCAAATACATCAGAGCCAAAAAACTTTTGAATATTGAATCAAATTTTCAAACTTTAAGACATTAATTATAAAAAGGTTTTTTGTTCAGTTCAGACTATTTTAAGATATTATATTTCTTAATGCAAAATTTATCAAAATTTATTACTTTTAATTTATTTTGGATATAATTTTACAAATTTGAGACTAATTTTGTTTGTATTTAAACTTAGCAAAATCTGTTTAAGTAATCGACTTAAAATTAATGATAATGGAAATGACTTCAAGTTATTTCCATTGATTTATACATACATTTAATATTATAATTTAATTGATTTTAAAATTATTTTTAGATTTGAAAATAGATAGATAGATAGCAAGCAAGCTAAAAAAAACTTCTAAAGCTTATTTAAGAAGCAGAGGTGCGGTTTCAAGGGAAAGTTAACTCTATTGCTATTAATTTAGATAATGGATAATTAGGTGAAAATCCATTGACTCAACCATCGGCTGTGAGACTTTCCAAACATTAAGTGGTTTTTTCATTTTGTAATCAGTAGTAATAAAACGCTTGATTTGTCTCATTTCTCAGCAATTGTGATGTGAAATGAACTACAAACGTACATAAAGTATATTATTTATTCAATTGAATGCTATAATTAGTATAGAAATATACTTATCATATAAATTGCTTTTGACTCTCAATAACATATTTTCGTGCATTTAATAAATATTAAATATTTTGAGATGCGATCACGCGATAGTCGTATCCATTTGTCAATACATGATAACGAGACCAGCATTTCAGGTCCAATACCTTCTTGAATGCATTTTTTCTCTCTATATCTATTGAAATCATTCTCATTGTTCAATAACTTATACAAAAGCCATGGCTATTAAAGAGTCACAAATCAAATTCAAATTTCATCTCAGCAATCAATTTTCAAATAAAATATTCCTGACATTGATTTGACAAAATTTGCAAAATTGATTCGCAATAACTTTTAGCTATAATAATATAATAGTTTTAGAGATGGAGTTCAATTTGTTGAACAATTTATTGATCGAAATATTTGTTCTGGTTATTTATCTCTGAATAAATTTAGGGTAAATTTAAGAAAAGTTAATAAATTTGAGATTATTAAAAGATGCTATTTATAGATTAGAGATAATAATGATAAACAAAATTAAACTATTTATTAAACTATTGAAGTAAAGCATATGCAAAACAGTATATTTTCATACAAAGATCAGGACTTCGTGAATAAAAAGTTCACATTTTTAATACAGATTTTATTATTCCTAAGACTAGAATTAGGGACAAATACATTAACCTGAAACCCTTTTTAGTAGTGCTCATAAAATCTTCTCAACTCTATTCAATCTAATGTTCTGAAAAGTTTGTTCAAATTTATATTAAGCCAAATGCAATTTATTTCTTTTCAGATGTGTGTCTCCCGCTTATCATGTCGCGATTCGGCCGAAAGTCATTACAAAGCTGTTTGTCGAGCATTAGTGGCCGAAACTCTAGAGTTGTCCACTTTTCTGGACCAGATCGCCAAAGGAACCAAAGTAAGGATTAGTCTGCTTAAGACAAAAAGTGTGTTAATGGATACTCCTCTTGATTATTATGTTTTTGTTTGGTTATAATTAACTACTTTTCAAGTTCAAAGTGGTTTGCATGAAATTATTTACACATCTCTTATTATTTCTCTAACGCTTTTAATAGTGATCCTATTCTTCTTATGCTAACTTTTTTGTTGTGTTTTACGTGACGATTATATCCTGTTTTACTTAAATCTCATTTCAATTCATATTTCTTTTCTTGTAATTAGTTTTACAACCAAAACAAAAACATTTGCAATTCATCTAACTTTTTATGCTTTAATTTGTTTTCCATAAATATATAACTAATTCCTCACAAAAAGCAATTATTTGATAAAATCAATTATTCAGATACGAAAGTAAAATATGAGAAATTGTCTACTTTTCAGTCAAAACTTTTCACAAGTTCATTAATTGTTCGAATTAGAGCAAAACTTTTATCTAGACTTGCAAAAAATGAAACATATGTCAAAAGTTGTGTAAAATAACGAAACAAATAATTGTGTGAACAAAATGCACTTTTTTAGCTTTAAATATCTATTCTTAGAACATATAAACAAAATTGTAGTCACTCAGTATTGCTTCTTATTGAAAATGATTTTTTCAATCAAGCAAAGCCAGTATTCATCCGATGAGAAGTGACATTAAGTGAGACTTTGATGCGGAGGTAATTACGTATTCGGTGTCATTATGTTCGCCACTAAGACTTAAAGTTGAATTTAATCGACGCCTCTCTCAGTCAAATATCACGTAAAGATCGAAAAAATTCAATGCCTTTTCCTCTTGAAATGCCAAATAAGGGTTCTTCTCCGAAGCACTGTTTTCTCTCATCTATAACCAGTTTTTATCCGCAAATTTCTGATTAACCACATGTTTGTTAGCAATCATGTTTAGTTAGAGATCCTTGTATTGATGTCACCATCTGTTCAATTAGTATTAACTTTGTGTTATGTAACAGTTTTTTTCATTTTAACTATCGGTTTATTTCTGATGTTCATTACATCTTGTTATGTTTCAACTCAATTTTTAAAAGTTTGTTTTTAGATACGTATTTTTATGTGCCATAAATTTTTTCTTAATTTCTTAGTGTACTGTATATAAAATTATTTGTTCCTCTCGTAAAATTGCTTTAATCTTGCGATAATTGACTAAAACCAATAATTTTTCCCTAAAATCTCTTACTATAAAAGATGCCTTACTTTTGAAACCTACTTCAATCTAATTTTTCAGTTAGAATGCTTAATAAAATCTTTTTGAGTATAAAATGTTTTACTTAAGTTAATAATTCTTAACCATTACGCGTATGTAATGTTTAAACTACTTTTTCTTAATCTAAATCATAAAAACTACTCAAAACTTTCACTGAGACTTAAGTTAAGATATTAACTAAAGTGCGGTTTAGAAAAAAAATTATTGCATTTAATTTCTATTCTAAACCTGATTTAAAGTAAAAAACTTTATTTAGGGTGTATAAACACTTTGCATATGGTATCCATTAACAAGTAGTCGATTATAAAAATAAACATAACCTAACCCTAAAATAAAATGCTTTTCTCTTCATAAGAATTAGAGAAGTTTTTTATTGCGTTTTTCACCTTAACTTTTAAATCAGTTCAGTTTGAAAATAGAGTCTATTTTAAGCATGAGATAATTCAAAAGCAAACTTTAATTTATGTAAATTTATTCCTAAAGGAATTGCGAAAGTCTTCAGTAGTGGCTATAGAATCGAGTCATACAAATGAATTGGACACTAATTTAGATGGACTCCAGTTTCACGATTGGGCCCGACTGTGGATACAAGTTATACGAGAATTAAGACATGGCGTTAAGCTCAAGAAAGTGGATCACGACTCACTCCGCCACTCAGAGTTTGAGCTCACTCCTTATGAAATGCTTTTGGACGACATCAGATCCAGAAGATATAAGTTGAATAAAGTTATGGTTAACGGAGATCTACCGCCGAGGGTTAAAAAGGACGCGCACGCTTTGATTCTTGACTTTATCAGATCGAGACCACCATTAGTTCCAGTTTCGAAAAGAGTTTTAGGGCCTCCGCCTCCCAAACAGGTGACTCTCTATGAAAAACTAATGCAATCTATTCGACAACAGCACAAATTGAGACCAACGCCTCCCTCGTCAGTCACTGCAACACCAATCCATAGATTAAGTTCCGGTAAATTAAACGCTAAATTCCTCATTCTTTACCATTTAGTGCTAGTTATCATTAGTTTCTATCAAAAAATAATTTCTGCTTAACTTAATTTCACATTTAATTACTTTTGATAAGTTCTAATTTTTAAAGTTTTGGCTTGTTTTGATTGAAACATAACTCTCATTAAGTGATTATTTACTGCAAACATTATTATGAACGAAATGTTATTTAACTGTAATTATTATAATCTCGTGATTCGAGTTATTCTAATCGTTGGATATCTTTTATGAACTGATGGCTAGCATTGATCTTAAGCTATGATTAGGGACAATTTTCATGTCAATAAAAGCGTTTTTAATTTACATTTTCGATGCTATCTCTGAATAGGAGTTGTTTGAAATTGTTAACAAAAGAAAGGCAAACAAAACTAACTTTTTCTTTCACCCATACTATACTATTATATGATTTATTTTCAAACTTTAATTACAATCAGAGCTTACAGAAATGCAATATCTTTTTCATCTTAAACTAAAGGTGTGTTCGCTAAAAAATATTTTTCAATTCAATGTTAGATTAAATGAAGCAAAAAGTTTTTATGCATTTACAAAATTAGCAAAAGATAAAGAGAAAGAGAATTACTAAAACAAAAATAACAAATGTGTGTCATTATGAACGAAGTTTAATTGGACGCCAACATAAATTCCTTGACCAGAATAACCAAATTAAATTGAAATTTGAGAGCACTTATCAAAAGTAAACATATGAAAAGTATTGTAAAGTGTTTAATATGAAATTTTGCCACTACTTAATTGCCCAAATCAAGCGTAACCTAATTTTTATACTGATTCTCATCGATGAAAGAGAACCAGTTTTTTCGTCAACTTTACCTCTACTTAAGACTTAAGTGATAGAAAAGTCGTTTCTGAGAGAAATTCCATCAAATTTGGCGCAAACTCTTTCTCTTTTCACACATTTTCTTCCTTTACGTTATTTAATATTTAGGTAAAAATGAGTTACCTTCAGTCTTGAATTGCGATTGCGTTTATAGCTCTCAAAATCAAGAACTGATACCAGAACACAATGCTCTGAACACCGCATATAATAACCACTTTATTGATTTGTTTGCGTCATCCGAGTCTTCGTGTACTATTTGACTGACATTCAGTTCTCAGTTTGAGATTTACTATAAAAACATCTGTTAAGATATGGCTAAATATAATGTTTTCGGTGTTTATGATGTTGAAGGTAAAAATGCTTATATATATGAATGCTTTGTTAATTACTCCTGAAAAACTTGTTCAAATACTTTTACTCTTTTATTCTTATTGTTAAATATTTTCACTCTTACATCAAATTTATCGGACAGCTGCTGTAATCAATTTTTTTAGAGAGAAGTTAATTATCTTTTTCTCTTTTAACGAGCAAAAGTACACTCTTCTCAAAATCTAGTTTTAATTTCAGACTACTTTTATCTTCAATTAGATTGAATATAAACTTTATTTAATAATTTGATTCTATTTTGACAGGTATTATTTGTATTTAATAATGTTTTATGTTTAGATTGCATTTCCGCGTATGCATTAAGTTTTGCTCTCAACAATCATTTGTCTTATGGAAATAGTTTAAGACAATCAAATGTGTTCTTACTCTTAACATAGCATTTAGTGCTTGTAATCATTAAAAAGTTAATTATTTATGTTGCCATTTTTGACAAAATTATTCCCTAATAAAAAATGTATTTATATTTGAAACCTAAAATATATAACACACAATAAATAACATTCACTTCGAATTCATAATAATTTTTCATACGAAATAGCGTTCCCTCTATTCATAGCCTAAAAGTTATTTTAAAATTGATATTAAAAATTTAATCAGGCTTTAAATCTTTTCTATCTTTAAAAACTTGTTATTAATTGCTTTTTTTCAATTAATTCTTATAATAGTGGAGACATCTCGAACTAAATTAGCCGAAAACGAGGTAACACCTGCTCCTAGAAGGAGACTAATCAAAGCAGATCTAACTCTTCGACTCTCTAACTCCTTTGATGACGAGGACGAAGATGGGCATAAGGATAACAACAAAAGTTCGCAAATGTTTTGGTCCTTACCTAAAAGCTCATCAGATGAAGAAAATGTATTCAGTAAACAAGAAGAACCTCAATCGCTTCCATGTCAGCAAAGTATAGAAGAATCACAAGTGGAGAAGAAGTCGAGAAGATTTTCGTTAAAAAATTGTAAGAAATTATTGTTTCATTTGTTTCAGCGTTTTTATTTATGTTTTTTTTATATAATTCTAGTATCGCTTCGATTGTTATCACACGAAAGGAGACATTCGGTGACTGTATGCGAAACCCCAGTATCTACACGTAACGGTAGGCATCAGTCAATCGATGAAGTATCAGATCTCGACGTCAATGAAGACACGCGACAACACGTGGCCTCGATTTGGGAATCAACAGATTGGGGGCGAGCTCTTGAATGCCTTTCGCTAACGCTGCAAGAAGTACAACACATCCGATCGGTTCTGACCAAGGCTGAAATCGAGACGCTGGCGGTCACTAAATCTTTGAGGGACGATCTCGAGAATGGAAAAATCTGTTTCACCTGTCTTAAGACTAGGTTTTCGTTTTGGGGTCCATGGCCTACTACTTGTAAACTATGCGAACGTGCCATTTGTGACAGGTAACTATTAATTGTTCAGGCTTTTGAAGACTTTCTCATCATTTTCGTAGACAGTAATTATAATTATTATGAAACTGTGCCCTAATTATAATAATTTGCTTAATATATTTAATGTTAACATTTGTTTCTTAAATGCAATTTTACTCAGAAGTTGAGCTCAATTTTCAATAATAATAATTTTACTATCTTTGAAATATTGAACTAGTTCTTCATTTTAATAGAAAATAATTATTGCGATTAGATGTTTATGACAATTTTTTAAAAACTTAGACAATTTTTAATAGTTTTTTTAGTCTGGAACACTTTCAACTACTTGTTTAACCTTATGAATAACGTTTTTAACTGTTTTAATCTTGTTAGATGTTCGACTAAAATGCATATTCCTGCTGAACACTTCGAGAAAGTGCCAATTTATATGTTATCGCCAACACCTTCGCCACCAGCTGACGATGAAAAGAAGTGGCCTCAAACTCAGTCAGCACACGAAGTATCAGATAATGAGTCAAAATCGTTGCCGCAAATGGATGTGTCGAACAAGAAGAGGTCGCGGTTGATGAGAGTTTTGACGCTAAACAGAGAGAAAGATGTAGTTTTAGTGGATTCTTGTAATAAAAAGTTGGGACCATTAGTCAGAGTTTGTAGAGATTGTAAAATATTGGTTCGGCATCTCATAGATATCGGACACACAAACTTCAACTCAGCCCGACTTATCGAAAACAATGCATAAGATTGAAGTTTCAATTGTATAAAGACAAACAGTTCAATCAAAACAAATAAATAATTACTTAAATTTATCGTAAATTATATGTAATGTTAATAATTATAATAATATTTAACACAATATATTGAATGAATAGTTATATATATTTTAGTGTTTTTCGTTTCTACCTCTCTGTAAATATATGTATAATTATTTTAATTCTTTTATTGTATTATTTAATTAATTTGTTGCCAAATATTGATTTCATTTCATTTTAATTATTAATCATTTAATTGAATCTATCGCTCATTTATTTTAAACAAATAAATGCTTCAAAGTTCAAAAAGTTATCAAAATATATATTAAAATTATTTTGAAAATCAATTCTATGTTTAAGTGAATGCCTTGTACAAACAATCAAGTTTAGCAAACTTTTATTCTATTATATAAAATATTGTTGACTAAAACTTTAAGATTCAGAGTAATATTTGTGGGACTGGATCGTCAATCATATATGAGGGGTTTTTTAACTTAAAGTTCTCTCATAGTGGAAGAGAGCACACTATCATAAGGCAAACATAAAAAACTCATTTAATATAACTTTCGATCAAAATATATATTAAATAAATAATGATTTATATTGGCGAAATAATCTTTTTGACCGTATTAATCAATATGAAGTGATTGAAATAGTTCAATTCTCGTATATTGAAGATAGCTGTTAATATAAATCTGACAATAGTCGCAAAAATGACTTTCTATTGTACAAAGTTTCGATCACTTGTAACCAAGTTTTTCGTATTTGGTCAAATTTGCTTAACTAAAATGTACTTTAATCACATCAGTGAGAAACGTGTTTTAAACCTCAGACATAACAGTGATGATTTTATTCCATATATAATAATTAGATTTTTATCGTAGCATTTATATAGAGGTAAACAATCAGGTAGACTCGTAGAAGTTTTACTCGAAAAGCTGAATCAATGAAGAATTTATCACAAAACAGAATCGACTATAATTTTAGGCCAAAAACTTTGCTTCAATTTCAGATCTTCTAACGATATCTTTCAAAGCAGGAATAGAAGATCTGTTTGCTAATTCTTTTGAATAAATATATATCAGTTTTGTGAAAATACGAAGTTTTCAAATATTTATTTCTTATCAAAATTTTTTAAAAATCTATAATTTTCAAGAATAATCAAAATTTTTGTTTAAAATGAAATTGAGTACTAGTACTATTAAGTATTTGTCCTAAAATCGTTATTTAAAAGAAAATTCATTAATATTAAATGGAAACATATAATTGCATCCCATGTAATTAGAATAATAACAAAATCTAACAAATTTAATCATGAAAAAACTGAATTTCATTTAAAGAATCTTTCAATTCTTCATGATAACAAAGTTATAAATAATTTATCTTTTAAAACATGTGTGGGTTGTAATATAGTTAAGGAAAAAATAAATGTAAGAATTGTTGATATTTTACTTCAAATGAAAGAAAATTTTTAATTTATTGAAATAATATATTAAATAAAAAATGGATTATATATTAAGATTAAAAGTACATAATGAATTTTATAATGATTATTTAGATGGATTTAGTAAAGAATCAGTAGAAAATTATTATATTTTACAAAAGAAGAACAAAAAGATATACAGATAATATTATATTTTGGATGGAAAGAATACCAAAACAACGTAATTATTGGAAAGATGATTACAACGTGTTTTTGCAACGATAGCAACGGGTTTCATAATGTAACGCAACACACAAGAAAGTCAACAAACAAAAGATTGTTCTCGATTATAAAATAATTCTTAAAAGTGATCGTAAACAAAACAGAGGTGAGCTAAAACTGCATGTATTTTAAATCAGTTTAATTTCTTCCACTGTGGTAAAATAATTATTGTTTATTCTTAAGGATTACGTAAAATATAACTTATTATTGGGTTTGAAAAGTGTCATGTCAGGTCTACATTTAAGTCATAAAGTCTCCTGGAAGGATCTTCTCGAGTACTTTGTAGTATATGAAGATCATGGTATTGAACTACCTATAGGGAATTGTGGTCGCATTCACCTGATCAACAAAAAGACCGAAATCCAAGTGAATCACAGGAAATATTTAGCTAACCAGGTCTGCACTGACCTTCAGTGTAAAGTCACAGTTTCGAAGACATTCAGAAAAAGTCAAAAAAAGAAGATTTCGTTAACAAGAGAACCCAACCATTGGAGAACTCACATTACCAAACAACTCTCTGATTTCATTGACTGCTTTTCGCGAGCGATCTGTGAGTTCGCAGAAACGGAGAGGAAAAAAGTGGGACAGAGAAATGTAGTTCAAACAGATTCGGCTGTTTTTCACGAGGAAATCATTGAAAAGTTGAAAGAGGAGAAGCGATGGTTAAAATCTGAAGAGATGGGATGGTGTAGATCTTGTCGCTGTCAACTGTTTGCTGTCCTGATTGAAGCCGCAGATGCAAAGACACTGTTCTCATTCAGTGACAAGGAGATTAAATCTGTTTTGAGCTGT
The DNA here is from genome assembly GCA_018873245.2 of Archegozetes longisetosus. NCBI lineage: Eukaryota > Metazoa > Arthropoda > Arachnida > Sarcoptiformes > Trhypochthoniidae > Archegozetes > Archegozetes longisetosus. The sequence goes on from JAEMBT020000007.1 coordinate 3,956,281, forward strand.
ACACACGGAGGGCAAGCTGTTGGTAACAACTTTCACTTCCTCTCGTGGCATGTTTTAAGGGTTTATTTGTGTACAAATTTGATAGTAGCCTCTGGTCTCCAGAATAATCCAGAGGAATGGGGACCGATGAGACCAGGCTCTTATTTCAGGAACTCTTTAATGTATGACTGCGATGGTCAAACATTTTTATATTCGAGTCGTAGATTTTTGACAGACGATGTTTATATGAAAGATTGGGAAGGAATGAGGCAACTCTGTAAAAATTATTTTCAGTTTCTTTATTTCACAGAAATGTTAAGGCATGAAATAAAAGGCTCCTATGATCAGTGGGATAATGAAAACCTCAAACAATATATTCATTATGGACTTTGGTAATATTTTTGTCTGCACCCTTAAATGTGCACTCAAAGCCGGATAATGTCTTATTATAACGATTGAAATACTGATTAAAATATAAATCCAAAACCATAAATTACTGATTTCAGCATAAAGTAAACTAATATTTTTTAGCATTTTTTATTAAACTTTCTGTTTTCATTTAAAATAAAGAATCTTTAATTCTTCAAGAAAGCAAAGCTTTTATCAATAATTCTTTGAAATCTTACTATAGTTCCTCTGTGATCTTTAATTAAAAGAAAAAAATAAATATTTTTTCAAAAAGCCTTTGCTTTAATGAAAACTTTGTTTTTACTTAATTCAAGAAGTTCTCTATTTTTTTGTCTTGTATTTTGCTCTCTTAGCATATTCTAGTATTTTAGTCATTTTAAAAAACAAATATAATTCTTTTATTTTAAATCATTGATTCTCTTGAAAAGTTAAATTAATTTAGCAATATATTCATCAGTTATTTCTTCAGGATTTAATAATCCTCTAACCCTTTAGTCTAGAGAATCTATGATTCTTTAGGACTGTTAGACAAAGTAATTGAAATTATTTTAATACTTTAGTATCTCTTATAAACAAAGTCTAGAGAATCTTTGATTCTTTAAGTAAAGAAAATAAGATTATTCATAATGACAAAGTTATTGATAAAAATCTTTTATTATATTAATGACAGGATTAATATTTTAGTTTTAGAACAATTTTAAAATTCAATTGATTTAAAAGTTTAATTAATAATCTTTGATTCTTCACCCATTTGGTCAAGAGAACCTTTATGTTTAATGTTATTTCTAGTTTTTTCATTTTAATATTTATTTCATTTTGTGGAATTTTCATCAATTCTTCATCAATATTAGTATTTTAAAATAATTTATGTAATAATTTATCACTTTTAAAAGAATATATTTGTCAGCAAAAGTATCATAAGGGCGTTTATGAGCTATTTGGATTTTTGGGGGAATTTGTAGGGAGAATGCTGAATGTTTCATCGAACACGTGCTCAAGAGACGAAAGCACGCTAATTCCTATACTTCAATGATATGTTGACAAAGATAGTGTCATTATGAGTGACTCGTGGCTAGTTTATAATAACTTATCTGGCTATCTGGAAAACCATAGAGTAATTCATAAATTTCACACGGTCGCGCCGAATGATAATACAATTCACACAAAAAAAATTGAAAGGATGTGGCGAAGTGCTCGACATTTAGTCAAGAGTTTTAAACCTCCAGCAACTGATTTGTAAATCGAAAAATCTTGAAATTGAAGAATCTTGAAATTGAAAAATTATATTTACGATATTTTATTTTTTAGATATCTAGGAGAATTCATTTACAGAGAAAAGTTCTTCAAAAAGCTAGATTGGGGTAAAGTATTCATTGCTTTCTTAAAGCATATATCGTTAGTTTATCCAAATCCTGATTCAGATTATTTTAATCAGAAATACTTTAACTCAATTAAACAAACTTCTTTACCGTGCAGAGGGCTTAGATTATGCCGAATTTATCATAGATGACATAACTTATGAAGGATACTATTTGAAAGATTATTTATCAATAAGAAATCAAATATTTAAATTTCTGATATTATTCCTTTAGATGAATCTGGTTTCAGCTATGTTTCAGAATTTTAGTTTTATTCCAATAACAAATATAAGCAATGCAAATTCTTCAAATGAGTCTGAACATGACTCCAATGAGTCGGATTTTCAAAATTTAACTTCAACTGTTCCTTCACAACATTTGAATCTGACAACACAAATAAGCATCGCTTATGATGAAAGCTATGATTTCCTCTTGGAAATACATCGAAAAAGTTATTGAAAATATGATTGTTACCCATAATCAGCTAAATTCATCGTGTACTGTTTACCATAGTTAAAAAGAATCAATGTTCATAAATATTATTTAAAGTCAATGCTTCTATTAGAATTCACGATCACGAACTTTCACGCGTTAATCGAGTGTTGAATGTTATGAGAGTTAAAGATCTACCATTCATTGACTTAGTATCAGTTCAAAATGATGGATCTGCTTATAGATTAGATTATTCTCGGAAGCCTTGTTCAATCATCTCAAGTTTGCACATATACCAGGAGATAGTGACTGTTGGTATTCATCTGTTGCTCTTTTATTGTTTGGTGACATCAAATTCGTATCATTGATAAGATTCTGCACTCTTCACATGGCTGCAAAATACCGGAATATGTTTGAATCTATGCTCAAGACTAGACTCGAAGATCGAGTTATTGGAAGTTCAACTACATCTTAAACGTGAGAACTTTTTGTTATCTATCGCGACCTCAAGCAAATTCCGTTTTCTTGTGAAAGATAGATTTCCTAATATTTACAGAAATGGTTTCAACTGGGTCATCGATATATTCATTTTGGACACTACGATTACCATTTGCCGACCAATATATATCTATCAAGAGTTCGAATGTAAAAACGTGTGGACATTTCAAGTT